>VXBW01006303.1:76479-126101 GCA_013400375.1 Thinocorus orbignyianus | reverse complement strand
AATAGTGTCAAAATAATAGGATTTAAAAAAAAAAAAAAAAACAAACAAACAAAAAAAAAAACCAAAAAAAAACCCAAACCCCAAACCTGAAAAAGCTTAACTTACCATTTTGGGAAATGTTCTGTAAGTCTCTGTGATTACAGCGATTTCTCTGGCGTAAACGTAGATATAGAGAATCTGTCCAGCCTCTGAAATAAATTGAGAAAATGCAAGCTCTAAACTCATATGATACTGATGAAAGCACAGTTGATATTAAAAATGAAGTTCGTTCTCATCTCTGAACAACTCAGGGCCTCAGTTCCATATGTACTTTTATTTCACCACCTCTGTTTTTGTGGTCATAAATCTTTTTCCTCTAGAACAGGATGCACTAAAATGGAAGCCAACATATCTTCTCAGAAACTCTAAATTAATAGAGTGTTTCTTTGAAATTGTTGCACCCAGGATGCTTTTATCCCAGCTTTTCACATAAGGTGTTTAAAAAACTTTCTGTAAAACATCATTTATCACAACATTCTTGTTGATTGCTCACTAATTGACTTTTCAATTGGTTGTTAGGGAACAGTAAATGAAAGAGAAGAAATATTGGCAGGGCACTCATTTCCCAATGCCATAAATCTTGGATAGATTGATCTAAAAACAGGTTCTGCTTGCTTGTGATTAATTCTTTCCCTTCCTTTGCTGCGGTGAGGAAAACGAAAATGCAAATGCCCAAATTTCAGGCTAGAGTATTGTACATTGTCTAGAAATGTGAAAGATTTTTCAAAAATCCCTATATCTTGATTTTAAAAAGAATAGCAGAGCTGACTACCATTTTTTATCTTTCTTTTCAAGTACCGTTTATTTTTTTTTCTTGCTGGGCTTTGAGAAACCTGGAGGCTTGCTACAACTTGGCCACCCTGCCTGTTGGCTTACCCAATGGTGGAGTTCAGGAATCCAGTGATCTCTGAGAACTGGGGCCAATCAAGCTCGTCCGTGAAAGCCATCGGGAGGTTAGCAAATGATTTCTGAAAGAGAAATTTTTTTCATCAACAGGATTTCACTTTCACAGACACAGCAAACCTGAGCACTTTTTAATTGGAGTATTACTGGGACAACAGCAATTGTAACTACAGCTGTAGCAGTAATAATTTATGTATATACTTTAAAAGCTGACTCTTGTAAGAGAGGCATATCAATGGATGGAGGAAAGAAAAGCAGAAGCAGGGAATCACAGAATTGTCAGAGTTGGAAGGGACCTCTAGAGATCACCTACATCTCCTGGCAACATTTCATTTTGAAAGACCCCAAAACTCCTCCTGACATGCAGCACATACTGCAGGTGCACACCTCCAAGACAGAAGCTGTTTGCTGCAGCATCCGTCCTCTCCAAAGGTGGACCTCCTTGGGCGCATGAAGAGATGACAATGTATTGTCCCCAGTAAGGTCAAATGCACTCAAAGCTCCCTCACCATCTCCAGCAGGATGAACTGTGAGCACTCGGCTCCCCAAAGAACCTCAGCCTGGTCCTCACTGCACATTTTGGGGATGGCTCTGAAGAAACAGAGTCAGAAAGGCCCCTGAGCACAGCAGGGTCCACAAAGAAAAACACTTGGTCTGCCATAATCTACCCATGCAAACAGATGCAACCTTTACCCTTCTCTGCTTTTGCTGGTATTAGTCCCTAATGTTTTTTTTTTAAGCATCTGCCTCTGTGGAAGCCTCTATGCAGATGAAAACCATGTCACAGTTTCAAAACACAGGGCCCTGTTTGCTTCCGCTCTGATTTGTGAATGTGTCAGGAATCATAAAAGGTGAGAAAAATGGCCTCAAGAAATTGTGCCACCTCAGAAGGACGGCAATATGGAGTAAATTTTCAGCTCCTGGGGTGAACTCGCAAAGACAAATGCATAAATCAAGTGTGTTCTTACTGAAAATGTGGGGATGAGAAAGGTAATAACCAAAAGAAGGTCGGAGGATTTACACGATGGTTTAATCCACGTAATTTAAAAACTCCATTTTCTTTTCAAGGAATTGTAGGGTTTCCTTTAGCCCTCACTGCTATAAACAGCAAGTAGGTGGCTAATTCTCCAAGCGGATCAGAGGTAACCGAGGAGCTGCAGAATTGCTAATCTTGTGGTCCCCACCAAGTCCTCATTCCCAGAAAATTATCATTTAGGTGAAAGGGAACTGTGCTTGTCTATGGGCCTATGGGTTTTAACTGCAAGAGGGTGAGGGAAGATGGAGGAAAAGGGGAGGAAAAAGGGAGAAAAGAGGAGGAAAGGGGAGAAAAAGGGTGGCTATTGAGGGGATGAAACCCTGAAGCCAGGCTCTGAGCAGACCAATGCAGAGTAGATGCCAGTTTCAAAACATGCAACGGCGTATTTGACCTACTTACATCTGCATTAGTTAGAAAATGAAAATGGGTTTGCTTTAATTATCTCTCAGTTGGTCCTCTCTTTCTCTCACATATATATATATGTGTCTTTGTGTATATCTGTATGTACATACATATATATATATATATGTATATATATAAAGTATACTTATTTTTTAGGACTGGAGGGAACTTCCAAATCTGCCTTCTTCATAGAATCATAGAACAGTTAAGAGTTGGAAGGGACCTTCAAGATCATCCAGTTCCAACCCCCCTGCCATGGGCAGGGACACCTCCCACCACACCAGGTTTCTCAAAACCCCATCCAGCCTGGCCCACAACACTTCCAGGGATGGGGCATCCACAGCTTCTCTGGGCAACCTGTTCCAGCGTCTCACCACCCTCACAGGAAAGATTTTCTTCCTAATATCTCATCTAAATCTCCCCTCTTCCAATTTAAAACCATTACCCCTTGTCCTATCACTATACTTCCTGACCAAAAGTCCCTCCCCAGCTCTCCTGTAGCCCCTTCAGGCTGCTAGAAGGTCTTCCCAGAGCTTTCTCTTCTCCAGGCTGAACAACCCCAGCTGTCTCAGCCTGTCTTCGTAGCAGAGGTGCTCCATCACCCTAATCGTCTTTGTAGCCATCTTCTGGACCCATTCCAGCAGGTCCGAGTCCTTCTTGTACTGAGGACTCCAGAGCCAGACACAGTACTCCAGGTGGGGTCTCAGAAGAGCAGAGTAGAGGGGTACTTCAAATCTGATAGTTTTGTATGCAAACAAGGAATCAATCCATGGGCGCAGGTATGAGGAGAAGTGGAAGGGTATGGCTTGGCCATTTGCAATATTTGCCTCCTTGTAGCTTTGCATTAAAAGTGACAGAAACATAGCCAGCTATATATACAATCTCTTATAAGTCACACAATACAAGAGTGTAAAAAGAGCCCAGAAATGATTAAACATTTTTAAAACAATTTTTTCTTTGACCAATTTTCTCATTATTTCCCGTTGGCACTCCAAAGCAATATTTTCATTGGACAAGTCCCAGTAATTTTTAACTAGTTTTGTGGGTTTGTTTTGTTTATTTTTTGTTTTTTTCCTTCAAACTTAGCTTAAATATGAATTAGCCAGAACCTAATTGAATTGCAAATTGGTTTGGAAAGGGACAATTGAGCCCAGAGTTAGAGTTGCACTTGAAAATTGTATATATGTTTAGTATTGACACTGTTCCAGCAAAGCACTTAAAGCAAGAATTTTGAAGATATTTCAGGACCAAAGGGTAAAGTTGAATCGTTAATGGAAATTTCAGAAGAATGCTAGACCTTGAACTCTGCAGTAAGGTACTCTGGAAAGCAAGGTCTAACAGACTGCGTTTCGCTTAGTCTTAAATGCAAATGTGTTCCACTCAAGAGGTGGATCTGTGTTGACTTTTAGCTTAAAACTCTTCTGAGCACAGCCTTGTTTAAATACCATTCCCTAGACTATTTTGGCTGAGAAACCATGCTTCAGCCTACGTGCCAGATTTTAGCAGAGAATGATTAGTTATTCCAGCCTAGCTTCAAATGCCATATTTTACCCTCAAATGCTCTGGAGAGGTCTCATTTTGAAGGTCAGTCTTTTCTCCCAAGTCACAGGCAATGGGACAAAAGGAAATGGTCTCAAATTACACCAGGGACGGTTCAGATTGGATATCAGGAAAAATGTTTCCATTGAAAGGGTTATGAAGCCTTGGAATTGGTTGCCCAGGGCAGGGGTTGAAGTCTCATCCCTGGAGGGGTTTAAAAGTCAGGTTGACCTAGTGACATGGTTTAGCGATGGTTTTTATCCGAGTTAGGTTGATGGTTGGACTAGATGGTCTGAAAGGTCCCTTTCAACCTGGACATTTCTATGATTCTATAAGGGCAACCCATCTACTCTACTCTTGTCCCATCACCTGTGACTTGGGAAAAGAGGCCGACCCCCCCGGCTACACCCTCCTTTCAGGGAGTTGGAGAGAGCCAGAAGGTCTCCCCTCAGCCTCCTCCAGGCTGAACACCCCCAGCTCCCTCAGCCTCTCCTCACAAGACTTCTTCTCCAGACCCCTCACCAGCTTCGTTGTCCTTCTCTGGACCTGGCCCAGCCCCTCTATATCTTTTTTTTTGTGGGAACAGGTCCAACACATGATGGATTAAGTACCACAGATAGCTTTGTTATTCTAAGTGTACAAATAAGCAAGCATTAGAGCTCTCAAAGAAAACACCGCCTATCTTTTTAAAAAGCATGTATGGCATTTCTACTCTGTAAAGCTGCAAGGGACATAGGTTTGAAATTAGCAAAATTATCACCTGATTTCCCCCAAAATGCAGCCTCTTAGCCAGCACAATACTAGCTAGGAGAAACTTGCCTGCAACTGGATTTAGAGGGAAGCTAGAGAAGGTTTTTAATAAGATTTTCATAGGTCAAACTCCTCTTTTTTTCCAGTGGTGAAAAAAAAGAAGTCATGGGGATAAGTGTTCTGGACATTCTGAACCCGCATTTAAAGAACTACTCAATTCTTTTAATAGGAAACATACAGTATGAAATAGTCACTTTGAGGAAACCTGAGAACCCCTTGAGTTTGTGGGTAAATAGATATTTTCTGGATTACAGATGGGATTTATTTTTCTCTTTATTCAGCATGAAATAGAGATCCAAGAGTTTTAAAATGTATCTTCCCGGAAAGGGTATTATTTCCAGCACATTTCTAAATACAGTGCTTTTATCTCCAGATAAAATTGTCCCTAAAATGAGATTTAAAAGTAAGCTGCTATCCTAGGCATATAACAGCAAAATGCTGCATTTAGTAGCTATTTGGAAGTCAATTGTAAGCAGATGGACAGAGCAGCAGGAGCACATTACCCATCGCTAGACACACCAGTGTTTTCAACATTAGTTTGCTGCAAAAAACCATCTACCTCAAAAAAAAAACCAAAAAAACCCACCAAAACCACACCACCCAACAAACCAATATTTCTTTGGCTTTGCTAAAACCCCCCAGAGTGCATGCCTACTGAGTTACACTTCATTTCTGGTGTCTGACTTTTCAGGTCAAGGGAATGAATGTTCAGCTCAGTTCTTGCCGAACCTTGTGAAAGTAGAAAAGCCTGGCAAACCCCAAACCAATTGACAAGCAGAAACTCAGAGTAAAGTTGACTCATCCCCTTCTTATAGCTCCATAATTCTCTTCCTGTAATTTCCCCCTGCGTGTCTGGGGAGTGATGGCAGGTTAAGCACAGAGCCACGCACTCAGCTGCCTCTGTAGGAACGTGGAGGCAGGTAACCTCACTAATGGTCCCAATATCATTTGGTCTATGTTTCTGCACCTCAGTGAGATCCCTGTAGGGTAGACTTTGGGACTCAGAAGTACCAGATTGGTCAAAAACTTCAAAATCAATGTATTCGCAACTTCCCCTACTACTACATGGGGTGAGCTGCTTTGTTGTTGTTGTTGTTTTGGGGATTTTTTAACTGGAGAAATAACATGCTTGAGCTATAGCTTTCAAAGGTGTGTCTACCTTGTGATGGACATTTTCCACGCCAAACAGTGTCTCCGTATGCTTGTCGTGGAAAGAACATGCTCTAAGAAGGATGATAGCTGTATTTGTGACTGGCTCCTAGGCAAAGGCTTTGGAAATAGCACTTGAAGACATGAGTCCCCACTCTCATATCATGCACATCTCAAACTCAGTGCTGGACAAAATGGGCAGGAAGTATGGGCAGGCTGGTACTCGGGTGCTTGCGAGTTGACCCCCACCACCCCCAAAACTAGCCTCCTTGACAAATGCATGAATATGATTCAGGTCTCTACATTTGCTCATCGAAGGAAATAGGAAGACCAGGAAGGCACTAATGGACTCAATATAGGACAACTGATTGATGCTACTTGATGCTTTCCTTGACATGGGGTGTTAAGGCAGGAGCATGACCCCCTGCACTGGACATGGAGATTATTACATGTGGGGGTTATTACCCTGTGAGTGGCCCAGTTAGTCTGGGAAATCCAAAATCCAGTATATAACAGCTTCCTAACAACAGTCTTCAAGACAGCAGCACGGGCTTCTGAATCACAAAGCTGTTCAGCACAAATACCCATCTGGTCACTCCTGTGCTAATCGTTGGTTACCCAAATGACATCCGGAGCCTGCTTCAGTGAGGAAATTTCTCATTCACATTCTCTCTTCCCTCACCCATCATCACTACTCCTTTGCGTGTAGACTATGTGCAGCATAATCAAGGAGAGCAACCATGCTGCAGAGCCTCTTAACTAATTTCTCAGCATCTCTCCTGAAAAATTATTTCCTCACCTAATTAGCTTTAAAAGAAGAATTAACAGCTGCCACTGATGTGGTGCTGATTAACAGAAGGGCCAGCAGCATTGTTACCGATTTTGCTTTACACTTGTATATGTGAACACTTGCATATGTGAACACGTGTAAGGATAAATATAAATAAGAAATGTATTAAATATGTAAAGTATATAAAATCAATGTGTAAAAATATAGAAAAACATTAACGTAATAAAATAATACGCTTCATAAATCTGAATTAACAGGCACACAACTTTTTCCTTGCACACGTGATAAAAATCTTGGACAAGGGGAATGGGGAGCCTATTTGGAATTCTATGCAAAGCATTGAGATTCCACTGAAATGGAAATTAAAGCTTTGAAATGTCTCTAGTATTGACTGCAGAGCAAACCATTTGATAAGCTAATTTTTCTATGTGTATTATTAAAGACATATTTGGCAGAATCAAAGGGAAGTGCCTTGAGTTTGACGGCACAACGGAACAGTAGGTACATAAGGCTCATGCCTTATGCTCCCCTCTTGAAGCCCTAACTTCAAATTCTTGCTGTCGTCCCTCAAATTAAAGGTGCATTCTGTGAGATTAGGACATAGACTCTCTGCATTCTCTCTGGTCACAAATCCATCCCTGGATGTGCTTAGAAATTCTCCTCGAGGAAGGCCTTGCACTGAAGAAGTACTGAAGCCAGTTAATTTGTTAATTAAACCTAAAGATAAAAGCTATTTCCCCATGGTATTTAATCAAGAGACAAAAGTATTGCACCTTCACAAGCCCAGGGCAGCCAAACTGCTGCTACTGCAGCAGAAAGAAAGACGCAGAGGACAAGCAAGAGGAAGAGCCAGTGACAAAGCCTGAAATAGCTCTGAATTATTTTCGTTAAAAGTTTTGTGCTCAGGCAACAACTTTCTTACTTAGGGTGAGCTGCAGCTTTTATTGTTGCTAGAGTTTAAACACAGAGACTAGTTTTATTATACGACTGAACCTTCTGTATCTTTGCATTAATGTTTAACTGGCTGTATTTTTGCCAGGTTGGTCAGAAAGCTTGCAAATAATCCGAGAAAAGAACCTATCCTGTTCTTTCCTACCCCAAATCTCACGTAACCCAGACACTGAGGTGGCTGTGCTGTGCACTACCATAGAGCTCAACTACCTGTAGTAGGGCTGTGTGTCCTGCAAGATAACTAACCCAGTCCTGCTCTTCCCCAGTATCTATAATCAACTTTTCCAAGTTCCACCTCATTCCCAACATACCTGTCCCAGAGATCTGTCTGATGCTGCCTAACTTGGGGTGCCCACCATCTGAAGGGACATAAGGTTATCTATATATCTCTTTTACCATCTTCTACTAGTTCCAATAAGTAGTATTTTAAGAAATATCGTAATGCATTCCTTTCTTGTTGTGCTCAGAGCAGATGCCAGCCCTGGTGCCTTGCATGAGAGATATCTCTCCCAGGATTGCCTTGTGGCAGCTCTGAATCTGCGTGGGAATTCCAGGCTTCACGTATTGTATTCACTTTCTCCAATTCCAGCGATGTCTTAAATCCTTTCATTTTATATACTGTGAGGGAAATGAGTACAAAAGGCCAGAGAGTGAACCCATTTCTCTCTGTCTTCCTTGCACCAGTAACTGGCAGGTTACCAGCTGTAACCTGAAGTCACCCTTTCTGCAAAGGAAAGAAGCTCACTTCTTTTCCAACCAGTCCTTGATCTTCCACCCATGCTGGCCAGATGGCGTTGATCACTAAGAGCATGCATTTGTTGGGTCTTACACAAAGAGCACCAGTTCCCTTTCCATGCAAGTTGCTCTACACCCATCAGACAGGAAGAAAGTGCCATCAAAACTCCTTTTGTAATCTGCACTCCAGCTCCTGACCTTGAAGCTTCTGCCTCTCCACACCATTACTAGCCCTTTATCCATCCAACTAGTGGACCAGCAACCTTCAAGCAAAAGAAATGCTTTCTAAACCTTCATTACAGCCATAATAAAATGCTGACATAGTTTAAAACTATTCTTGCCTCCATGGCTCTGCTACCAGCATTGCTGCTGGAATCATCATCACCATCAGTATTATTACCATCTTTATTAGACAAGATAATCTCAATTATCATTAGCGCTAATTTATTATGCTCATCATCAGCTCTGTCATTAGTGTCATTGGTCTAATCGTTGCTCATAAGCGTTTAACAAAGCAAAACAACTGCCGATCTGCAACATTTAAATCAGCTCAGCTCTGGGGGCAAAAGAGGGAAAATGCACAAAACTCTCAGACTTCCAACAGCGCTGGAACTACTGATACTTTGGGATAAATATTGTTCTCCAGACAACATCCAGATCTTTTTTCTGCAAAGACCAGTGGAGGAGGAGCGTGTTTTCACCAGAGGAAGTGGGCAACAACAATCTATCTTCTCCCCACCGTGCAACAGACCCTTGTGCAAAGAAGGACAATGCAACAGTCCTCCTGGGTGATGGAATGACACCATCCTGGAATAGGAAACAACATCAAAGAACAGGAGAATACCTGCACATTTATCTCCTCCACCAGCTCCAGCTGCAGTTTGCTGGAATCACCTTTTCCCCCTCAATTATTTCACTCCGTGCCAGTGAACTGCAACAGCTGAGGCTCAGGGTAATTCAATCATCAGGCACATTTTGTCGTAGGTCGAAAATGGGAAATGCTGGGATACGGCCCAGTGACAGACATCAATGTGTTGGTGGGATTTTATGGTTACTACAGAAACTCTTCCCTTTAGGACAAGTCCAGCATAAACCCTTGGATGACCCCCCAAACACCTGCAGATATATTTGAGCAATGAGCCTCAAAGCCTGAACACTGGAGTTGCTAGACCTATTTCGCATATGCCAGAGATGAGGGAAAACAAATGGGTTGCCCAGGGAGGCTGCAGATGGCTCACCTCTCCAAGTGCTCAAGGCCAGGCTGGATAGGGCTTGGAGCAACCTGGTCTGGTGGGAGAGGTCCCTGCCCATGGCAGGGGGGTTGGCACTCCATGCTTTTTAAGGTCCTTTCCAACTCTAACCATTCTATGATTCTATGACTCTATCACATATCATTTCAAAGCCAGATGCCTAAACCAGAAGCCCCTGGGACTGTCAGTGGTGTCACTTCTGCTACACTAGCACACCAAGGAGCTACACCAACAGGTCTGCTCATGACAGGAGCAATCTCGTGTGCAGCATGGGTCTCCTTAAACTGCAGGCACGTGCGCTGACAGCCAGATGTCCTGGTTTGTGTCTCTGGCACAGCGCTGGACCCACCGAAGCCAAACTTTTCCCTGACCCAATTGCACAGATGTCGGGGGAGCAGCAGTAGCGCAGGGCTGTGCCTTTTCATCTTCAGAAGAGCAGCTGCAGGAAGGCACTGGCACATGTGAGACCATGGCTATAAATTCCAGTGCAGTGAGGCATTTTGCTCTCGTTCCCCTTCGTTAGCCTGCGGCACAGAGGATAATGCAAAAGGCAAAGCTCAGATTTGGCCACCCCCAACGCCATTTCTCACCGCTGACATCTCCGTGACCGTCATCCACTCGGGAGGGATGTGGA
Source organism: Thinocorus orbignyianus (assembly GCA_013400375.1). Classification (NCBI taxonomy): domain Eukaryota; kingdom Metazoa; phylum Chordata; class Aves; order Ciconiiformes; family Thinocoridae; genus Thinocorus; species Thinocorus orbignyianus. The sequence continues at coordinate 115,863 of VXBW01006303.1, read as the reverse complement.
AGTGAGCGCCGGCTGAGTCTCCCAACAGCACAACCCCTTGTGAGTCCGCACCTAATTGAGGCATTTTATTAGTCACAGGAGCAGAGAGAGAGAACGGAAAGAGAAGGTGGAGAGCAGCCCTGACAGAGCAACAGCCACGGCAACTGATGGAGTCACAGGGTGACTGGCTACATCACCATTCACGTGGCTGAAGAGTTCAGACCCTGCAACGGGTGGGATTTTCACTCCATCTGCAGCAAAAACTGACTAACAAGGTCTCTGCCAACAAGCCTAGAGACACAGCTGGGGACTGGGCATGAAAAGGAGGGAGAGGTCTTGCAATCAGAAAAAAATCTGGTTGCACACAAGGACGGATGTGTTATTGCAGCAGAGTCTTTGCAGTGCAGGCAACATTTATTTTTTACTACCCACCAAATATGCATGAAAAAGTACTTAAACATTCAGGGAAATGGGATCACTCAGGAAAATTGCTTGAAGCTCCTTCTAGCAGAACGAGGTGGTGGATGTGCGACTCATACGAGTATTTGTGCTGGAACAATTGGGCTGGTTTATAATTAACGTTCCTTAGCATTTGTAGATCGCCTTTCATCAATAAATGTTCAAATGTCTTGCCAGGTAATGGTTCATCCCCTTAAACCTAAGGCAAGTTGGGGAGCAACTGTAGCCCCTTTAGGCTCTTTAGTGAGGGTGTAATTTGTCCATACACAGGCACCCACATCGCTGCCAGGGAGATGAGCAGATGCCAGTGCTTCACCTCTTTAAGGCCTTTGCCAGAAAAGTATCAGCATGATTGCTCATATTTACAGCAACAGAACAAACTGCACAAAGGCGGGTGTTCAATTGCTCTTCTGAATCTCACTGGGTTGGGCTTTGGGCACCACAGAAGATGCAGAGGTGACAGCTCCGTTTGCTGCTGTCCCTGACCTATGTATTTAAACAATAACAAGAAATTATCAGCCGCTTGTGTTTCTCAATTTCATCTTTGCCCATCCTCAAGATAAAAAAAGAATAAACTTGTTTTGCATTTTGCCTTTCTCCTGAAGTTGAAGTTCCCTAGGCTGCCCAGGGAAGTGTTTGAGGCACCACCATGGAATTATAGAATCAAAGGGTTGTGTTGGTTGGAAGAGATCTTTCAGATCAGCTAGTCAAACCATCAGCCTAACTCTGATAAAAAACAACAACTCATCCCTGGAGGTATTTAGAAGTCAGGTTGACATAGTGCTTAGAGATATGGTTCAGTGATGGTTTTTATCAGTTAGGTTGATGGTTAGATTAGATGATCCGAAAGGTCCCTTCCAATCCAGACAATTCTATGGTTCTAAAGCCCATTGTCTTTCCCCTACATTGGAAATGACTGTGAAAATATTAAAATATTTATGAAATTGACACCATGGACACACTGTTTCTTGTATGGACAGTAAATAGTCACCTTTGCAGAACTTCTCCTCATAGGGAATTCCATCTTTTGGATCCACACCCTGTAGGAGGAGAGAAGGGGCAGATGATAGTGTATCTATGTGGTACCTGAAAAATGGCAGTACAAAACAGAGACTGAGAATTCAGTTCTTCCTGAATGTTTGCCTGCAGGAAGAACTGCATTGTGATAGTAATGTTTTCCATCACATTATTTTAATAGGTATATGTATATTTAAATTAATTAAAATAGCTATAATTTAAATAATCATAAGCATCAACAAACAAACTTCACTCATAACTGTCTCCCCTACGTTTCCTTAGTTTTTAATAAATACAGTTTTATTACTTGGAATATCAAAGGCAGTAAATAAATAGGAGGAATCCAAATCAGTTCATAAACTGAAATAAGTACAAAAGAAACATTTGGAGATTAATTTAAAAGGAGTTAAAAAAAAGAAAAGAAGCAATCTGGAAGGAAGTATAAGATGTAACATCATTTCCTTACCCATATGCCATTGCAGTTAGAGTCACTGGTCACATCCCAGTTATCAGGACTAAGACAGAGTTACAAAAGAATATACAGTGATACAGAAAAAAGAAAACAAAATGAGTTTTTGAGGAAATCAGATCCTTTCTTCTAGTTTTCATTAAAAATGTAAAACAATTAGAAATTCCTTTCTGCCCAGAACAGGGGGGGTGTGTGTGTGTGTGTGTTCCCCCTTTGAATCTAGGGGAGGGAATTTTTCTTAGCAAAATGCAATGTTGAAGTTAATGCTGGAAGCTGATGAATGAAGCTTACATTTTAGTCCTCATATTCACTTCAATGAAGTGAAAGGTGATGATTTTTGGAGAACATGGACTCTTTTTTCCCTGCCTTTTTTGTTGGTTTTAAGCATTCAATGAAATCCAGCAAGCCCCTCACTCCCAACTCAGTGCATGGTAAAGGAGGATTTGCTCTGACCCATAACACAGCGGAATTAGCTCAGGTCTCTTATACCGGGAGACTCCTTCTGTTTGGTCTGGAACTCTGGAAACCCATTTCTACTGATGCAGGTGTCCTGCCCAGCTGGTGGTACATAATTCTCCCAAGTTAAACTAACTCTCCCACATCCTTAAACTCAGCTTATCTAGTCGCAAGCAGGTCAGTGCCTAGGCTTTAAAAACAATCAGGACTTCTTAACAAACCCATGGAAAAGGAGAGCTCTATTTTTGAAACAGTAAAATAGCAACAGCAGGGAGCTGCCAGCCTCAGAGGAAAGAAGTTCCTCCTCAGGTTTACATGGAACTTCTCATGTTCAGTCTGTGCCCGTTCCCTCTTGTCCTGTCCCTGAGCACCACCGAAACAAGACTGGCCCCATTCTCCTGACACCCACCCTTGAAGTATTTATAGGCATTGATCAGATCCGACCTCAGCCTTCTCCAGACTAAAATGACCCAAGTTCCTTCAGCCTTTCTTCATCAGAGACATGCTCCAGGCCCCACATCATCTTTGTAGCCCTCTGCTGTCCCCTCTCCAGCAGTTCCCTGTCCTTCTCCAACTGGGGAGCCCAGAACTGGATCCAGTGCTGCAGATGGGGCCTCCCCAGGGCAGAGCAGAGGGGCAGGGTGACCTCCCTCCACCTGCTGGTCACACTCTTACTGATGTCCCCCAGGATGCTATTGGACACCTTGGCCCCAAGGGCCCATTGCTGGCTCATGGTCATCCTGTTGTCCACCAGGACCCCCAGATCTTTTTCCTGAGAGCTGCTCTCCAGCAGGTCAGCCCCAACCTGTCCTGGTGCAGGGGGTTATTCCTCCCCAGGTGCAGCACCCTCCACTTGCCCTGACTGAATTTCATCAGGTTTATCTCTGCCCAACTCTCCAGCCTGTGCAGGTCTCATTGGATGGCGGCACAGCCTTCTGGTGTGTCAGCCACCCCTCCCAATGTTGTGTCATCAGCAAACTTGCTGAGGGTACATTCCATCCCTTCATCCAGGTCATTGATGAATATATTGAAGAGGACTGGACCCAGTACTGATTCCTAGGGAACACCACTTCTTACAGACCTCCAACTAGATTCTGTGCCCCTAATCACGGCCATCTGAGCTCTGCCTGCATTAGCTCAAGTGGCATAATGCTTGTAAGCTTCAGTGGCCTGATTTCCCTCCCCTGCTTTTGTTTCTCTGATCAATTTTGGCTGTAGATGCTTCAGAGAAAGGAGAGAAACCCCTGGAACACCCCTCACACTAACGTACCCCATTCCTGGTCTTGCTCATCCCCTCTCATCTCCATCACAGTGAAATCAAGCAAGGAGCAGCAACATGCTCTCTTAGAGCATGGCCAAAACCCATTGCAGAGTTTGTTCTTCAAGAAACCACACTTACTAGGAAACCTTTAAAATAATTAAAAGCTTTACCGTCTGCCAGGGTACACGGTGGTATTTTTGTCGTTGCAGTCTCTGCCTCGCCAGTGATAGCCCCTCAGTGTCTGAAAGCCAGGAGAAGCACACAGGATGTTCATTGTTCCTCTGGCACTTTTTAATTTAAAATATCTAAAATGAGAATCTAACTCAAGGTGTAAGAATAAAACCCAGTAAATGGGTTGTATTCCAGAGTCCATTTGCTAAGCTTTAATAAATGACGCCTTGCACACTTTGGTGCAGAAATAAGACAAGCTGGCAATTTAATTTGTTGGGGTTTTTATTATGACTTTACTTCACCTCTTATTAATTCAGTAACCAGACTGCTCAGCTGCAGAGCAATTTGCATCTGCAGGGAGCACAGCTTTATGTGTGCATCCCCTCAGGTGGCATAAACGAATGATTGTGGGTTTTGTACTGAAAATAAACCCCACCTTTTGTGATAAAAAAACCCAAACCCTCCCTTCCCTTCACTCCTATACCTGCTTTCAAATGAATTACTAAGGCTCTGCAAAAAGTAAGAGGAATCCCATAGACTTTCTCATTATCAAGGAAGTACTGTACTGAAGGGAAGGCTTTGCTTACCGGGAAAGTACTAAATTTATCTCCATCAAAATCTTCAAAGGGCAGTTTATTTCTTATAACGCTGTAAAAAAACAAACCAAACAAACCCCGTGTTAATGTACAGAAGGGAACCTATTCAGAAATCAAAAAAAACCAACCCCAAAATCCACCGTAAAGCATACAGAATAGATAACAGCTGGCATGTCATTTGCAGCTCCAGATTCAGTTTTAACTCCATGCTTGTACTTTGGCAAAGTAATTCTTTTCAAAGGAGCAAATTCTGATTTCTTTCATTCTCTGATGACAGAGCTCTGGAGATGAGGCTGATGGACTCATGTATGGCTGCAACGTCAAACCTTCAGTCTCCAAAATGAACTAGGACATCAAACCTGTGGCAAGAGTAACTGCCTTTTTTGTAAATAAATATTACACTCAGCCTGGCAGAAGTCCTTCTGCCTGGGAAAGAGCTGCAGAATGGGGCCTCATGCTGATGGAGGCTAATGTCCCTCTTTTGTTAAAAACAAAATGGCAAATACCCTTTCTCAAATGCATCCCTCAAGTTTTACACGGTCTCTCTCCTGTTGTGTCAGTCTACAGCTCCTGCAGTTTGCACTCCAGTTTGCAGCTACACGCATGCACCAAAAAAAAAATGCCTATTTTAGTAGGGTAAAAGTGGATTTAATATGAAGAAGGATCATATACACTGAATTCACAGGTGGCCTTATGCTTTAACTGAGGTTCAGAGTTTTACCTTGCAATTTCTGTGTCTAGTCCCACAAACTGCTCAACCATCTGAGAAAAGTGTTTGACCTTGATTTGAACAATGGAGCCCTCGGAGGTCATCCACAGTGCTTAATTATATTAACCTTTGAAAACTACATCTTATTCTTCCATTGTGACTTTTCTTTCCAGCAACCCCCTAGGTTTTAGCAGTACCTTCAGCAGGTGTTAAAAGGATGATGTCAGGTCTGTACCCCTTCCTTTTCAGCTTGGACCTGTGCTAGCTTTCACATGGTGCTGCCTGGATGTTGCACCTCACTGGCTACCAGACAGAGCTTAGCTCACTGCCCAAACGTCGCACCTCACTGGCTACTGGACAGAGTGTATCTCACACGCCTTTTCTATTTGACCCAACAGGCAGCACTCTCTGAATGATATGCTAACCAGCCTTTTCATGGAAAGTTTTCTTTCTGAGTTTTTCCAACCTCTGGAACTCCTAAGAGATGTTGAGCAAATAGGTGCAATAAGGGTGGATTCCTCAGACTGCATGAACATCAGGATAAGAAAAAATACAGAGGAGACAGGTGATATGCCCTCCTGGTGGGGCTTAAAACACTTATTCTGTCTGTAATCAATAGTTTTCATGTGCTGATTTGGGCTACTTCTTCTCTGCAGTAAGGTTCAGTTGCAATGAACCGGCACAGATCCAGACCAGCTAAAAAAGTCCAACTGCCAAGCAGTTTTTTGTAGCTACAGGAAGAAGAAAGGAAAAAAATAAAACCCCAAAGAGAGTGAGAGACGAGTGCACGACAGAGAGATCAGAAGAGCACATTTGATCCACCACGTGATATACAATTTGGTTCTTGCTCCCACTGCCTGAACTCACAGGGCTCAAATTGAGACGATTTGTCCTGATTTACATTTCAAAACCACTTGAAAGATGTTTTGTGTTAATCAATCCATTCCAAAGAAACTCCTGATACTTGCAGTTCCAATTAAATGAGCAGAAATAGGAGAGCAAGGTTGTTTTGGCAGGTGAATAACACTGATTAATTCTTAGATTTACTTGATACCTCCTCCAACTCATTGGAGTTGGTTGGCAAATACGCCTTAAGAGTAATAGCCCAGCTGATGTCCTCAGCCTTTCTCAGACAGTCAGCACCCTCTTAAGTTGTTTTTGGTGGCCTTCCTGCACTGAGCCATGGGTGTCACAACTGAGTGAATAAATGAAATGGAGAAGTCTCTTGCACTCAGGCAGTCTCAGGAGAAAACTGGCTCCCTCTTGGAGGTGTCCTATCTTTGAGTGTGTCATACATTTGACCTTTGGGACCCACTAAAACTATGCAAATATTTTAAGTATTGAACAAACACAGAGATCCCTCTGACAACTCTTGCTTACGTGAACCCTGTGCAACGTCCCTCTATGCTACCTGGACAGTGGTTTTGTGAGGAAAAGCAATAGAAGTAAAGTATAGGAAGCTTTGTTAACTGAGTATAACTTTTGAAAGAAACAAATGTACCATACTCTGTTTCTGGTTAAGGACTGAAAACTTCATACATACTATTTCATCTTCTCACACAGGTTGTCCAGAAGAGGAAATGCACATACACTTGAGAACCCCTCGAAGATCTTCTGGAGAGGAAGAAAATAAAAGAAGACAGATACGCATTAATACATAGAGTTGACGTGGCTTGGACTATTCAGTGTCAGTAAAGTCTGGACCTAAATAATGTATTTTCTGCCTAAAAAAAAATAATCTGAAAACTCCAACAACTCCATTAAAGGTACCGCATGTCAGAAGATATAGACCTGACAACCCAGTCAACTGAAAGATTTTATAATCTTTCACTCATAACTTTATGCAAAGAGGGCTAACTATTTATATAGTGAGAGCACTTAAGAGTTCTGTCCTTGAATCAACTTCCTTTTGTTACACACTTTATATACACCAAGAAAAAAGAAAAAAAAAAAAGGTGTTTCTTGCCCTAATGAGATTATAACCTAAACCTAACATAAAATAGAAGACAAAGGTTGGCTACAGCTCAGAAGAGGATATTGAAAGGTTATCGATCACCATGAAGGGCAGTAAAACCAGTGTATAGAGCTGTAAGTGACAAAGGAGGACTTTGAGGCAGGGGAGTGAGGCATTGGGGCCACAATGCACAGGGCATTGCCCTGCAGCCCCAGAGAAAGCAAGAAGGAGCTTGCTTGGACAGCTAGCAGGGGTGATGGAGATGAGGGTCTCCCACTGCCCATAGCAGGAGGTGGAGGGTGTCCTGCTGCCCAGAGCAGGAGGTCAGCCACAGATCTCAATGTGGAGAGGAGAGCTGGGGTGGTGAAGAGAGGCTAGAGCCCCAAGTACACAGATGGTAGCCAACATTTGCACTGGTGGCTGAAGTGACCAAGCAGCGAGATGGAGATGAGAAAGAGTGGTACCTTGTTGGGGAGACCTGCAGCAGAGGTAACAGTGCTCCTTCTGAAGGATGCAATAGAGATATCAAAGGAGATAAAAAAAGGAAGAAAGTAGGGGAGGCAAGAGATGAGACATGTGCAAAAACCCTACCAGTTAACCCTCTTCAGCTCTGTCCAGCTCACTCAAATGACAAGGCTGGAGTCACACCATCTTGGAGGGGGCTATGACATGGAGGGGGTGTCAGTGAAGTCAAAGGAGAAGCCAGAATGCAGCCACAGAAGAATTGGATAGAAAAGGCCAAAAGCAACCAGGTAGTGGGACATTTCCTTGAGCCAAAAGACCAACCTGGTCCCATTCCTCTGGCTCCAGCCACCTTGTGCTCTTCCCCGTGCCCCTGCACCTCTGAATTTAAGCTCCCTGCCAGCCTGGCTGCTGTGGGGCTCCATCCTGCAGCACAGCAGGGACACAGACTCCCTCTTTGCTCTCTGTGCGTGCAGATGCGTGTATGGCCAAGTAGGGGTAGAGAGTCCCAGAGCTGCGCAATCAGGATGCCAGCTTTTCCCAAAGAGCAAATCTACGTACATCTTCCTGGAAGGAGGAAAGAAATCACTTCCCCCACCTCCTTCCACCATGTAGGATTAATCCCAGCACTGCCTACAAAAAGCACTAGACGCTCTTAAAGCTTTCCATCCAGCTAAGGTTTGCAGTGTCTCTGAACCGGCAGCTTTTCACTTCAGCCTAAATCACAGCATGCAAAGTCTTTGAAGTTAAGGCATCTGGAGCCGAAATTGCACCAGGAAGATGAATTACAGGACTTGCAATATATTGAAAAAAAATAAATGAAACCTCCTTTCATTCTGCTCACAGGGTGCATTTAAAGTCTGCTTACAGTTTCCTGCCTTTTCCTCAGCTTGCAATTGGAAAATTGTTGCTGGCTGGATCTCTATTAGTTTCAAAGGAAGACTATCCTGCAGCCCAAGAGACAGCCTAACTTTGGTTGGCACGATGCTGCCCTGGAAGTGGGATGGGTCATGTCGAGTTGGCCTTGGAGGACCAGCTGCCACAGCATCCCAGAGCACAGGCTGCTACCCAGCCTACGCATCCCCACAGCACATGGGACAGTGATGTCCAAGCATTCTTCAGCTTTGCTTGGAGATGGGCTGGAGAACTGCTCATCTGCTCTTTGAGGGTGTCTTGGGCTACTCTTAAAAGTCAGCAAGGATCACAGGGTTCAAAAAGGGCATGTGTAAGTGAGAGAGCAAGTCCTCCCCAGCAGAGCCAGGCTACAACTGTAGTACATGGTTTTAGGAGGAGAAGAGTTATTTGTCCCTGCATAATAAGAACTGGGTGGGCAGGACACTGGTTTATACCACACACACACCCCTTCGCCTTGCAATTCCCTTTTGGTTCTCTCTGTGGTTTCCCACTTTTCCTGCTGTTGGGCTGTGAGTTGCAGGCACCATGTAGACACGACAGGACTGTACGTGTGGTGCTTGCTCTCATGAAATGTGGTAGTTGTGAATATTTGTAGTTACTTTACTGCTATATATTTGTAGTTATTTTAACTGTAGTTATTTTACTGCTCAAAGATGCCTCTTAGTATCTTTTCCACCCATGAGAAAAGTTAACACCAGAGGCATTCACCATGATTGATAACACCAATATTTTATTCATTGCCTGTTAACATTTTCTAATGACATTCCCGTAATTATTTTAATTGGCTTTACAAAAAAGAATAATAATGAACCCCTAATGCTTGTTGTGTTTGGTTTAAGCCAGTCGCTCACAGATGGCTCACTACTTTTAATGAATGGTGACATTTATTAGATTTTGGGGGGGTTGTAGCCACTTTCACTGCATCTCTACACCTTTTCTTTTTCCCATATCCACAGTGATCCTAAGGAATACCCAGTAAATACAACCCCCCTGGAAGCCAAACAGACCTCCCTTTCTAGTTATCAACAACCATAATCATGTGTCTCTTTTATGCAATCACATACTAAGCAAAGATGGGAACAGTTAACTTGCAAGAAGCTCTTCAGAAGGTTTTCAGGTCAGTCTCCTCCCAAGCCACAGGCCATGGGACAAGAGGAAATGGCCTCAAGTTGCGCCAGGGGAGGTTTGGATTGGAGATTAGGAAAAATGTTTCCAGGCAAAGGGTTCTGAAGCCTTGGAGTGGGCTGCCCAGGGAAGGGGTTGAGGCACCATCCCTGGAGGGATCTAAAAGCTGGGTTGGTATAGTGCTTAGAGACATGATGGTTTTCATCAGAGTTCTGTTGATGGTTGGACTAGATGGTCTTAAAGGTCCCTTCCAACCCAGACAATTCTATGATTCAACAGGGCAAAAGCAACCAAAACAGCAGACGTATTTGCTCATTCTTCCCACAATTTAACACTTCTGTCCAGCATGAGCCAGAGCATAAAAGAGGCCAGGTGAATGTTTTTCTCTTTCCACCAGTGTGGACACAGAGATGTCCTACCACAAACAGGGCATTTCTGGATCCTCACCCACATGTTCAGCCAGGCAACTCTCTCCCTGAGCAGTGAGAGTGCCTCAGATACTCTGACCCTTGCTTGTGTCTGTGCCTGAGCAGGTGAACTATGAATTCACAGCGTTCAGTTTGTGCAGGTGATTTTCTTCCCATTTCATCACACGCTGCCATATCAGGATATGAGGCTTACGTGGGTGTGATACACACTGTGCTCACTGCTGGAAATCTTTCTTTGTGTTTCTTCCTATGTTGTTTTCCTGGATTTGAAATTAAATTAACTACAACCCAGCTGAAGAAGAAGTTGTGAGAAACTGTCATGCTTCTAGAGATGTTGTTATTTTTAATTTTCTAGTTTTAAAATAACTTTTAACAAGGATCATTAAAGGGACGTGCTAGCAATAACTGCAGGAGAGAGCCAACCAACAACATGATATTTGTTTTAATTTGAACTGACCTTACGTTGTGGGTTTAGGAATACATGGTCTGGAGAAAACCAACTGTAATCAAGGCCTTGGTACTTCTAGCTGAGGTACAGTCTGCTCATCTCTCCTGCTCCGAAATAGGCAAGTAGGAGCAGAAACATGCCAAGGGCATTCAATACAGAGCAAGGGAAATGGAGGAGCACCAGGGCATCAGGCAGCTTTGAGGATACAGGAGAGTAGAGGCAAGCTAGAAGGAGACCCCACTGATGACAACCATGCCACCCTACTCAGGAGGTTGTGGCATGCATGGCCTGTGGAGACCAGGTGGGGTGGGCACACAAGGGACACAGCCCACTGTGCCAAGGGTAGAATCACGAATGCAGGAGTGAAAGAGCCCTGTGTTCCAGAAGGCAGCACCAGCATCTCTTGATCCCTGCACCTGTGCCTGGGCTCAGGCCAACAGAGAGGACCTCCTTGACTCAAAGCATCTCGCTGCAGGTGTTAACATGGGGGACTTGCACCCCGGGGAAAGAGGATTAAATGTAATTTGAGCGGAAATCTCAGGCCATCAGTAGCACAGCCCTGAACAGGAAAGAAAATGAATAAGATCCTGCTGGTTGCTGTTCTGTGGGAGCTGAAATCTGTTTCTCCAGCGCATTGTTTATTTCCCTGGCTTGGCAATTTGGCAATTGCCCAAAGGCTAATTAGATACCTCAATTTTCACTTTTGTGACTAGCATCACAGTGAGAATTCAGGAAGAAGCAATATCAATAATTTCTTCCCAAACAGCAAAAACATTTGCTCTGCATTAAGTGCCTGAAGACAACTGGAGCAAACTCTATGGCTGAGCTGACTCATATAAGTGAACCCAGCAGAATAAAAGCTACCCTTCCCTTCTCTGCTACCTTTCAGAGATGCTCTGTAAATCTTAAAACTGGAGGAGGTGGAAAGATTTCAGATCCCAGCTTTCAAGTTCAGAGGAACTGAAAAAGGAAAAATAAGCAGCATTTGCATCCAGGCCGTTGCTTGAGTTTCAGACAACCCCAAAATACAGTCAGCCACCGTGTTCTGAGGCAGTGGCTCAGTTCAGGGGGTTCCCACTCACACGTGGCTACGAGGGCAAGGCAGGGATGACAAAGGACAAGGGAGAAGCATGAAACAAGGAGGAGCAATAATAAACACTGCACAAAGTTGGAAGGCAGGAAGGAACCTTCTCTGGATGGACAAGTACAGGGCAAGGCTGAGCAGGAAATTTCTGCTTTTTATAAAAAAATAAAATAATCTAAATAAAATCTATGTCTGCTTGTATTTGGTTTCAAGGCTAGCTGCTTTTAAGGTGAGTTGGGCTAGTACAAGCCAGTGTCTCAACGTGGAGCTGTACTATGGAGCTCACAGATTACATCCTCAGCTGCTGCATGAATTTCAGACACAAATTTACGCCTCGGCTGGATACAGACGGTTATCCCTACTCAACAAGCAGTCTGCATTTTTCATGAGGCTTTGTCTGCTCTTCTCACACTCTCATATTTCCTCTCTGTTATCTCCCTTCTCCTTATTCCCAGCGTCACCTGATAGACCAGATCCTACACTGGGTAGCAGTGAGTCAGCATTCCATTCAATGATGATTAGGTGGGTTTACAATTAGGCAACATAAACAACAACTTACTCCTGATAAAACGCAGGTACAGAGTAAAACACTCCCACATCACGGTCACTTACCAGATCCTTGGAATTCTTCATCATTCTTTTTGCTTTCCTTATTGCAGTACTCAGCCCCACCTAGGAGAGCAAGAACAAAAGAAAAAAACCCACTGAAACAGATCACCCTCACAGTAGTCTACCAATTTTTCTCTCTATTTTCTACCTTCTTTTTTTTTTTTTAATATATCAGTCCCAGCACAAAAATGATGTATGAGTCCACAAACTCTTCATCAGTTACTTTTTATTGGACTCACAATCAATTATCTGATCACCCCCTATGAAACTCCAATTGTGAGAGTTCATTTATTTCACTTCGGGGCATCATTTATTTCCTAAGGAAAAGACCAGGTTGCTTAAATGACTGAGATTCATATCCTGACTTCACTGTCCGAGCCACAGAGGACAGGCTTCCTCAGTGACTCCTGACAAAGAACTCCATCAGATGGTCAAAAGAGGGTTCTGCGTGTGATGCTGGTCTGACTTCTTGCAGAAGGGTATGGATGGACAGGCCTCTGCCAGGGCTCCGACACCCTCACCAGGAAGTTTCTCCTCATATTCAAATGGAAATTCCTCTGTTCCATCTTGCGCCCTTTGCCCCTCGTCCTGTCACCGAACATCACTGAAAAGAATGGTTCAGGCTTCAAGCAAGAGTATTTGGTTGTGGCAGTGTAACACCAGCGTGCTCCCTTCTGCTGCTCTATTTTCACCTTTGGACCATATTTTTCCATCTCAGTAACGGTAATTCCCCTATGGTATCCTGCTTTTTTGAGGCTACCTTTGCAGTCCATCATATCTGGGAGGCACTATCTGTGTGATGGCCTCTGTCCTTCCCCCCAACATTCAGCAGATGGCTGAAAATACTGCCCATATGCCCTCTTTCAGAAGGATATAACTGCTTTTGTTCTGTAGGCTTTGAGGATTGTTCAATAAAATAAATTTTAAAAGAGATAAAAATAAATTACTTAATAAAGCATTCCAAATGGAAAGAAAGATTCTGGCGTACCACAAACCTGCGAGCACTTTGTTTCTGATCAAGATGGCTAGGCAAGGACAAACTGTTCTGTCTGATGACGACCTTCCATCAGTGTCTCCTATAGCCCAGCCTAAGGACATAACTGCTAGCTTCACACAATCTGGGTCTGAGAGCTCCAAGGTAAAGTTCAGCACAAGGATCCACAGGAATTCAACATGGAGGGGGTGGGGAAGAAGTGTTTGCTTTGCCAAGTAGTAGTATTAAAGCATTTGGAAAAATTATCCCTCGAGTGATGGCACCTTAGTGAACAGCGGGCACGCCAGCTTGGAATATTTAAAGCCATGCACATTTGCATTTAAAGCAACCATTACCAACATTTTTTAATTGGAGATAAAATTCAGCATGCCATTATAATTGATTTAGGCAGTGATCAAAGCAAATCAATTAACTGTGATATTCAAGGGTCAGAAATTTACAGTGAACAACGTAAAGGGATAAAGAAAAACAAGAATAAGCAGCAAGGAACAGAGACTTCTAAGTTATTATTTAATATATGTGTCAGATTAATATATGTGTTTAATATATGTTTAGTTCACCGTGCCTATAGTCTTATAAAAATCTGGATATATCTTGAAAATAGATGCAAGATGCTGGGAAGGAGCCAAGACACTGTTAACTATTTTCTTCCCCCTCTGGGCAACTGCTGTCCCCAAAACCAAACACGCATCTTGTGTTTGCCATAGTTATGTTGCATGTTACCAGCTGCTGTCACTTCTGCTCTAATATAAGCCAAGACTCAGATGAGGAAAGTGGCTTAAAACTGTATAGGATGCATGAAAAATTCCTGGTGAGGGTCATCAATCCCTTTCTGCTGGGAAGGAGGTGAGAAAACATCTTTCCCTCTCAGCAGCGGTGCAGGAGATGCACGCACTTCAGACAGTGACAGCAACATCACACAACAAAAGCTGAAAAGAAGGAAGGAAAGTCTGAGTTGCCCCTGTGTGTCACTAATGCTCTCTCTGAAATGCTAAGGATGAGACCTCCTCCCATTGCAGAAGTTACTTCAGCCAGGCCTCCAGGAGGATCAGCAGCTGGAACGTTCGCCACAGTGAGAATCACAGAATCGTGGAATTGTCAGAGTTGGAAGGGACTTCTTGAGATTACCCAGTCCAACTCCCCTGCTAAAGCAGGACTGCCCAGAGCACAGCACTCAGGATTCCTTGTCCTCATGTTTTTCTCTGACAGCCTCCCACATAAATGCTACTGTGCCCCTGGGTCACCCAAGACTTGTTTTCAGAAGTCCTGCCTGGGGCATGTTCTGCATCGGTATGGCATCCTACAAGGATGGTTGGGGTTGTGTGGTTTGGTTTTTTGGGGTTTCAGTAGGGTTTTTCCTTCTGCATTTTATTTTCTGCCAATGAAAAGGAGAAGGGAAAATAGTGAGAAACAAGTGAAAGAAGAAGAACTAGTGCTAAAACCATGCCTTCTCCCATTGCTCATCTATAGGTTGTTTCTCCAGGGCTCAGTTCTGACTGCAGCAGGAATAACTCTCATTTCAGTAGATTTTTACCTATTTCCATAAAGAATGTCTCAAAGGAGGGTATCTTGCTCCCCAGCACCTAACCTGCCCCCCAGATGTTTGCTCTGTCGTCTGTGGTCTCAAAAGGAAAAGAGTCCCAGCCAGAAGGTCTACCTTTGGCTGGCAGCCTGCTCTCACTGCAGAAGTACTCCCGCCCTGGAGTTTGGTTCTGCCTCACCTCCCTGGGAAGCAGTTCACATTTTCACTGAAAAAGAGAGAGGAAAGAGAGAAAATCATGGGAGTACTTTTATTTTATGAAAACCCAAAGGGTTGGTTTTTTTTCCAGCCAGAATTGGTTGGCTCCTACTTTGTCAGGGCCGGCTGGCAGCAGTAATGTCCACGAGAGATTTGGCTTTTGCTTTTCACAAAGTCAGTGAAAGACCTGATAAAGGGGACAGGAACCAGCACGAGTGCTTGTGGCACTGAAGCTTATTTTGGCAAGATAAAAATGACATTAGCATAAATATGTGTATTTTTGCTGACGTAAAATGACTCCCAGCAAAATCCTGCTACTGGAGATGAAGCTAAAGTCTGCAGCCACAAGGTCTCTAATAATCTGGAGCAGAAAAGTGATGGGGAGCAGAAGAGGCACTCTGAAAGGCAGAAAGAAGAGGACAAGCTCTTTCCAACACAGACCATTTAAGGTTGCCAGCAGCAGGACTCCAGTGCTGAAGTCAAGCCGTTACTCTGGCTCGGACAAAACCAATTAAAAGTGTTGCCATTTAATTGAAGAGGACAGCTGACTTAAAACAATCTAGAGACAAGCAGAGAATAATCTCCTGCAAACAGGCTTGCTCCTGGGCCCAGAAGGGGAGCTTGGTAGGCAGCACCTAACCCCCCTCACCTTAGCTCTTCTCGCTTGCTAGAGGAATGCCCCTGTATCACAGAGCCTGGTGCAGAAAGCCCTCTGCCGTGCAAGCTGATAAACCTTTTCTGGTTAGAAAATATTCTGAACTGGCTCAGTCATCCTAAACCAGCTACCTTGGATACTTGTACCCGCTGCCAGCATTTTGGAGCAGCTCTGCAGCCAAGGTTGGAGTTTCATCTGTTGATGCAGGTGAAACCACAAAGCATATTCCAGCAGCTCTAGGTACTGCTGAGTTTTCAGCTACCTGTTGTAAGCCCACACTTCTCATGCATCATGTTATTTTGCTTCATGATTGAAGGAATCCCCAGTGTTGCCACCCACATACTAAGTGTAGAGGAGAACCTCTTTTTGGGCAAGAAACACGTGGTGGGAGAGCCTACACATGTCTATCTGCCTACACTTCAAGCCCTTGCCCCAGCTCTGCTCTACGTGCCACTGGTGGCAATTAGGGGCTCTCAGGATCCAATTACAACTGCTCGCATAGCTGTGCCAGGGATCCCCAGAGAATGCCCCTTCCACGTTTCCCCACCAACATCAGAGGTCCATTCCTGAAACCACCCACCAGCAGGGCAGCCCAAGTCCCCACCACAGAGTAGCCCTTACCCAGGTTAGATGCTCTCTCCTCCTCCAGCTCCGTGCTGACAGCACTGCACGCCGTACAAATGGAGCAATATTTGTTATTCACAAGTAGAGCCAAGTCCCTCATAATAATCACAGAGCACTAATGGCTCCAAGTAGGTTGGCAGAAAAAATTAATTTGGGCTAATTTGTCAGAGAGCAGGGGAGTATGTAATAGAACACACATATCATTTACTTAGCTTGCTGTGTCTCCATTACATAGATAGTTTGCAAGGCCTCTGAAGCAGGGGCTCCTTCTTCCTCGAGACACACAATCTCACTAGAGCAACATCACAGGAACAGAACAAAATATACTATTGACTGAAAAAGCAGCTACGTGTTGGTATCTGCCACTTTAAAGGCAATTAAAACATGAAAATTATACCGCCTTATAAGGGCAAGTAACTCTATATTTATTTAACACCCTTCTCCAGTACAAATATGATAGTAATTCTGAGGAAATGGGCACCCAAACTCCTAAATGAATAAACGAAGTACCTGAAAATCAATAGAGTTGAACAAAATGCTCATTAGCATTGAAGTCTTGTTCAAACACTTGGCAGGGGACTGAGCCAACATTTGCAGACTCATATAACTCAAGTGATCAATCAAATTACAAACCAAAGAAGCAAATGTGAGGTAAACTGCATTTTTTGCATCCGTGTCTCTGACTGTATATTATTCTTTTTCACCCATAATTCATCTTCGCTCAGTCTGACTTGTCACAGAGTTACTGTGGGCAATTTATCAACCACTTGAGCATGAACCCTATGCGCTGCTCTTCTCCTCCCATCTGCCCCAGCCTCCTCATGCTGTCTCATGGCACAAGGCAAGCTAAAAAAGGACAGCACAGTCAGGGTAGAAAAATCATTTTCTTGGTAGAGTTTCTTTATTCCTGGTAAGAAACAAATACACCTTGACAGAAAGGTAACTACCACTTGGAAGGGAGAGGATACGCTTGAGCTACTTGCTCAGAGGGACAGTCTCCAGGCTAGGTAAATGAGAGTCCAAATTTTGTTTTAAAAACAAAACCAAAAAACTCCCATCTTCAGAGTTTTTCCTGTGAGAAAAGGCAGTCATTGGAACTGTTGCTGGAGGCAGAAGGACTCAGCAGCTNTCCCTAGAGCATTTTCTTCTCCAGTCTTTCCTCTGAGAGATGGTGAAAGCTAACCAAAGATTTAACAGCAACCCCATGAGTGGCAGCCTGTCCTCTCTAGTTAGTAGGCTGAGCATTTCACCACAGATCTAATTTCTGCAGTGCAGCCACCTCTCTTTAAGCAGCCCTGCTTTCCAGACTCATCAGCCTCACTGACTGTGCAGCCATGGAGAGTTCATCCCAGTCTTCAAGTGTAGTTCACTTCCTGCATCTGTTGGGCGCAGCTGAGTATCTGCTTTGATGTTATGGTACTTTAAGAATAAAGTCTGGAAACAGATTTTATTTTCCCTACTCTTCTTCTCTGACCCAGACTGGTACAAGAGAATTTGGCCCTGTAACTCCAGCTCTCCAGCAACCACCTTGTTGATGGTCCACTCAGCAAAGGCCCGTGATGTGCCTTGCATTCAAACCGGCATTTTCTAAGAATATCCATGCACGATATGTTGAAGTTTATTGCCCAGATAATGCACGTACACTGGAAACCTCTGTACTGTTCAGTTCCAGCTTAAAAGACCTTCCACAATTTGTAGCTTTGGAAAAAAATGGAAAACCAACTCACCTTTGGAGGAGGGTAGAGATGACAAAGTGGTTGTCCTGGATCCTGTTTACACAGCTTCAGGGAATGGCAGACCACATCAGCATTCATTTCTCTGTCTATGCTAAAAGAAACGAGGCAAAAACAAAGACTGCCATGTTCTTCTGGGTGCTTGAAAGTGGAAGCTATTTCCATAGAAAGCTAAATCTCCCCAGTACCAAACAATAACCTCAGCTCACTCCACTCTGGCCCAAAATTGCTGCTTAGTACAACATTGGGTCCTAACGATTTTCTGCCATGGCATCCTATTCAGCATTTAAAATTGAATCCCAGGATGATAAAAAATCACCATGCTTTATATGCAGCACCTGAACCAAATACATTATGACTGTTCTGTTTTTAATCAGTCATAAGGCTGACAAAGATTTAAAGGTTAAAGCTAATGCATATGCAATTTGGCAAATATGAATGTTCAGTCATTAACTGAAGAAAATAACCAGAAATCCTTCAAAGATCCTTAACCTTTAATCACCAAAGCACAAGTGCTAGGATTGCTTCTTTCTTTTTTGGGACACACCTCTGAGCTAATCAGGAATTAAATTAAAATGTTTGATTATAGCACTTCTTAGTCCTGTAAGCACTTTGCAGTCCCTTGGCTAGTTTTAAAAATAAAAATAAAGACCCAGAGGAGGAAGAAAGTCTAGCAAAAGCTCTGTTAATTAAACTAAGATCTTTCAAAGAGGAATAAAATGACCTATATATTATTTTATTAATCACTTATATTTCTTAGTAGGCTTCCCCAAGAGTGTGTATTAAGGTCGGGGCTGAGAGCATGTAGGGGCTGACAATTAGAAAGCCTGATTAAAGATAGAAGGGAAAACAAGAGCCAAGTATTACAGTAGTATGACTCTGTAGAACCTGTCTCTCACACACAGGTTATTCAAATTCCTCCCTCAGCCAAACGAGCTGAATTTCAAAAGGTAATTACATCAGGTGGGCCTGATCTGAGATTCAAATGGAGTATGAAAATGGTTACCAGTGGCAGCCTGTATTTATTCACTCAGGAAGTGCTGTGCCAAATGCCAAACCAGAATCACTCTCAAGCATCTCTGCCTTAATAACAGCATGATTTTAAGAATGAAGCCCCTACACTTCAACCTGACAGCACATTCAGACATGTAAAAAACAAGCTAAGCAAAGGACACGGCAGTACTTACAGCTCAGCTATGTGTGGTCCATAAAGTTCAGCAAGTACGTAACAGAAACCTTGCAGTTTTTCTAGAAAATACACATATATATTTTTTAAAGCAACTGAGCACAGTAAAATCGGGTTTGTAACAGTCAAAATACAGCAGGAGTTGGTTCATTTAGGTGAATGCTTATTTATTTTAGAGGAAGGGGTGTGATTCTGTCACCTCAGTATAGCTCCAGAGAATGGGAAACCTCAAATTTCTAACCTTGCCTAAAGCCCTTCTCTAGGTTCAGGCAAGCTACATGACAAGGGATAATGAACATCTGTTAAATGTTCTGAGTATGGCAGCATGGAAAAGTTGAAAGACATCATACATGCTGCAAGATTTTCTAAGCCCTTTAAACAAACAGCTCGGTAGATTTGGAAGAAGGAAGAAAACAAACAAATAAATCCAAGTGCAGAAAGTGATGTAGGACTTGATGCTACTGCTAGCTCTGCTGCGGAGCGTCTGGGGAGTTTGTGTGAGTTAAGAGAATCTGTTTTGTGCAGAGGAGTAATTACACTCAAACAAGTATTTGACACTTATTGTTTGGCTTCCTTTGACAACTGACAATCGTGTGCCTTTTCAGGATGCTGGCCCAGGTGGCTGTCTTTAATCTGGGTGAAATGTGTCCTCTGGAATTCAGCTCATCAGAGATTTCTTTAAGGTACTGTTATAAAAAAAAAAAAAGACTGTTCTCCGCACCACTTCATCACCACCAAGCCAAGACATTTGGTGGGCTTTGAATACAGGTAGGGCATGATGGTAGTGCTGGTCTGATAGTGCCTGTGAAAGAAAGTTGACTGGTTTTTTGGCCTGAACATGTGAGAGTTGGTTAATCCCACATGTATCCTGCAAAGGAGGCGTTAGACCTTGTTTCAGCAGGGATGGCGTTGTGAAAACTCCTGAAGAGGCAAGTTCACACAAGTGCAGCGAAGACAAACTTGCAGTTCTGGAAATTCCTGAGAGATGTCCTTTTCTCTTGCACTTCCATTACCCAGACAGATAACTATCTGTCATTGGGGAAGAAAACATAGAGAACCCTCGTGTTTACCAAAGAAAAGCCTTAGAAACTCCCAAAGCATTCGCTTCCCTCCAACTCTGGGTTGAATATTCAGTTTTAAGCAGCGTTGGGCTGGACATGCAGAGGGCAGAGGATGAAAAGATAATTTCTCCTACACCCTCCTACTCATATGGTGTTGCAGGCAGCTTCTGTAGCTCCAATAGCTGATTTTACTTATCCCATGCCAGGTGTTTTATTTCAATCAAGTTATTAGCTTCATTTCTTTGCCTCCTTTGCCACATAACTCCTCTCTATTGGCTCTTTAGAAGTAATCTGCAAGTTAAAAATTGGTCTCCTGACTAGAATTAGATTTTATTCTTGTTCTCCTAAAAGGAAAGACATTATAGGCATCAATAAATTTATGTTTGGTATCATTGCTGATTAAAACACCCTCTGATGAGGCTTGCCTGCAGGGCATCTGGCTCCCCATAGTAATCCACAAGAGAAAGTGGCTGGCTTCCCCAGCACCTCCCTGGTGCATCACAGTTGATGGCCTCCTTATGAGTTTCCCAAACCAGCTGGGTTCCATAATGTTTTCGGCCCTGGAGGAGCCAGCTGGTTGCTCTAACCTGTACTGGAGGCTGCAGGGAGGGAAAGGTTTGGCTGGCCGTCAGCTCTGGGGACCTGGTGTTGGGGGTCTGCTGATTCACACTGGTTTCTAAGCACTGATTTCCTTACGCATATAGGAAACTTCACTTTTTTTACTCCATGGCATATGAAGTATGGGTGGTAAAAAGAAGAGCAATAACATCTGGGGTTGTTCATCCTAGAGAAGAGGAGGCTGAGGGGAGACCTCACTCTCTCCAACTCCCTGAAAGGAGGGTGTAGCCAGGGTGGTTTTTATCAGAGTCAAGTTGATGGCTGGACTCAATGATCTGAAAGGTCCCTTCCAACCTAGACAATTCTATGATTCTATGAACATAAAGTTAAAATCCTCTTGGAAGATAGAGATGCCTTCCAGACTTTGGCTTCCAGCAAAGCAGACCCAAGCCATGTGCAGCATTTACAGGACCTGCCCTCTGAACCAGCCTGCATCTGTGCTTTCAGAAATCTCTGGCTCTGCTAACACACAGAAGAAGACAATATTGCAGAGAGGAAGCTCTGTTGGAAGAAGCTGCATGAGTTGGAAAGGAGGGGGAGAGAGAGAGAGAGAAAATGGTGAATAACTTTGAGTGTTCAGGGGCAAGAGAAGAGCTTAAACCAAACTAAATGCCGGGAAATTTATAGAAAATTTAGAGTACATCTGGTTTTGCCTTGCTTCACATAAAAGAGATCCCCTAAACTGCCCTGTTCTTATGTGATAGAAGTCCAGAAGGTGTTCCTCTATAGCTTTATAGTCCTAGAAACACAAATTCTGGCTGAAACCCAGAGGATAAATATTTGCAACAAAGATGGCATTAATCATGTTGCCGATACCACTTGGGCTCTACGGTGTTTACACAGCAGTGGCTGACAGAAGCAGAGCGTGACTCAGAGGCAACACTGGAGGATCAGTCTGAAAGCACATTTTGGGTATCAGACGCCCCTGCTTCATCAAACAGACAGTCAGTATCCAGGCAAACATGCATTCTTGCTAACAACATTTCTTGCACTGTAAATACTGCCCCATTCCCCCAGACCTGGCCCTTCTGTCTGCTCAAGAGCTTCCTTCACTCATGGCATTACTGTTCCAGTTTTCATGGGTTTATTGACCATGTTGCTTCAATCACACACATTGCAGATATTGCCATATATATAAGGATCACAGAATCATGGAATGATATGACATTGGAAGGGACCTCTGGAGACCAGCTAGTCCCCCCTGCCAAAGCAGGTCCACCCACAGCAGGTTGCACAGGAACGTGTCCAGGTAGGGCTTGAATGTCTCCAGAGACAGAGACTCCACCACCTCTCTGGGCAGCCTCTTCCACCCTCAAAGTAAAGAAGTTCCTCTTCATGTTTACATGGAACTTCACATGTTCAGGTTTGTGCCCATTTCCTCTTGTCCTGTCACTGAAAAAAGACTGGCTCCATCCTCCTAACACCCACCCTTTAAGTATTTATAGGTGTCGATCAGATGCCCTTCAGCCTTCTCTTCTCCAGGCTAAAAAGACCCGAGTTCCTCAGAGACTTTTCCTCATCAGAGAGATGCTTCAAGCTGCTAATCATCTTTGTGGTCCTCTGCTGTACCAGATGGAAAAGGATGTGATTGGTTTCTACATAGCCTATGGGACTGAGCGGGATCGATGAGTACTGATTTTTTTCTCTTTTTCTCTAAACATTTTTTGTTCTTGAACATCGTACAACTTCACTGAGTCCCTGATCCAGCTCTACCTTGACTGTAACCAAAATTTAGGAGGCCCTTAAAAAACCCACACATGTTCTTATTCCCCTTTTTGGCCCTAGGGAAAATCTGTTGTAGGCACATGTATAATAATGAAATTGTTCCTTTCAGGGAAAATGGCTTGGCCCGCTTTAGTAGGTTTCCTTCACAAGCATCTAAAACTTTCCTATTGTTTCAAGCAGCAAGAGGAAGCTGTTGATTCCTGCTGGGCTGCAGCATTCACCTTCTGGGAGAGGATAAATCGGGTTACGCTGTAGCTCCCATGCAATCCATAGGATTTTTCACTCTTTTCATGCTCAGGGTCAGTTTCTTTCTGTTAGTTGTAGCAATGCATCTCATACAAGGTAACTGGATTATATAGATTTAACTAAAGGGATAATAGGATTTTATGGGTGTAAAGAATGGCAGCTGAAAAGAAATATCTTGACATGTCAGCAGAACAAGGTCCACTGAGTGAATCATGAACATAGAGCTAGCATGTTGTATTTTAAAGAAGAAAATTGTATTTTAATAGAAGGATCAGCACTTCTAATTGTAACTTCATGGTTATGTGCCCATAATTTAAAACACTGAGGATACAACTTATAGAATAGAAATCAGATAAGTGTTATTCCACCAATGAATGAATCCCAGCAATTACCTCCCTGCTCTACCTTGCATCGGGAAATCCTCTCTTGGAAAGGAGGGAATTAATATTCTAAACACACATCCTCTGTGAAACTAGGGTCCACAGGGCAAGATGGTTTCTCAGAAATACAATTCATGAAGCCCTATATAAAGGACCATTTAATGAAAAATCCTAAGCCTTTTTTTTACATTCATAATGTTAAAGAGATACCATGAATGTGAGATCTGGTTACATAAATAGTTATCGGATTGGTTTGTGAGGCACAAAGCTGTTCTGGCATTCAGACTGTTCTCTGTTTAGGGATGTGCTTTCGGACAGCCAAGCTCCTTTGAGTAGATAAAATCAGGGGCAGAAAAAAGGGAGTCTACATGTATTCATATGGAATAGCTACCGCTTTTGAAATGTGTATCATCAGTTACATTTCAATAGCTTTTCTGCACAGGCCCAATGCTCACATCTTACACCTGTCAAACTCAGCTCATTTTGAAGATTTTTACAATAGTGCCTTCCTATACCCGCTGGAAACATTTTCATCTTCACAGTTGCTATAAAGACCCACATCCACAAGAAAGAGGAGTGGCTGGGAATAAAGTGAAACTATTCTTAAGCTGCAAACAAAGAGACAAAGTGGAGAAAAACGGAGAGAAGGAGTCTAAATGTGTTAGCGCTCACTCACATGTGGGCTTAATACAACTCCATTCACTCTAACTTCGGGACAAAATCCCAGCTCTGAAGCCAAGTGAACCATGCCGTTGGCTTCCCCGCAAATAGCACCCTGCTCTCTTTCAGTGACATTCATTTGAGATGCTGCACAAGTAGCAGACGAAGCTTTTTCAGACTCTGTGTGTGAATTTTTAATTAACGGAGAAATACTGCAGTACCAGCAGAACATATGGCATATTATTTGGTACTTACCAGGTATGTAGTTGCACAGCCTCTCCACAGCTGCCTTTACGGTACTGTTGTGCCACTGTGCAAGCTGTTCAATCACAGACACCACGAGCACGCATCCTTCAAACAAACAAACAAACAAAAAAGGGGGGTTATTTGTGAAGTGTGATGAAGCATCCCATGCTACACAAGTATTTCAGGCATTGTTGGGCATTTCATTTCTTGAGATGCTCCACAGCGGATGAGTATTCAAGGGGAAAAAAAATATCTGTGAATTTCTGCCTTTATTCAAAACCTGCAAGTTATCTCAGAGAGAGTGGCGATGCCAGAGGACCCCACAGAACAGCCTGGCTTCTACAGCACTAGATGTTGCTCCTGAAAAAACACGATTTTCCATCCTTTCAAGGATGGAAATCCAGGACCCGAGGGGACAGCCAGCATTACAACTGCCTGCTTGGCCACCCGCTCTCTCATTACGTCTCACAAGAAAAAAGGCACAGATCTGCAGTTGACAGGACTTCTATACCTCTCCACACAAGCCACGCAGAGAACTACCAAAACTGAAAAACAGATGTATATGCTGACCACCACAAAGCATCCATGCCATCCTTTCTTCACAGACTGTCCTCTGAAGCCCAGTGGTGCTTGGCAGTCACAGGGCTGCTGGGCCCAGCTGTGCTTTCGCTAAAGCCAAAATGTTTTCAGTGTTCATTCTGCTCTCCTTCTGTTGTTGGAAAGACATAATTTCCTATAACCTATAAGGCTAGTGAATTCTCATCACTAATCTGAGCATGAGCAGGGCTATAGCCTAGTTGTTCTTTGGACTAGCTGTGTGGCAGAGACCCAAGAGCTTGCACGCTGTGGTAAGATGTTTCTTGAGATATGCAGCACCCTTTCTGGTGGCTTTGGGACGAAGTAGGTTCCATGTGATTCCCACATAGCAATGATTCAAAATGCACATGATTATAGAATCATAAAATCATAGAATTGTCAGGATTGGAAGGGAGCTTTCAGATCATCCAGTCCAACCATCAACCGAACTCTGATAAAAACCATCACTAAACCACATCACTAAGCACTATGTCAACCCGGCTTTTAAATCTCTCCAGGGATGGGGTCTCAACCCCTTCCCTGGGCAGCTCATTCCAAGGCTTCAGAACCCTTTCCCTGGAAACATTTTTTCTAATCTCCAATCTGAACCTCCCCTGGCACAACTTGAGGCGATTTCCTCATGTCCCTTCACCTGTGACTTGGGAGAAGAGACCAGTCCTCGCCTCTCTACAACCTCTCTTTGCCTCCAGTCAGTGATGACCATAAGTAGTTCCTTTGAAGTTGATTCTAACTTGCTCTAGGTCAGCACTGTGTTCTCTCTTTCTGCAGTGACTTCACCATTTTATAAAGAAGCTGCAATTCGTGATGCAAAGTCTAATCAATATCATCAGCCATGTCAGCCATTATGAGGTCTCTGCTGGGCCTCAGGGCCTGCATAACAGAGGTGGGTATCCCAGGCAGCCAGGAGTCAAGTATTCAGGATGCTAGTTTCCAGTAGCCTGAATAAAGACTTCTCTTTGAAACCCCTGGAGCTGAAACCCTGTTTCCTGCCCTTTGCAAAATGATCTCAGCTCTCTGGACTTGCTCTGTCACGAGCTAGAAGTGGAGGTGAGCTGCAGCATTGAGATGGGCCTGCAGATCCACCTTTTTCCGAAGCTCAAGAGCATCAGTGTTCAAGTTTTAAAGCTGGCACAGCTTTTCAAAGTGAGCTTTTAAAGTCCTCCCAAGTACTCCTGCCTATGTGCTATTAAATCAAAATGCTGGTTTTCAACATAAATAAATTTGATGCTCCTATGGATCAAGTAGCAAATCAAAGAGGAGGCAAGAGAATTGGAACTTGCTGTAAGACCAATATCTCTGAGTCTTCTATTATTTCTTCTACGCCAAATACAGTAATCCAGTGGAAATTAGAGTGGATTTTGCAGGGATAAAAGCCCACTTCTCCATACTTTTTAAGTAAAACGCTCACTCAAGGTCCTCTGCAGAATGATTTATAAAGCTTGCTAAGAGCCATTACCTCCAGTCAGCCTAAAAGAATAGGAGAATAAATGGAGGCAGATACAACCAAGAAAAAACCCTGAAGCAAGCTATTTCTTCTCTCCCATTCACCACCCCCACCCCCAGTAGCCATAGGCCAGCCCAAGGAATTAACAGTTAATTAAAACACAATAGCTCATAAAGAAGAAAAAAATTCACGTAAAATAACGAAGACCCAAGGTAAAACCAAAGGAGGACATCCAAGCTGGAGAGCCAAAGCATGCTCAGGACTCAGGCTAGAAGAACAGCCCAAGATCATCTTGTCCCTCTTTAACCCTTAGCAGGGGCCGTAGCACAGCCTTATCTCACACCATGGCCCTTCACTAGACCCATTCCAACAGGTCCATGTCCTTTCTGTGCTGAGGACTCCAGACACAGTACTCCAGGTGGGGTCTCACAAGAGCAGATTTGAGGCACAGAATCACCTCCCTGGATATGTTGGCCATACTTCCTTTGATGCAGCCCATGATGGGGTCAGTTTTCTGGGTTGCCAGTACACACTGCTGGCTGTTGTTGATCTTCTCATCCGCCAATACCCCCAAGTCCTTCCCCTCAAAGTTGCATCATTGGAAATGATAACCAGTTATCCTAGCCTTTAATGGGTCTTAATTCTGCTGGCTGAAAATGGAAAATAATTATTTAGCTAAAAAGGACAGGGAGAAAACAGCTTTAACTGTCTTCGACAGTAATTAATACTGCTTTACTTACTTACGATATATGTGAGAATATAAACTTTTTGACACTCTGGCATCAGTAGAAAAGTAATTCCAGGTCTGGACAGTCATTGGCAACTATTGCTTGCTTTTAATCTAGTAGATATTTAGATGTGATTTATTTATCATCATGAGCTGGACACATACAAGGCAACGTAGAGAGACTTTTCTCTCCATAATTAAAGGTTAAAAAAGGTCTACATTTTTAATCGTTGCACATGATTTCCTTTTAGAAACTAGTTTCAAGAAATTGACTCTGCTGCCACGTTTCAATAATAGGTTTCAGTGCCTTGACAGGCTGAAGGATGTTTTCTCTGGAAGAAATTCATTGGTTTTATAATGCTTACCAGCCATTAGAAACTAGGCTCTGGTGTTAATAAAATGCCTGTCTCTTTTAGTGATGGTTTGTCCCATCTGCTATTAATTTCTGAAGAGATAAGAGAAAACCATAACCATTTTGCTCAGCAGCAGTAATCTGAAAATTCACATGTCAGGAAGTACTTCGTGTATTTGAAAGAAGCGTGTAATAATAAAATGACATTTCCAATAAGCTCAGGGGGAAAAAAATGCACCCCAATAATAAAATCAGAGCTAGAGAAATTCATTTCTCAGCCATGAAGCCTCTGGCAGTTTAAGCAGACTATTTAACTTAATCCACTTCTGCCGCACACGTTTGAAAGGCTCTATAATTAGAATTATACCTCGGGATGTCAAGAAGTGTCTGGATAGTGAAAGCTGCCTCTCTAAGTTTCAGATTTGTAGATAGATTTGCCTGAGTAAAACTCTGACAAATGGTATTTCTTGCACTTGGCGCATCCTCTGCTTACCCGCTTGGGTGCTGGAGACCTTCCTCCAGCCATATTGCTGTTTCCCAGCCATAAATTAAACATACCCCCTGAAGTGCAACAGAAGAAATAAGTCCTCCAAGAAGGTGGGCTCGGACACACCTAGCTCCTCTGCAAACCCTGCCAGTCAGGCTGTGCTCATCCTGCTGGTTCCCGGTAGGGCAGGAGCTGGAGCCTCCCTCAGCGAAGTGGCAAACCTCTGCCTCAAACATCTGTCTGCAGTAGGAAAGACTCTGTAAAAATGAACCCATCTACCACATTCCTGGTTCTATACACAAGATGAAGGTTTCTGCTAAAACACAGTCTTTGATTCTGTTCTGCACTCATGAGACCCCACCTGGAGTACTGTGTCCAGCTCTGGAGTCCTCAACAGAGAAAGGACATAGACCTGTTGGAACGGATCCAGCAGAGGGATACCAAGATGATCAGAGCGATGGAGCACCTCTCCTATGAAGACAGGCTAAGAGAGCTGGGCCTGTTCAAGCCTGGAGAAGAGAAGGCTCCGGGGAGACCTTCTAGCAGCCTTCCAGGACCTGAAAGGGCTACAGGAGAGCCCCTTTGGAAGTGGAGTGACAGGACAAGGGGTAACGGTTTTAAATTGGAAGAGGGGAGATTTAGATTGGATATTAGGAAAAAAGTCTTCACTGTGAGGGTGGTGAGGCACTGGAACAGGCTGCCCAGAAAAGCTGTGGCTGCCCCATCCCTGGAGGGGTTCAAGGCCAGGCTGGATGGGGCTTGGAGCAACCTGGTCTGGTGGGAGGTGTCCCTGCCAGGGGCAGGGGGCTTGGAACTGGATGATCTTGAAGGTGTCTTCCAACTCTAACCATTCCATGATTCTATGATTCTTACATTTGGACTGGCATAGGCTGCAGTACATCTCTTCAAGCCTATGGGTGAGGAGTCCCCAGAGGCTGTCTACAAAGTGTATCAGAGGATACTGCAGCTACGTGTGCAGATGTTGTTGATCTGGAGTAAAAACATCTCTTATTTTTAACCAAATTTACCTAATCCAGTTCAACCTGGAACAAGACATTCCTGTTTGAAACGAGGGGGGATTTGTTTTGAAATGTGGCTTTGAAGTACAGGGAATTAAGAAGAAATGAGCTTTTCTCCTCTGAAATGGGGACATGCAGGATATTATTCTTCTCCTCAGACCACACATATGCAACAGTACAGTACAGGAATGTATTCTTTTTCACTATATATTCCTTCCCAATACTCACTTTGCCCTCCTTCACTGCTTCTCAACACCAAGCTGATACTTTTAAAGAGTAGCCCTTTATAACCTCAAGATTTCATCCCAGCATGGAAATATTCAGCTCAAATGACATATTTGTATATGCCAAATTAGCGTAGTTATTTTCCATATACAGCCAGAGGATCTGTTGCTTTGAAAGCTGATTTAGAATGAGATCTGAGTGTTAAAGTCTTTTCACCCGGACTTTGCTTCCTGCTCCATTTACAGCGTTAATGCATTTCATAAAGATACTAAAGCGATGGAAGATAATAATAGCTATCCATATTTAAATGTGTTGGTATACACAAGACCTTCTGCCCCTGAATTTGCTAAATGTCCGAAAATATCTTGGGAATGCTAAAGGGTACACTATTGCTAAACCAGCTACTGGGCATAAAATTACATATAGTACACTGGCTAAAGAAATTTTAAAAATATGAACAGTGCAACAATACTCTGAGTGCAATGTAGCTCTGTTACAAAACCAGCAAACTCTGGAATATCAATTATTCTTTTTGTTGCTCATGCAGTTCACAAAATAGCAGTGAGACACTTCAGACCCCTAACTTCAGAGCTCTGTTTGTTCATTATTTTTTCCTTAAGACACCCAGTGAGGACTCCCACACAGTTATACCAGTACAGAAAATTCAGTTTCCATCTAGCGGAAGACTCTGGTATCCATACCTGCCAACCAAATGTATCCCTAGTGTTTTCTACGTTGCACTTTAAAGAACCCTATTTAACAAAATCGATAACCTCAGGCATTACCAATGGAAATGCTTTCTGCATTAATTAGGAGAAAAAACATGTGTGTATGTGCACCATTAACATATTTTTTCTTTTCCAAATCAGCAAAGGGTATTAAAAATTTACTTAAGCCTGAATGGTGGCAGGATGAGTTAATGTAACTGCATAACTTCATCCTTGCTGCAAAGGTTTGACCATTTTAAAATTCTGAATGCACAAAACCTGTCTCAGATACAGAGTTCCCAAACCCATTGAAAGTGATTGCCTTAAACATAAGCAGGCTTTTCTGAAGTTCTGTGTAAGGCTAACATACGAACAACAGTGGGAGGCACACGCATTAAGGCAATCACTAACGAAGCAGACAATCGATACTAAACAAATAAGAATATGAAAGGCAACTAACAGCAAGCATCAGCAATGTGAATTGTATAAGACTACCCGTGCATACAAATACATGAGTCAGAGTTCGAAGGGATTTCTTGAGATCATCCAGTCCAACTCCCCTGCTCAAGCAGGATGGCCCAGAGCACAGCACTCAGGGCTGCATCCAGGCGGCGCTTGAAGGTCTCCAGAGAAGGGGACTCCACACCCTCCCTGAGCAGCCTCTGCCAGGGCTCTGGCACCTTCACCCCAAAGAAGCTCTGTCACATAATCAAATGGAACTTCCTCTGTTCCAACTCATGGCTGTTGCCCCTCGTCCTGTCCCTGGGAACCACTGAGAAGAGTCTGGCTCCATCCTCCTTCAACCCACCCTTCAGATCCTTGGGAGCATGAAGAAGGTCTCCCCTCAGCCTTCTCTTCTCCAGGCTCAAGAGTCCCAGCTCTCCCAGCCTTTTCTCATCAGGGAGATGCTCCAATCCTTCCAGCATCTTTGCTGCCCTACGCTGGACTCTCCAGTAGTTCCCTGTCTCTCTTGACCTGGGGAGCCCAGAACTGGAGGCAGGATTCCAGTTGTGGCCTCCCCAGTGCAGAGCAGAGGGGGAGAATGACCTCCCTCCACCTCCGCCATACTCTTACCTACGCAGCCCAGGATTCCATTGGCCTCTTGGCCACAAGGGCCCATTGCTGGCTCATGGATAGTTTACTGTCTACCAGGATCCCCAGACCCTTCTCCTCAGAAGTGCTTTCCAGCAGGCCCATCCCTAACCTGTATTGTATTGTTGTCTGGCATTCTTCCTGCCCAGGTGCAGGACCCTACACTTGCCCTTGTTGAACTTCATGAGGTTCTTCTCTGCCCAGCTCTCCAGCCTGTCCAGGTTACGCTGGATGGACACTGGATTGCACATACAAATATATACGAGTGTGTGTTTGCACACATATTCCTGTATTTATGTAGGTATGGTAAGTCTACCTTTGGTTTGTGATCAACATAAATATTTTTATTTTGGAGCCACAAACTTCCAGTAAGGTAATCTTGAAAATAAAAAATTTTACCATCAGTTGTTGAAAAATATGAATCCCTGTAGAAAACACTCCTGTTTTAAGAGTTGCTTTAATATCTCTAGTGCACTAGTCACATGCCTGTGGTTTTTCTATCCAAAGTGTGATCATAGGAAAAAATGTTATGGTCAAATTTTATTATTGATCATCAGGCCAAATTTTGCCCCTGAGTAAACTGAGCAATGTCGGTGGAGTGAACAGAGGTGCTGTGGCTTGGCACTGGTTTTGCTGTAATCAAAGCTGATCCCAGCTTTTCAGAGTAAAATACATTGATATTGGGCAAGGCCTTTTTACAGAACTCATTGAGCTGTAAATTATATGTTCTGTCATGGTGCCTTCCCCAGACAATATGTGCGCAGCCACTTTGTCCGAGCGCAGTTATTAAAAGCCTCCAACCCCATTTGGCATGTTCCATTGTGTGAAGTTATTGGGAACTCCAAACGCCACTGGTCCTGCTGCCCTACTCCACAGGGCGTATTTCATCTCTGCACTCACGCACAGCTAAACTGTTGAGGATGTTGACTGTCACACAAATCAACACAGGTAGAGATGGGTGTTTTAGGCTGTTGGGAAGCTCAGAAACATCCGTTCCTTAATGCAATCCAACCTGAAAATATGTTTTGAAACCATGCTTCTTCATACGCTAGGAACAATGTGCTCATGGGTGAATGGAAGAGGTGACCCGCAAAGGTTGCTGAGAATGGCATTGTACTGAGCACAAAGATGGGGAAATTCGCTTCCCCAGCTGCTGACCCACAGGATCTCCGCTCGCTACCAAGGAAGATGAAAAGTGCTGCTGCCCATCTGTATTGAGTGTTCCCTGACTAATTGCCTCATTCCCAAAGCAGCAGCCAAAGTTAATCGCCAAAAGAGCAGGGCAGCCTGCCGCTGGGACAAAATAAATAATCCCTGCTATTTACAAATGGTTCTCACGGTCACAGTGTAGAACCCTCAAAAAGCCAGCCTGGGAGAAGTCATCTTACCCAAACCTCTGCCCTAGTAGCTGATCGGGAGCACCTCCCCTGTGAAGACAGGCTGAAAGAACTGGGGCAGTTCAGGCTGGAAAAGAGAAGGCTCCGGGGGCAGGCTTCTAGCAGCCTTCCAGTATCTGAAGGGAGCTCCAGGAGAGCTGGAGAGGGACTCTTGGTCAGGGAGCGGAGTGATAGGACAAGGGGGAACAGTTTTAAATTGGAAGAGGGGAGATTTAGATTGGATATTGGGAAGAAATTCTTTGCTGTGAGGGTGGTGAGGCACTGGAACAGGTTGCCCAGAGATATTGGGGCTGCCTCATCCCTGGAAGTGTTCAAGGCTAGGCTGGATGGGGCTTTGAGCACCCTGGTCTGATGGGAGGTGTCCCTGCCCATGGCAGGGGGGTTGGAACTCGATGGTCCCTTCCAACTCTAACCATTCTGTGATTCTATGATCTATGCTGTTCTGAATGGACAGGGTAGACACAGATTGGTTTGAATGTCTTATAAGGTCTTCTACAGCCTTTTCAGGAACTGATGACAGTGCTCAGCTAACACTGCCACTAGAAAATCTTATTCTTAACCTGAATGTCCCCACTGGTATCCATTTCTGTTATTTCTTGCCATAGTTCTTATGAACCTGGGGAATGGCTGACCCTTTAATATTTTTGAGGACAGAGATGATGTCTTTTCTCAACTTTTTCTTCTCTAGGCTAACTAATTTATTCAGCCTCTCTTTATAACTTATGTTTGGTTTTCTCCAAAGCCTCCTGTCAATCTCCATAATTCTTGATGCACAGCCCCCAAAAGGGAAGGCAGAAATTCCTCTGAGGCTTTGCCAATACTGACAAAGGTAGCGGGTGACTTCACATGTCTTGCAAGCTAACTTCTGTTCACGTCTCAGTGTATGCAGTATGTGTATTCTTCATGACAGCACGACATCATGGTGCCACTATAAGCCCAGATAATCTTCCCTAAGGATGCTACCCATCTGGTCCTTCCTCATCTGCCATGTCTGTCATTGACTACTTCTGTTGAGGTGCCTTCAACATACTCATATTGAAATTATCTTTTCTGGGGCAAGTACTCTAAGTTTTCAAGATGTTTTTGAATGTAATACTGCCTTCCACTGTTCTTGCAAACCTTTTCAGCTTTATATGACCTGCCCAGGGAAGTTGTGGCTGCCACATCCCTGGAGGGGTTCAAGGCCAGGCTGGATGGGGCTTGGAGCAACCTGGTCCGGTGGGAGGTGTCCCTGCCCATGGCAGGGGTGGTTGGAACTGGATGATCTTGAAGGTCCCTTCCAATTCTAACCATTTTATGATTCTATGATGTGAGCTGCTAATGTAATAGCACACTATTTCATTGTCCTAACTCATAAATATATGGCACAATATTATGTTCAAAACAGAGGTCCAAGAAAGACCTCATTTTGGACATCCTTCTGCTTAGGGAGTAAGCCACTCGTAATTATTCTCTGAACAAGGCCACCCGCCGGTTTTGCCCTGCCCTGTAGAAGCTTAATCAATGTCACATATCTCTCAGCCATTACATTAGTGCTGAGGTGGTGCCAAAAGCCTTATTAAAGTCAAGCTGTAACATCTACTGCTGCTTCTGTGTCTACATGCCATTATCTCATCACCAAATAAAACTAGGTTGATCTGACACTGTTTCTCCTTGATAAATCCAGTGAGGCCCTTACTCGTATATATTCATATATACTTTTGAAAGGTGCTCTTATAAAGTTTTATTAACTATTGCAGGATTTTTCTATGAATTGATGTGTAACTGACTGATCTGCAGTCATTTCCCCAAATTTTCTTTCTTCACTATGCTGAAGAGAGATGAATACAGCAGTTCCCGGTGACAGAACAAAAGGTAATGGGCACAAACTGGAACATAAGAAGTTCCATCTAAACATGAGAGAAACTTCTTCACTCTGAGGGTGGCAGAGCCCTAGAAGAGACTGCCCAGTGAAGTCGTGGAATCTCCATCTCTGGAGATGTTAAAAACCCACGCACGTAGACATGTTGCTGTGCAACCTGCTCTGAGTGGACCTGCTTTGGCAGGGGGTTTGACTAGATGATCTCCAGAGGTACCATCCAACCCCATGTTGTCCTGTGATTCTGTGATTCCCTCCTGGCTTTCACTGTCTGCCCTGCTTTCCTGAGGTTGCTTCAGATACTTCTGGATGACGTCATTTTTGCTAGAGAACAGGACAATTTGCAAAGACCCTTTAAGGGCTCTGTCATAATTTGGAGTGGTGGAAGGTGTGGAATAAAACCTTTAAAAATTAATCAGAAATAGTAGAAAAATAAAGAACTTGATCTTAGGTATGATGAAACACTGACACCAGTGCCAAGTTACCAGTGTTACTGTACCGTATTTTGGTACCTTTAACTTAAGCAAAACTTTGCTTGTCCTATATTTTCCTCATTTAACAGATGGGGAAGTCAAAGACCTGAGTATCTGAAGGCCCCATTCATACTTAACTTTTAAGAGAAAAATACACAGCACCTTTTTCTTAGGATGCCTCACTGAAATGGTCAGGCTCTACTTAGCGAAACGGTTTCTAGGTGTCATCCTGAATAAATCCCTTCATATTCAGGTGTCATCCTGAATAAACCCCTTCAGCCATACTGCCAGTCAGCAACAAACCCAGAAACAAAAGCCAGACCCAGCATCCAGCTCCCAAACCAGTGCACTGAGCAAAAACTCACTGCCTTTACATGAGGAAAACCAGTTTCATGGGTCTTTGCATACATGAAAACATCCTAAAGCCCTTTATCTATCATAAGGAAAAAGCAGAAGGATATACATAAAGTGTGCAAGAGGCCCAGAGGAAGGGCCTGAGCTAATTTTGTGGTATGCAGGAAAAGGGGAATTTTTCCACCCCAGGGACCTAGGAAACACTGACAGAGCAACGAGACTGTCAGATGTTGGAAAAACTCTTTTAGTGATTGGGCCAAAGAAAGACCATCTATCTCTTTAAGTGCAGGTTGGAGATGGTTAGGAATTGCATAATTATTAGGTCCTTTCCCCCTTTTTTCCTTAGTTCTAAAAACCAGCAGTATTTCATCCTTTTTTTTGGTGGGAACACATTCCAGATGCTTTATTTTTACACCAAGTCAATTATGAAAAGACTTTCTCTGAATGAAGCAGCCAATTTTTTCAAGAAAGTGCAGCAAAAATGGCATGATTTTTTTCTATAGCTACTGAGGCCGATTAAAAACTTCTGTCAAAATGTTTTCTTGCACAATTAACTTTGCCATTAAGGAATCATCTTCTTTTTGCAGACAAGTAACAATCTGAGATCAGGAAGGCTTTTGCAGCCCTGTTCCATATCAACATATGGAATACACCTACCCAAAACACATTTACCAGGATATGCTAAGGTCAGGGTAGTCCTCAGAAGCATCTGCTTTCCCAGTACAACCAGAATATACTGGAGGAGGTGGTGCCTACCCAGGAAGAACATCCAGCAAGAAGAACAGATGAAGGAAGTGACTGAGTTGTGTTGCATTCAGTGGAGGTACCAGGACTGCACTTTGCTCTCCTGTCATATCAGCTTATACATATTTCTTCAAGAAGTGTAATACTTCCAGTGGAAAAGCTCAATGGAAAATATTTTCTTGGTTTTGTTACTGAAAAAAATATATATTTTCTGACTGGCATTAGCTACCAACTTCACAATCTCAGCCATGCAGGCGGTACATGCACAGGAGCGATCAGAAACGACCATTCAATGTGCAGCCACCCCATTTCCCTCAGAAAAGAGAGGCAAGTAACTTTGAAATATTAGACACCCGACCACATATTTATCTTGCATGAAAAAGCCCATTTCTTCAAGAAAATCTCCTATCCATTTGGCAGCAGGCCTTTCTCACGTAAAAAATGCTGCCTTGATCTATAAGGCCAAGAAGACACGGAGGAAGTTACCAAGACTGTCACACAGTGCCTTCCCCTGAGCTAGGAGGGTCTGGGGAAGGAAATCACACTCTTCCTCCTATGGATGAAGCTGATCTCAGCTTAATTTCTGCTCCTAAGAGGGCTGGTCACCAGATCAGCTTCAAGAACTCATGTTACCCCTGCCCCCCGCCACGGCAAGCGGAACCACCAGCTCCTCCCCGCTTTCCCTTTCCTGCTGGGGAAAAGGAAGAGACACAGATGGCTTGTCAGTGTTTTCAAGAGTTAGTCGTGAGGGTGGCGAATCCGTGAAACCCCAGAGGCAGCCACCCGGGCTAGCAGGCAGCAGCCTTGCCTGCGTGCCATCACCCAACCCTCCTCGTGTGGTTTTTAATGCTCTGAGCCCTTCCTTTGTAGCTCACGGGTTTGCAGAGGTGTAGACTCTCTGCTTTGGTCCTGAAGCAAGTTCATGTGAGCCCTTTGGAGCTGAAGCCCAGGGACAGTAACAGGTGTGTGGGGAGTCAGGTTTTCTTGGTGTCCTCCCACTGAACAAACATGCCGGGAAGATGCTCGGTGGTCCCAAAAAATGGGGCTGGAGCAGTTTTACTCTCTTTGGGAGGAAAAAAAAGAGCACAGTTGAGCTTGCATGAAACAACTTTGATGTGCAGTCACTGCAGGTATTTAGAGCCTTGCTGTGTCAATAAGATGAGAAGGGCAGGCAGTACTCACATCTTTTTACTGGTGTCAAAAAACCTTACAGGCGAGCACACTCACAGCCTATTCCATGTCATCAAAGCTGCCTAAAGATCTCATCACTAAAAAAAACCCAAAACCACCATCACTTCCCTCTCACTCTGGCAGCTGCTTGGTCACTGCTTGCGTGGCTGCAGCTCCCAGCAAGGCCAGTCCCTTCAACAGCCATTTCTGCTTTTCACCACCACCCCCTTGCTCTCGATTTCCCAGCTGGTGGCTGAGCCCTGGAAAGGGCTGCAGAAGCCTCTCTGCCCCTGCTTCACTCTGGTTTTGGTTCAAATCTGCTTAGAAATGGGGCAAAACACCCTCTTCTCACCAAGCTTAGGAGTAATGGGTCCAGCGGGCGGGGGGCACCAAGATGCTCAGAGGGCTGCAGCACCTCTCCTATGAAGACAGGCTGAGAGAGCTGGGGCTGTTCAGCCTGGAGAAGGCTTGAGGGAGACCTTCCAGCAGCCTTCCAGATAACTACATCTCCTTCCAGTACCTGAAGGGGTCTACAGGAGAGCTGGAGAGGGACTCTTTGTCAGGAAGTGTAATGACAGGACAGGGGTTTTAAATTGGAAGAGGGGAGATTTAGATTAGATATTAGAAGATTTAGATATTAGATATTAGGAAGAAACTCTTTCCTGTGAGGGTGGTGAGGCACTGGAACAGGTTGCCCAGAGAAGCTGTGGCTGCCCCATCCCTGGAGGGGTTCAAGGCCAGGCTGGATGGGGTTTTGAGCACCCTGGTCTGGTGGGAGGTGTCCCTGCCCACCAGGCAGAGGGGTTTGGAACTTGATGATCTTGAAGGTCCCTTCCAACTCTAACCTTTCTATGATTCTATGATTCTGTTGTTTCTGATTTTGTTCTTTGAGCCACAACGAAAATAATTTTGGGCTGAAAGGCAGGATTTCCTTTCGGGAGACAGGGAAGTGTGGCAGAGTTTATGTTTACAGCACAGCAGTGCTCTGAAAAGCTAACTGAAGACAAAATAAAACATTTGATAGTAATGCATAAGATTTAACACTTCCTCATATGAAAAATACAAGCTACTGCATTCCTCTGGGGATACAGAGTTTCATGCCAAGGACACTTCTGGTGCTGAGATACCCACAGCTCATACTGACTTTGGTGTTACTGGTCTTGCTTTGGGAATCATGGAGTCAGCTGGGGCTATAGGGTACCCCCCAGCTATAGCTACTGCAGAGATCACCATGGTCACCAAAGTCATAGGAGTAGAGGTTCCCAAAACACACTTGCCCTGCCACAGAAGGGGACACGCAGATACGTGTGCTCAAAGGAAGGGAAGGAAATGGGATCAAACAGCCCTCATGACTTGGCTATCCAGGGATGACCATCCAGACCACGGAGCTCTCTGGCCCAACTGTTCTAAGGAAGATGAATTCAATGCACAGGCCTTGGAGCAGTCCCAAGGAAACTCTGTTTTTTCCAGCAGTTAAAAAAAACATGTTGCAAACCCAAACAAATACTAGGATCCCATAACACTGTGTTTCCAGGTCCCATACCTGCAGATGTCAAAGCCAGCTTTCTAGATGCCATTCCCCGCAGGGCAAAAACATGAACTTTGGGAAGCAGCCTCTCAAAAACAAAATCATAAAGTAACTCCAGACCCCGTTGTGGCCTCCCAATATCTTCTGTGATTATTTCGCCAAAGACTACGAGTATTTTGCAGCCCAGCTGTCAAAATAGATAAAGGAGTGATTTATGATGGGCACAGCAATCCTCAGCTCACCAGTGGAGCAGCAAAAGAAGCAGTCCAGCAGACAAACAAAACCTGAATACATACCAACACAGGTGTGTCCTTTGTACAGCTCAGAGGGGAGCGCAGGGGACGGTGGGTCATTTCCAGGAGGGAGAGGAGAGGAAGAGGCAGCCTTCAGCAGAAGCGGGAGCCAGAGGATGCAGAATAAATTAAGGAATGTTTTCTTAGACCTCCTCATCCTAAGGAAGGAAAGAAAGGAAGAAAAATCAGGTGGGAAGGACGCACAGGGACCTGTATTCCTTTAAAGCTCAGGGAGCATCCTGCATCCTAGTACCTTTAACCAAGGAGAAAGGAGGCTGGCGTGCCTCGGTAGCTATATGTGACACAGGGGCTGCTCCACAAGCAGGGACAAACATCTGGTCTCTCAAGGGGTGCACAGAGGATCTCACACCAGTGCATTGCAGGAGCTCCCCCAGCCCCTGCCCTTTTCACATCCCACAGCCCCATTCGGGGTGACTCTGCAGCCACCCAGCACAACCCAGAGAGTCCCATATAGGTGGGTACCCCACGACCGGGCTGGGAGGACATCCTCACGGCCCCGGGTTGCTCTCTGCACCCGCACATGTCCCCCACTGCCCCATTTGCGGCTCTTCCCAACCTGCTGGCCTGGGAGGACCACGAAGGTTGCATGAACAGCTCTGGCTCAGCCTTCCCTTGTCTCCTGCTGTAAGCAGCGGATGACTAACGACCTTAAACCACAGTAGTTGCTGGAGCCACTCAGCATGAACAACGCAAGACACTCCCCCGAACAACTNGTAGGGGGAGAGGGGACAGGGAGCGCTGGGAGGGACGGGATTCCCACGCTGGGATTTTGCCAGTCGAGCTCTGATGACAGAGCTGAACCCCTGTGCTCATCAGCTCTGAGGGGGTTTGTTTGCAGCCTCCAGCCGCCTGTGAGGCTTGAAAAATCCTGAACCCTGCTTAGGCTTC
>VXBW01006303.1:18035-76001 GCA_013400375.1 Thinocorus orbignyianus | reverse complement strand
CAGTTTCCCAGTCATTCTCCAGCCTGAAGCAAAAGCAGAGAGTAAAACCTGTTTAAATGATGTTGCTTCAGAGGTGGAACAAGCCCAGACAGCTTAATCCCAGGCTCTAAAGATACGACGTAGGCACTGGGGGGCCAAAGCTACATCCCACTTCCACCTCTGCAGTTTTGTATAACCCTGAGCAAGTCTCTTACCCCTCCAGCAGGCCACAAGGACTCGTCTTTCCTTTCCTCTCCTTGCCTGGCTTTTTCAGAAGCAGGGAGAGAGTCGTCCCAGCTTTCTAAAGGGCAATGAGGAGCCTGTCTCATTTGGCATTCCTACATGCTTCCTGGGCATAATTAAAGGAGATTCGTAAATGGTGGTGTAAAAGGAAAAATAAAGAGTATAATAAAATCAGTGATTGCCTGCCAAATCTTCAGACGTGTCTGCAGACCAAGATGACTGCACAGGGAACAGGTCAGCCTTAGTATTTAATGTGGTTTTTGTTGTTCTTTTCTTTTGCAAACTACTTCTCTTCTGTGTGAACCTGACCTGTGTGAACC
The DNA here is from genome assembly GCA_013400375.1 of Thinocorus orbignyianus. Lineage (NCBI taxonomy): Eukaryota > Metazoa > Chordata > Aves > Ciconiiformes > Thinocoridae > Thinocorus > Thinocorus orbignyianus. The sequence continues at coordinate 75,459 of VXBW01006303.1, read as the reverse complement.
TTTTGCAAAGTCAGCCCCAGAAAGTTCGCCTCAACTTTGATAAGCAGAATTTGCCTTGTGAGAATGACACCACCATCCAGGGGCTCCTGGGGGGAAAAAATAAAAATAAATTTAAAAAAGATGGGAAAATAAAATAAAGAAAAGACTGTTAAAAGCTTCAATGTGAATACAAATCACTGCATATCTCCATTCTCTAAGCCAAGCCGTTGGCTTCTGAATTCTTCTTCTAAAAAATAATTTAAAAATTGAACAAAAAATAGAGGTAGTAGCTGTTACCTGAGTTTGCAGACTTGTTCCTGCTTATTATTTTCCCTATAGCAGCAATGAAAGTTTTCTTTCTTTTTTTTTCTTTTTTTTTTTTAATAGCAGATAAACAAAAAACATAGTGCAAAGTACCTTATCCATATGCCAATCCTACTGAAATGTGCAGGATGTTTTCCTTAATGCTGTAAAAACTTGCTATAAAAAGACAACGTGCTACAGTGACTGCAGCTCCATTAAACCTTTTTTTTTGCCACACGTAGCACTCGCTTCCCGATGACACTTTGAAGTCCTTTAAAAATTCTGTGTACCGGCTCACGAGCCCTTGCTGCAAAAACAGGGTGCTAATAATAGGCAAGGAGAAATGTCTTCCTCTCAGAGATGGTCTTTGGAATGGGTTCTGCTTTATCATCTATAGCAAAATACAGATCTAAACAATGGCACTTATAGAATATATAGATAGATCCCACGCTGCTCCCAGGCATGTTAAACCTGCAAAGCACACAGCTTTAGTCCCACCGTTTTCTGTCTTTATTTGCTTTCATTTCAGGCTGAGGAAAGAGTGGTGAGATAACCCAGGATGGTGTGTAACACGGAGCTGTTTTTTTTGCGATACCTTAGGCGTTTGCCAAGCTCTTAAAGCAATTAAAGAAAACCCCAACGCTTTGAAAACACGCAGTCTGGTCAGCCAAATGAGGGATTTGCATGTGTAGATTTAGAGGACAGCTGGGAAGGTGACACACACCCCTCCTATCCCCCTTGGTGCTAAATCTTTCTCCTGCCCACGCAAATCAGATAGGAAGCCCTGCCTCTTGCCAAGTAGTTTGTTGTTTGGTTTTTTTTCATATTACTTCCAACTCCCTGAGACAGTAAGACCTCAAGTTGTCTTGGTACAAGAGCGAAGGAGCACATGACATCTCTTAATAAGTGTGTGGATGATGTTAATGGGAGGTAAAAAAATAAAATCACATTAGATCTGGTCCAAAGGAAGGGATTTGATCATATCTGCTTCCATTAGGCTTGTGTACAACAACTAAGACAGGGAAGCAGACCTGAGACAAGGGTGACTCGGGATATGACGGTACCTACCTAAAAATAAAGACTGTAGCAGCAGAAGACTTTCTGCAAAGCAACAGAACACAGGGGTGATGTCTGGGATGCCCCCTGTCCCCCAAAAAAGTCTGGCAGGGTCACCCTACAGCTTGCAAGCAGCTTTGTCTCCTCAGCTTCCTTGTTTTTCCAATTTTACTCACATAAATAGAGTTTAAAAAGCCACCAACACTCTTTTTTCTCCCTATAGGTGTCACCTCTGAAGAAGGGGCAAGACTGTACAGAGCCAGAGGAATGGGGAGGACACCACCTCTTGTAGAGAGGAGATCCTCAGTGCTCTGGCAATGACCCAGCCCCACAGACATCCAGGGTAGACTGTTAGACAGAAGCTGTAGGGTCAACTGAACTTCTTCCAGGCTGAATTTGGACCAGTCATAATAAATACATGAATAAAAATACTGAGCCTGTACACATCATATACACCTCCACACAGAATGACACAGGGTTAGAAGAGACCTCTGGAGATCATCTAGTCCAACCCCTCCTGCCAAGGTGGGTCCTCCTAGAGCAGGTTGCACAAGAACTGTGCAACACACACACTACTGCTTCCTATCAAAGAGATGGGGGGTACCTGGAAGTAAACCCCTGTTCAGTAAATAGACAAGGAAGGACATACGTTGCATTCTCTGTAGCATTTCAGTAAAACAGTGCCCTGAAGGAAAGTCCTGCAGCTCTCTGCAGTTCACTCTCAGGGTGCCTGAACGCACTCAGGAGATTGCTCCTCTCACCCTGCTTGATGGACAAGATCATTACATCACAGAATCATAGAATGATAGAATGGTTTCTGGGGGAGTTTTAGGCACACAAGAGTCTGCAGGGCTAAATGCCAGCTACCTTATTCCCACAGTATTAAGTGTGATGCATCACACTCATAAGAGCAGCTGGGGGTGATCAGAGAGGGCTGCAGGGGCTAATGGACCATGCTGTGCCCCACTTGGTAATGCTCAGCTCAAGCTCTCCAGCCTCTCTCCATTCAGGCAGAGCTGAGAGAAACCTGCACACGTGAATGGCTGCCAAAACCTTGAGGCAAAGCAGATGAAGATGAGCAGAACCTCACCTGAATTTCCACAAAGGTAGAGCAGAGAGCAGCAGGGCACGTGCTGGCTTCAAGAGCAGTGTGGTTGCTGGGGTTTGAAGGATGCACAACACTCCTTTGTTNTCTAATCATCTTTGTGGCCCTCTGCTGGACCTGATCCAACAGTTCTGTGTCCTTTCTATGTTGAGGACTCCAGAGCTGGACACAGTACTCCAGGTGGGGTCCCTGACACATAATGCACACTGGCTTGGGTAGTGGTGACAAATAAGCTGGGGGACAGGTGAGGTTTCAGCCTCCACTGTTGCTGCCCCTGGTAAAAATGCTATGGAACCAGGTTGGGGTTTCTGATTTTCTGAATAAGAGCTTAAACACAATATAAGACACACCCGATCCCCAAAAGAGACGCTTGCATGCAATTGCCACCAGAGACATGAAATAAGATGTGAGGCTGGAGTTATTCTCAGCACTGCTGTATTCTGTAACAGGTCCCTACAGACCTATTTATGTATATAGCAAATGCACTGAAAAAAAGAAAAAAGCCTTCAAAAAGAAAGAAAAAAAGACGCAAATACTTGCATGAAGCCCCAAAACAGGACAGATAAGCATCGATACATCATTTGTCACAATTTGTGACCACTCATTTGAAAAACAGAAACAATTCCTTGAAATATGGAATAGTCAATTTACGAAAGGCTGGCAGTGTACCTGTGCTGTCCAAGTCACAGCAAGCATTGCTGCCTTTTTTTCGTTTCCCCCCCCCACACACTATTTAGTTAGATTTCTATTACATATTTATTTTTAAGATATATGCCTTTTTTTCCTCCTTTGTCACATTCATGCACGCATTTTTATGATGATTAAACATTATCTTGGAAGGCTTTCTCTCCTCTTTGACGTGTTGTTCAGTTCTTAAGGGAACAGACATAAGCCTTGTATTTTTGTGTCTGGAGAGATAAAACCTGCAGGAAGAAGCCTTTAGATCAAAGATCCTCTCAGTCCTTTTTCTTTTCTTTTTCAAAACGTCATCCTTTGTGCCCTTTGACTCTGAAGTTCCCACTGGTTGGTTCCATTGGTTATTTTTCATTACTGCTCTCTGAATTTCTCCGACTGTCATAATCATCTCTGCGGTTGGTGCATTATCCCTGGCACGGAGGAACATTTCCAAAGCCCCATGTGGATTTGCTACTGCACCACAGCCAACTGAGTCATTCCCTCTGCCCCAGTTTCCTTATCACTTTCGGTTCAAGTTATGCATCTATTTCAGATTCTCTCTCCATCTCGTTGTTATTCAAAGCTGCGGGGAAAGCATTTAAACCAGTATTTTCCTACATTCATATCTGAAATTTTTTTCCAAGCTATTGCCAAGCTGTAGCTGAGATGATTATCCTTTATTCTGAAACCTTTAATAAAAATTAAATGCCCCAGCTTGCAAGAGCTGTTGATACCTGCGGTCTTGGAAATGTAAATCACTGACACGACTGATTTCAGTTTTGGGTGTAACAAAACGTGGGAACAAGATTCTCGGGGCTTTCAAATGGGAACCTGTAACAAATACAGCTGCATTATTGGTGACAAAATACATTTCCTTCGTGGACCAGTAAAATAAACCTGGTTGTCGTGTTCTTACTACAGGCAGATGACACTATACATTCAGAAGTAACCTCACCAACATCGATTTTGCAGATAGGACTGTGTTGGGCACAACTGAAGGCCTTTTCAGATCTCAAGAAGAACTAATTCTTGCTATTATCTAGACAAAAGAAACAACCCTGGCAATTAAGGAGCGAGAGGGTGTGGCGATATTACTGAGAAAGGACTAATTAGAAAGGGCTTAGTTAGAGCACTCAGATAACAGAGTCACCCAGAGGCGGCTGTAAATACCAGCCAGGAAGCCTGGGATGGACTCTGTGCTGCCCTGCAGTTTGGGTACTCATTTAAATCCCAAAGAAGTAAGAGCCAAGCATTACCAAGTCAGCATGATGGTGTTTTTCTCACATTATTGCCTTGCCATAAATAGCTTAAGTGGCCTGCCCGGCGAGCCGAAATCCTCTCTTCTGAATCCATCCCCGCAGAGCCACCGCTATCGCATCGGGGTCGTGTCAGAAATGTAGCCCCCTATTAGCTTCCCAGTTTAGCACCGGTTGAAGCTGTGGAAGAGGGGGAAAAGTTTGCCCCAGACCACTGTCAGGTTATAAGGTATGTACAAAGGGAGCACCACGACACCAACAGAGGAAAAAAATAAATGTTTGATTATGTCTGTTCCATTTGATCTTTCCTCCAGTAATGCAAAGAAAAGAAATGCAGCTCAACAGCCTCTTGATCTCCACGCAGAACATGTGCCAATAAAAGATAATTATTCCCAGTGTTTGGGTTAGGGAACTAACGGCGCTAAATGTCATTGGAGGCATTTTTAGCACGTACCAAAGTTCACGAGATTATTTAAACATATCGTTTGAGGCTTGTACTGAGACTCCTGTGCTAAGGAATGGGACCTTTACAACATCCGTGCTGTCGATGGCACTTCACAGTTCAATAATATTGTGGTATTACTTATTTTTTTTCTTTTTTCCTCTTTTCAAAGAGACATTTCACTGATTTGCTTCGATAATAAAAGACCTGCAGGTGAGCTGGACAGTTTCCATCAGCAAAATGGCCCTGCAGGGATAGCATCCGTCATCCATAGATGAATACACAAAGGCAGTGCAAGCTGATTTTTCAAATATTAATTAAGCAAGTCACTGGTCAGCCAGGCATGGACAGAGTTTTCTTTCTCTGCAGGAAGTCAGACTGTACGAATGCACTCAAAGCACTTGGAGGACTATGTATCCCCTAACTCAAACAAGCTGAGCTGGAGGTTACAGACAATAAAGATTGCACTGACCTCTCTGATAATCTGGCCTTATACAGACCTGCCAAACTCAGGCAGGAGGTCAGCCCTCAGCCCTTCACTCTTAAGATCCGTCACTGAAAATTCATGGAGAGCTTATTTGCACTCATCTGCCTTTTCACCTGCAGCAGATTTTGTGCTGATGTCTGACATCACTGGTTTAGTCTTGCATATATATGAGAAGATGACACAGGCAGCTGGTTTTAATTACCACCACTCATCGCCATCTCACCATAAAGCCTCTCCAAAACTGCTCTGCATTCAGAAAAGCCTTTCTTATTCCTTAATCTGGTTGGGCATCCCAAAGATCTACCTCTTCCTGGTTTCAGACTCAGACCTCTATTTTCTATTTTTTTTCTGACTCATTCCAAAAATTTGGATACTGGGGAAAATGCTCAGTTAAACGCAACAGTGCTTCTTCAGGCTCCTTCTGGAGCAGGTCCAGAGAAGGGCAATGGAGCTGGTGAGGGGTCTGGAGAATAAGACTTCTGAGGAGAGGCTGAGGGAGCTGGGGGTGTTCAGCCTGGAGAAAAGGAGGCTGAGGGGAGACCTTGACGCCCCCTACAATACCCTGGAAGGAAGGTGTAGCCAGGGGGCGTTGGTCTCTTCTCCCAAGTCACAGGCCATGGGACAAGAGGAAATGGCCTCAAATTGCACCAGGGGAGGTTCAGATTGGAGATCAGGAAAAATGTTTCAATGGAAAGGGTTCTGAAGCCTAGGAATGGGCTGCCCAGGGAAGGGGTTGAGGTCCCATCCCTGGAGGGATTTAAAAGCCAGGTTGACCTAGTGCTTAGAGACATGGGTTAGTGATGGTTTTTATCAGAGTGAGGTTGATGGTTGGACTAGATGATCTGAAAGGTCCCTTCCAACCCAGATAATTCTATGATTCTACGCAGTAAGGTGAATGGCTGGGGCTTGATGCAAAACTGATGAGTTAATTCGTTCCAAAAGAGACTTGAATCTGAAGAAGGCAGGCATGACTCCTGCCTTCACATCAAGGAACAGCCCTGTGAGAATCAAAACCAGCAGTACGAGGCACATCAAACTGTAAGCGAGGGAGAAAGCAGGTGGTGCATCACATTTTTTCCCCACTCACACTGTGCCCTGAACACAGAATATTTCCACCTGTTCTCTGGCCCCTCCGCACACGTTGGAGTCATTAAATCATCCATCAAGACACCATCCTTTGTGCATGGTGGGGTGGCTGCCTGCCTGGCTCCCTCACTTATTATTGGCCTTCTGCAGTCCTTTTCAGCCAATTCAATGAAATATAAATAGCATTTCAGATAAATGTTCACTCTCTCATAATACCTTTCCAACCTCCTTCTGCTCTCGCTCTGGTTGTATGAAAAAGAGCCGTAACAGCTTTCAATGAGTTACTGAATCCTTTTTGAACCCTGATATAAGTTCTTACAAGGTTTATTGAATATGAGCTATATGGGCATCTGAATTAGTAAAGTCTAGCCAACTAAATTGTTCAGACAAAATGAGGAAGCAAAATTCTCCCTTGCAAATCAATCCATCTGACACGATAAAGTGCCCCAAGTCTGGTGATGCTGAACTCCTAGAATCACAGAATGGTTTGGGTTGGAAGGGACCTTCAAGATCATCCACCAGACCAGGTCCCTCAAAGCCCCATCCAGCCTGGCCAAGGACTCACCTCCTTTTTTCTAGAAAGATATGTCTATAGCCACCAAAAGTATGGTTCAGGCTTTCCTGGCTTATTTTTTTTTTCTTTTTTCTTTAAATAAAGCACCTGGACACTACAGCAGGGATCATCTTTCCTTTCCCTAAATAATGTAAGGTGAATGCTGTACAACCAGACAGCAAGTACAGAGAGGACAACTCAGGAATGTCACCCCGGCTTTTACTGAAGTGTGACACTCTGTCTTCCTGGCTTAGAAAATGAATTAACCCTGGAGCGTTTATGGATTTTGTCTCCTGGCTACTTGTTTGCCACCATTCATCATTTAGACTCAGTGTTTATGTATATTTAAAGCAACCGACATAAATTAAAACCAAACTTTGAGGGTGTTAAATAACCTCCAGTAAAACTCCTTCCCCTCATCGGAGTAGTTTCCTAACAGGAAAATACCTAGGTAAACCTCTTGGTCTAAGACTATGCCCAGAAGATCAACAAAGTAGGGGCTGAGCAACTTTTACCCTCCAAACTCCACCAGTGAAGGAAAAAGGGAGCATCTCGATCACTTCTGAAAGGATAAGTAAGTGGAAATCGATTTTGGGGACACACCAAAGCAGCTGAGTCTCACAAAAAGGTGGCAGACAGACACCCCAGCAGTAAGTCCGTCACTCTTCACTAAATTCCCACCATAAAAAGCCAAAGAAGAAAACAGGCACGTTCTAGAGCAGACCCCAAGAAATGTTTTTCCCAGGAAGCAGAAATCATAATTATACAGATGGGTATGCTTAAATCTAGGTGGTAAAAGGTGGTGGTAAAAGGTCCAATAAAAGGATAATGTGCAAGATAGAGAATTTCATTTCATACTAGTAGCTGGGCAGGCAGGAGATCAAAGTTTCCAGAAGTGGAGAACAGCATAGAGGTAGATGTCTCGAGCAGCATCAAGGGTTAACATCAAGAGGGATGAGCCAGGACGCCCCAGCTACGATAAGCACCGTTATTCATGCAGCTACCCAGAGCTCTGAGCATCTAGGTCTCATCTGTGTTCTTGTCTACCCAAGATTTTCCCCTTTTCAGCCCATGCAGTCCTCTGTGGCCAAATTCCTGCCTTGAGAGCCCTTTGGAAAGGAAGTCTTATGCCCCAAAGCTCTGATATGGAAACCACATAAGTTGGTTAAGCAATTTTAATGATCCCATGTTGCAAGTTCCTGCACATTTAGTAACAAGGAAGTGAGAAGAGGGAGGAAAGTCATGTTCCTGCCCAAAAGTGACCATCTGGGTTTGGGTGTCTCTGCTTCCCTCATGATCACCGGTTTTTGGCAAATGCTTAGGCACTGACCTTCTGAGAAATCAAATCCCAGTTAAGCCTTTCAAGATGAGCAGCCAAAACCCAGAAGCAGTGCTGTGGCAAAAGCTGTATAGAGAGATTAGGAACTAGGGGGTTACCAAACAGGTAAAGGAAAGTTACCTGATATCTTTAAGGATATACAAAGAAACTGTTTCTTTTCGCTGAAGCTGGTGTCATTTTCAGCCCTTCAGAACTAGAGAGCACTTGCCCTAGAAGCATTTGCTGCATCACGCTATTTCTGCAATAATTTGTGATGCAAAATTCATTATTCATGTGTCTACATCATTCCTTTGCTTTAATCCTACATCCACCAGTTTCTTTTGATGACTAGTAAAAATAACCACAGTCACCACTGATGAAGGTAAACTGCAGCTTTTATCTAAAACTCTCTGGCTATATTTATCAGGCGATTGCTTATGTTTTCAGAGAGGTGACCCAGTCCCACTCCTGCCAAGCACAACAGCAACTCCACTGGCTCCAAGGCCCCTACTCTGCCTGTGCCCAGCACTTGGGAGGCATCCTTGGTGCTACCCTGCATCCCTGAGGAGGATCTACCTCACTAAAGGGCTCCCCTAGCACACCGGGCTTGTTTTCTGCAGAGGATGCTAAGCCTTTCCACCCAGGATGCAGGAGGGAGGATGCTCTGGACCACAACTGCTTCCGTATGTTTATCTGTAGCTCTCCAGAGAGAATCAGGAGATGAAGTCAGAGGTGTATTCCCTAGCCCTGGAAACACAGGCTATTTGGTGTGTCTCCTACACACTGCCACTGTTCAGGGTCTCTGAACCAGGTTTTCACTCCCCCCAGTGCAGCCAGTGAGCAAGCAGGCCAAAAGCAAGTGTTGATAATGCCAAGAAAGCTTACCTGATGGTGGGAGATCATAGTACCCAGGTGAAAATGAATTATTCCCTTTCTCTCAGTTGGATAAAGCAGAACACGCTGTGAATATGGGATGTCTGAAGAGCCGGTTTGGATTTGCAATAGGAAGGATAGCCAGTAAGATTTCCAGCTGTATTTCTGCACACACACACACAGAGATAAATATAAAAAATTAAAATACTGAATTGCTGAGTTACCCTGACCCAAGACCTCAATCATTAAAGTTTGACCTGCTAATTGTCATTGCTTATGAAGTAAATACATTAGGGATTCTTTCCATCCCCACCTTTACTTTGGACTTTACTCCCTTTGGCATAGTGTGGTGACTCAGATGGTGACCCTTGGCCTTCAGGACACAACCGGTGGGTCCTCAGCCTTCATTTTTTGGTGGTGCCTCTCCATGGATACCATCCAGGGGTTAGGAGGCTCCTCTCGTACCGTAGCTCTCTCCTAAGGTATTTCTGAGGGAGGAGATAACCCCTCCAACAGAAGCCAGGTATTTTGCCCTAACGGTTCATTTTCCCAATAGAGAGGTAGCTGAGCATTTCATCATTTCTTAAAGCTGCTTGCTTCCATCTGGGGCACTGGGGACATGCTACAGAGCAATATTGTGGTAACAGAAATATGTGCTTTCAGCATTTTTAGGGACGGGCAGTACGACAGGGAGAATTACAGTTGGTTTTTTTTGACAGAAGACTCTACACATAGGCACATCTGCACACTGCATACATCCCGGGGGAAAAGACTCAGATCTGGAAAGACATTTCTTCTGTCACATTTGCAGGCAAAGCAAAAAAATGGAAGTAAGTCCTTTTTCCTCTCGACTAAAGAAAAAAAAGATGTTATCTGTTGGTTTATATACGTGCAATAGTTAATTCAAGGGCTTTTTTTTCTGGCATATCACAATACAAGGGTAAGGAAAGATTCAATATTCACTTCTGCTATGAAGACAGACTGAGAGAGCTGGGGCTGTTCAGCCTGGAGAAGAGAAGGCTCTGGAGAGACCTTAGAGCAGCCTTCCAGGATCTGAAGGGAGCTCCAGGAGAGTTGGAGAGGGACTCTGTCAGGAAGTGGAGCGACAGGACAAGGGGTAATGGTTTTAAATTGGAAGAGGGGAGAGTTAAATTAGATATTAGGAAGAAATTCTTTGCTGTGAAGGTGGTGAGACACTGGCTGCCCCATCCTTGGAGGAGTTCAAGGCCAGGCTGGATGGGGCTTGGAGCAACCTGGTCTGGTGGGAGGTGTCCCTGCCCAGGGCAGGGGGGTTGGAAGTGGATGATCTTGAAGGTCCCTTCCAACTCTAACCATACTATGATTCTGTGAATATGTATTCAAAAAGACAACTAACCCTGAAACAGGTGCACAATAAGGTGCATTTCAAGAAGCAAGCCTTCAGTTTGAGGGGCTTGACAGGATTGGTCTTGCTCAATTTTAGAACTTAATTTTGGTGGTAATAAAATATGTGATTTTTATGGCTGTTTTTACTTGTGCCTCACACACTAGATAGGCAAATATAAATACATGCCTATATTTACTTCAGGCACTGCCCCAAGGAATGCAGGTGGCACTTTGCTGCCCATCCCAGGGCATAGTGGTCATGGCAGAGGTGTGTGGCTCTGGGTGAGGGCACCAGGTTGGTGTGCGACCAGCTTCTCCAGCAAGTGTCTTTGCCAAGGTTTGCTGGCCTTGCTCATGAGCTGCCAGGGCAGGATCATGCCTCAGGGTAGAAAAGAAGGATATGGCCATCTCTACAGGGAAGCTGTGTGTGCAGGGGTTGAGGGACCCTGCCTGGACATGAGCTCATCCCTGCTGGCAGTGTAGTGGTTAAGCAGCAGAATAAGCTCGGGAGCTGCAATCTGAGCAGGACAAGGGCCTATTGTTACCATTCATTGAAAAATATTACCTGATTGTTTGGGTACTTTATTTCTTGGGTGATTCAGACTGAGCAGGAAAGGTACCTTGACCCATTGAATGGTCTATCCATCACGCCTACTGATCTCGATGTTCAGGGAGGGTAGGGACAGCTGAACCTCAGCTGCTGACCCCACTTGAGGGACCTCAGCTTCCCAGCTGTGACCCAGGGCCATGATACTGCCTGAAAGAGAGGAATGAGACCACAGTGTCAGCTGTTGCCCACGTAGTGGGCACACACTCTGGGATGAGTTGTTTCCTGCATTAAACACAGGCTGGTCGCTGCAGCGGGTCTGGGGACAGGGCGCAGCAAGCTCAGAGAGCAGTTGGAGAGGACCAGCTCAAGCCCTTGCCCAAAGGCCACATCCCTGCCTCCCCTGACAAGAAGGGCGATTCATCCTTTGCATTCTTGAGCAACGAAAGCCCCTGCTTCTCCTGACAGCCTTTTCTCCTGTCTTCTTCCAGACCATGCTGTCTTCCAGAAACCCAGCACGCAGCCATCCCTAGAAGGTGAAATTTGGCTGATGAGCAGCAAATGCCATGCATTAGCTACACTGGGGAAAAATCCAGTTTCCCAAATACCCTTGCAGCTTATGTTGCGGCATAAGATCCAGTAATTCCCCTCTGCCAGCCGTTTGGAAAGCTGTGCACCTTGCCCTGCAGGATCAGGCCCTGGACTGCATACAAATCAGTCACAGGTGCTTGAATTACTAGAATTAATTACTAAGACCTTCCCATCCCCTGGAGGTTTAGACCACAATGAGGCAAGTAAGGTACAGGCCAACATGACACACTATTAATCCTGCGTGTGTCCCGAGTGTGACGGGAGCTATTCTTCGTGCTCATACCAGGGGGAATCGCCGGGACAGAACAGACCTTATTCTCTCTGTTTGCAGGTAATGGCTCGTGCAAGACATGAAATTTCCTGATGCCATCAAGAAATCCCAGGGTTCTCCTCATGAGTTATTCAGCACTCATCGCTCTGGTTTCGCGCATCTCTTATCAACCTCTGTCTTAGGGAGACAAATATTTATCATCTATCTTCATTGCACCAGCAGAATCAAATCCTCCGTTACTTTTACTAGTGCGGTTCCTTTCTTGAAGATAAGCATGCCTGCCTCCCTGGAAGATTAATGCATATTAAGTGCATTACAGCCTGGCTCAAATCCTGGCCACAGAGGTAGGAAACAGCATTTAACATCTTCAGCTGGGGTGTGGGCATACGGATAAATCCTAGAGCAAACTATACCTGGTCCTGCACCTCTGCCTCACGTTCAACGATGCAGCCACAGGGTTATGGGTTGCCTTTGCATTTACCACTCAGGGTGTGCTGGAAGACATGGGACATTACAGAACTGGCTGGGAGATACGGACGGCTGCTCACAGGAGCCTGTGTCAGCGGGCTGTGAAAGAAGGCTGATGGAAATGGGCTTTCAACTGACACTTTCAACAGCCTGGAAAATACCTTTTTAATGTGCTACTGTGTCAGGAAGAGAATTACGAGTCCATTAAGAAATGGGGGGCGCCTATGAGTTCTCATCTCCCAATAACATGCTTTTTTTCTTTTCCAATACACGGTACAAAATAGCATTCCTACAGCATCTTGGGTGCCCTGATATGTGATTAGAAAGACAAGATGGTCTCAGCAGCACTAAGGTAGAATGACAGAAGCATAGAATTGTCTGAGTTGGAAGGGACCCTTAAGATCATCTAGTCCAACCATCAACCAAACTCTGATAAAAACCATCACTAACCCATGTCTCTAAGCACTAGGTCAACCCGGCTTTTAAATCCCTCCAGCGATGGGGCCTCAATTCCTTCCCTGAGCAGACCATTCCAAGGCTTCAGAACCCTTTCTGTGTCAACATTTCTCCTAATCTTCAATTTGAACCTCCCCTGGAGCAACTGGAGGCCATTTCCTCTTGTCCATCACCTGTGACTTGGGAGAAGAGACTGACCCCCCCTGGCTACACCCTCCTTTCAGGGAGTTGTAGGGGGCGTTAAGGTCTCCCCTCAGCCTCCTTTTCTCCAGGCTGAACACGCCCAGCTCCCTCAGCCTCTCCTCAAGAGACTCATTCTCTTGAGGAAACTCCACCAGCTCCGTTGCCCTTCTCTGGACCCTCTCTAGCCCCTCAATATCTTTTATTGTGGGAAGGGGCCCAAAACGGGACACCCCACTTGAGGTGGGGCCTCACCAGTGCCCAGCACAGGTGGATGATCACCTCCTGAGTCCCCCTCACCATGCTGTTCCTGACCCAGGCCAGGATGCTGGTGGCCTTCTTGGCCACCTGGGCACACTGCTGACTTGTGTTCTACCCACAGTCCACCAACACCCTCAGGTCCTTTTCTACCAGGTATTAATTTCCATCAGGAATTTGGCCAACCAAGCAGTTGTAGACATTCCTTCCCTGCCTTTACAGCATGTGAAGTGCAGCTTCAGCCTCATTCAGCATCACCAGGGCCTGAAGAAGCCACCTTTGGGCTCCTGGATCTGCCACCGGGCACACATGGGTCACACACCATGGGGATGCTGATGGTGGCAGGAATTGCTTGCTCCCCTGAGATGACTTTCCAAGAGAGCAGCCCCACTCAGTAGCACAAGTCGAGTGCCACCGGGTGCCTGGGCATGGCTCCTATGAGTCAAGGCCACTTTCTTCAGCCCTCCTAGAAGACTTAACGCATTGGGCACATGGTGCAAAGCCACTCAAACGGCTTCCTCCAGAGCACCATGCCAAATCACTTGCCAGTGCTTAGGCTCAAGGGAGGGTTGGTTCAATTTTAAAAGGCCCTGCAGTGCTCTTGTACCAGAACTATGCTCAGTCCTTGTCAAACTCAGCATCAGCAGTCTCTCAAGCCTCATCAAAATGGGAGAAGCAAGCAATTCCTCCCCTACACCTCCCGCCTGCTTGACGAGCTGGCTCCCTGTTGTAGAAACGTCTGGGAAACCATACTGCTGAAAGCTCTGGAAATCCGCAGGCAGCAGTTCACTGCTGGTGACGGCCTGGCTGGCACGGCCCAAGTACTTGCTGCCCATCTTGGGGTGGAGGGGACACCTCTCAGGGCCACCCCACAGGAGTTGGCACTCAGGTCCATGCCAACCACAGCCGGCTGTGTTTAATTTCTACGCTCCACATGGGGAAAGTTATTAAATCCACACCACTTTTCCAGCCAGGGTGATCAGAATGATTGCTTGCCAATCACTTGACTAATTAGCTTAATTCAGAAACTCGTCTTCAGAAACCCATTGCTCAGAAGCCTCCTGAAGTCTGGGAATTTACAAGTGCCTGAGGTTTGATTAAAAGGAAACCAAACCAAGGAAGGCAGCTGCCGCTTGCTTTCCTTTTCCTTTTTCCCCACAAGCACAGTTTCAGTTCATGGCTGTGGGCAGTCCTTCATGTGCCACAGAAGTTGGAGGCTTGGACTACATTTTTTTTCACCAGGTCAGCTTACTGGGAATATATTTAAGCAAAAATACCTCAATTGATTCATCATGAGCTACCGTTGAAAGACTGCACCTTTTTTCCTCGAGTCAGGTATTTGAGCAGGTAGGATGGTTCTCCTCAGGCTGTGTAGGTTTGGTGATGGTGGTTCTGGGTTGGAGCTTTTAACTGGGGGGAGGGTATCCAGGTTGCTGCAAGTTGGCACATTTTCTGGGGAAAAAAAAAAAAAAGAAAAAGAAAAAGAAAATAAAAAGCCACACAATATTTAATAAAAAAAAAATAAATTAAAAAGACATAACCAAAGCACACTAAAAAACCCAACAACTACATCTCCTTCCAGTACCTGAAGGGAGCAACAGGAGAGCTGGGGAGAGACTCTGTGTCAGGGAGTGGAGTGACAGGACAAGGTGGAGACTTAGATTGGATATTAGGAAGAAATTCTTTACTGTGAGGGTGGTGAGGCACTGGAACAGGTTGCCCAGAGAAGCTGTGGCTGCCCCATCCCTGGAGGGGTTCAAGGCCAGGCTGGATGGGGCTTGGAGCACCCTGGTCTGGTGGGAGGTGTCCCTGGGGGGTTGGAACTTGATGATCTTGAAGGACCCTTCCAACTCTAACCGTTCTATTATTCAGTGATTGTCTCCATCTCCTCTCACCTCGATGCTGCCCACTCAAGCATCCAACACCATCAGGCTGTAAATGTGCTGTTCTCACCCTGGTTTTCTGGGGAAATGGACACTTGTATCCTGGGTGTGTGTGCATGAGTGTGTTTGTGTGTCTGCATCCATCCGTGAGCTATCAGATTTGATGAGAAGCTGATGGCTTGGAAATTGTAGGCTCTTACGGGTTTTACGAAGATCACTGCAGAAGACTTTGTAAAGATCCTCACTGAAGAAAAAGCTTGGGCTGAAAATTACTTTATCAAGAGCTGGAGAAGCCGTTCATGGGCCAGCCCATTTTAATGCATCAGCCTCAGTTTCCAGTGGACCTTGAACCATTCTGGAAATGAGAGAACCAAGTGCATGAGATGGATGTTTATGTGAAAGCCAGCGTGGCTGGGTTGCACTTCTACTACTGGGGACAAATTAAATGGTCCCGTTTCTCACATAGGTGTAAGGTACCTCTGCGTCCATCCCGAGCTGGGGACACAGAAGGGGAACCCAGGACTTTGAGAAAGGTCAGAGAATGACAGAGGGTATCGTGAGTCAAGCAATATGTGCAGAGGGACTGGCATGGGTGAAAAACAGCCAAAATAATCCTACTGGCGCTCTTTAAATGTCATACTCCTGGCAGAGAAACCTTTCGCATGCTTCCCTGCTCACATCTCCAAGCTTTTCAAATGCACCAGGCTTCTGCTGCTTGGGGGAGGAAGGGGGGAGCTGCGCCCTGGGAAAACCCTGCGGATCAGCCATTTCCCTCTGGGAAAGCTGCAAGCAGTCAGCAGCTTTGTACAACATACTGTGCCCGCATCCTCAGTGTCCTCATTTTAAGCATTTACAGAGAACTTTGGGGTTTTTTTTTTTGAAGCCTGGCAGATTCCTACATTCATTTTCCTGACTTCTTCAAAAACTACTCGGACACAATAAAGCCGCTAATAAACTGCTAATTGGCAGGGAATGAAGTCCCACAGGCTCAGCTTCCCACCTATGCGTGTCCACCAAAGAATCTCCAGGGGGCTTGCGTCCCTTGGGGGAAGTGGGTGGGAAAGGGATATTACATCTGAGACGTTTCAGGAGAAACTGCAAAGATACAGACACACTTCATTAAAAAAAACCATAAAAATGCTGCCTCTTATCTATCAAATAAAAGACAACCAGCTTCCTCCTCCCCACACAACAACCCAGACGAGTCCCAAAACATAATCAGTTTAGGCTGAACACCGTGTTGCCTGCAAGATTAAAATTAGGCTCACAAGGTTTCATCAAGGGAGAGTTTAACTGTGGCGCTCAATCAGGCTGCAAAACCCTCTAATGACGACTGAAATAAAGTCATTCAAGGCATATCCTTAAGTGTCACAGGAAAGAAAGCCTTGGCAAATTTTGCCCTTGGCAAAATTATATTAAGTTTTTCTTTTCCCTCTTACCCTTCACTGCCATATCCTCCCAGGGCTGAAAGTTAAGGCCACCATCCTGGTAGGATCAGGCAGGACTTGGTCGCCCAGCTTTGTGACGGTCCCATAGGTCACGTCTTACAGAAAACAAGAGGCAAGTAGATGAGAGAGGATTTGGCTGAGCCCCTCCCGGCATGAGGAGGTTTGTTTGGCTCTTCCAAGGCAGTATAAAACCACAACAGCTACTGTTCTCCATAAAGTACCTCCAGCGAGGTGGCTTCAGTAAAGCTGAGAAATTCTCTGTTGAAAAAAACCCCAGCAATTCAGGAAACTTTTCTACTTCCAATAGCAACCTCTCCACTGGAGAAGGATGGCTAATGAAAGATTTCCTTTGCCCTATGTGTGTCCTCACAAGCTAAGTATCACCAGATCAGCTCTGCTCACCAGAGACCTTCAAGGCCTCCCAGTCTGAAGTGAAAATAAAATGTAAATATACGTTGCTCAATGAGCTTGAAATGGTCTCCAGCTCTTTTTGACCTTGCCCTCTTGAGGCAGGATGGTGGTCCCGGAGTCAGCACTTCGAAATCACCTTGCTATAAAAATTCAAGCCTCTTCCAACACCCATTTTACACCTAGTCCTGCTCTAACAAACTTGCGCTTTTGATGCTACTCTCAAGTTGCAGCCTGATTTTTTGTACTGAAAAGGCTCTCATTTCAATCCTTTTACCTCTGTGTAAGTCCCAGAGATGACTGAAAGCAGCTGGAGAGACGTTGAAAAATCAGAAGGCACCTCGTTCAGTCTGCTGAAGTAACCCATGGTACCCATTCCAATTACACATCAGATGGAAAAGTCATGACCTGCATCACCTTCAAGCACTCAGCAAAAAACTCAGGAACAGGTAAAATTGCCTTTCAGCACACACAGGCCCTGATCCAGCCGCGTCCGTGAGCACACACCTAAATTTAGATGCCTGTTTATCACACCAAAATCAAGCCTCTTTTGCTGCACAGGGAAGCACTTTGCTAATCAGGGAACTTGTGTAAGGCGTGTGGATGTTTAATACTCAAATATAATTCTCATCTAGGGAGGGAGCACTGAGCAAGTCTCGTCCTGATTTAGCAAGCTCTGGAGAAAGCGGTGACATCTCAGCCAGCAGTAAGTGACAAAAATGCTGTCCTACCAATGTCTTCCAGAGCTGGCAGGGATTTTGCCCTCAGCAGCACGCTGAGGTTGTGGAACTGCATCTGAAGGGAAATCCTTTTCACTTCCAGCTCCTTGATGTAGCTGCAAGGGGGAGGGTGTTTGTTTCTTAGGCCAGATGCTTAGTATTCCAGGCTTGCTTCTGACAGCTAAGATATCCCCAGGGTCAGTAAGGGTTAGATTTAAGGGCTAGATTTTTATATTTTTTTTTTTCAACTCTCAAAAGGAGTGAAACAAGAAGGAGGTAAATCTCACATCCTTGTCACTATGCTCCTTAGATGAATGACTTTTGCATGACAGTGAAGGTAATGGCATTTACGTGTCAGCAGCAACAAAAGAGAGGAAGCGGGGGATAGGGCAGAACAAGAGTGTCACGAAATCACAGAATCTTCACGGTTGGAAGGGACCTCTGAGATCGAGTCCAACCATACACACAATCAAAAAAACCCTACAATCTTGGCCACTGGACCATGCCCTCAAGTACCACATCTACACCTTTCTGAAATACCTCCAGGGATGGTGACTCCACCACCTCCCTGGGAAGGCTCTTCCAGGGCCTGACCACTCTTGCAGTAAAATCGTTCTTCCTAATATCCAGTCTAAATCTCACCTGCCCCAACTTCAGACCATTTCCTCTGGTCCTGTCATCATTCCCTCGGGAGAAGAGGCCAACACCCACCTCTCTACAACCTCCTTTCAGGGAGCTGTAGAGGGCAAGGAGGTCTCCCCTCAGCCCTCTCTTCTCCAAACTAAACATGCCCAGTTCCCTCAGCCTCTCCTCATAGGACTCGTTCTCTAAATCCTCACCAGCTTGGTGGCTCTCCTCTGGGCACACTCCAGCACCTCAACGTCCTTCTTGCAGTGAGAGGCCCAGACTCGAACACAGCACTCGAGGTGAGGCCTCACCAGTGCCCAGGACAGAGGCACCATCTCTTCCCTGCTCCTGCTGGCCGCGCTGATCCTGACCCAGGCCAGGATGCTGGTGGCTTTCTTGGCCACCTGGGCACACTGCTGGCTCATGTTCAGCCCACAGTCCACCAACACCCCCAGGTCCTTTTCTGCCAGGCAGCTCCAGCCACTCTGCCCCAAGCCTGTAGGGCTGCAGGGGCTTGGTGTGACCCAAGGACAGGACCCAGCACTGGGCCCTGTTGAACCTCATCTCATTGGCCTCGGCCCATCCATCCAGCCTGTCCATTCAGGCCATCACCTGGACAGCTGCATGTCTCTGTGGCAGGTCAGTGTGGGTCACTGCATTCCTTTGGACTGTGGCTTTGGACTTAGAGTAGACTGATGTTTTCTCACTGGTTACCGTTCAGGATTAAGAGGCTGCACCGCTGCAGAGCTGGATGCACCAGAGCCACCTCTGATCACTGCAGTCCAACGCAACAACAAACCACCAAAAAGCAGAGCTGCATTTAGGGGCTTTTCATGCCCATGCCCCTCTCTCTCCACTTTCCCCTGCCAGGAGGGGGTTTCTTTTCTCCTCCATTCCACCCCTTTTCTTTTAAGAGCTGCTCAGTGACCAGAGCCTGCAAGATCTCAGCCCGTGAGCTACAGGGCTGCTGCAAGCCGTCTGCCAGAGAAGAAAGGGATTTGTTCTGGGCAGTGAATCCCACCAGTCTTCCATACATGCCTTTCCATTCCTGTACACAGATGACAGGCCCGCATTACCAGAGTCCAACAAGGGGAGAGAAACATTAGTAACAAGCGTGGGGTGCAAGCAAAACATAATCATAGAATGGTTAGAGTTGGAAGGGACCGTAAAGATCACCCAGTTCCAACACCCCTGCCATGGGCAGGGACACCTCCCACCACACCAAGTTGCTCCAAGCCCCATCCAGCCTGGCCTTGAACCCCTCCACGGATGGGGCAGCCACAGCTTCTCCGGGCAACCCGTTCCAGTGTCTCACCACCTTCACAGCAAAGAATTTCTTCCAGATATCTCATCTAAATCTCCCCTCTTCGAATTTAAAACCATTACCCTTCATCCTGTCACTGCACTTCCTGACAAAGAGTCCCTCTCCAGCTCTCCTGGAGCTCCCTTCAGATCCTGGAAGGCTGCTCTAAGGTCTCCCTGGAGCCTTCTCTTCTCCAGGCTGAACAGCCCCAGCTCTCTCAGCCTGTCTTCATAGCAGAGGTTCTCTGGCCCTCTGATCATCTTCATGGTCCTCCTCTGCTCCAACAGGTCCATGTCCTTTCTGTGCTGATGACTTCAAAGCTGGACACAGTACTCCAGGTGTGGTCTCACCAGAGCAGAGTAGAGGGGCAGAATCACCTCCCTCGTCCTGCTGGCCATGCTGCCTTTGATGCAGCCCAGGATGTGGTTGGCTTCCTGGGTAGAGCATGAAGACAGGAGAGGATTTCAGAAATAACGCAATTGGGATCTTGCATCCTCATTTTGCAACCTAGAAGACAGTCACCACCTAGGTGCCTCTTTGCAAGAGAATGTTATTTCCCCCCAAAGTTGTAAGGTTTAATGAAAGTTCTCCATCCTGAAAGAGGAATTGCTTCTGAAAAGCGGCAGTGGATGTGTAGAGAGCGCAAGCTCGCTCTCTGGGGCACAGCTTGCTTTTGTGCAGGATTACTCAGCATCGCTGCTCTTCTCCTTGTCCTTACAAGCAGGATAAGCAGTTGACTTCAGAAGATGTATGTTTTTCTTGATTCGAGTTTTCTCGTAGAAGAATATATTGACTTTCAAAAGCAAAGTCAATTTAAAAACAGGAGCTAAAATTAGACTGATTGTGGTGGGTTTTTTTTTTGTTCTCTCTCCCCTTTAAAGCTTTTACAACCAATTACCCACTTAATGTTTTCAAATTATACAAGAAACTTCAATAGCAATTTTTTTTTCCTGTTGCAGGTCCTTGAATGTGAAGCCTTAAAAGCTTTTCCAGAACACACAACAGCATGAGCAAATGAATTTGCCATTTTCATTCTCTTTTTTTTTTTTTTTTTTTAATGAATGGAAAGCAGCGGGACGTTTGTTCATCATTAAACTTTTCTTTTTTGGGGGTTTTTTGGTGTTGTCCTTTGTTTTTTTTTTTTCAAATCTCCTAATGGTGAAGAGAGACTGTATAACAGCACTAGAAACTGAAGGCAGGATTCTTGTTTGCACCACGGCGTGCCTTCTTCTTGTTCTGAGAGTGTTTTTAAAATAGCTGCATGGGCTGTTGCACATCTCTTGAGCCTCTCCCTTCTTCAGGCAGTGGGACACATGTGACAAATTCAGCGTGCCTGCTCATGAACCATCCCACAGGATGTCTCCCTCACCCGTACAAAAGACCTGGGCCACTCCAGGAGACAGGGCAGGGCTGAGGGAGGCAGCACCGTGGCATCCAGTCGGACGTGGACACGCACCCCTGTGGTGGGGCAGGGTCCCAAGGCAGGAGAAAGGCCACCAGGCTGTGACAGATGCTCGCAGGGTCTCGAGAGGTGTAAGGAGAGAGGCAGCTGCCAGCCATTCACACTCAGCAGCCCCTCAAGGGGTGTAGCTGTGCCCGAGTGTTACACGGATGGGCACGAGGTGCTGGTAAAAGCAGAGGTGGCCACCTCTTCTCCCACCGCCTCCGCTGCTTTCTTGGTGTGCAATTTGGGGTACTCACCTTAGTGGGGGAGGCCAGTCTAACCTTTCCCTCCTGTTCAATTTCTCCCCTGGAGGAAGGGTTGTGTTTGCTCCTTTCTAATTGCCATGCAGATGCTTACCTGCTACGACCAGGGCACCAGGTCGCCATGGAAGCCGGTGGCATTTGGATCCTATCACTCGGGAGTGAAAAGCGTTTCGTTTGAGAAGGAGCAGTACCCGTTTGAAGCACAAGCTCTGCAGTCTGTAAATAAAAAGCAAAGGTTATGCACAGCCAAGCCATCCAGCTGGGTCAGGGGGATTAATCAAACAACTCAGAGTCTCCGTTCTGCTCTGAGTCTTCAGGCAGATAAGAGGCAACATTAACGTCTTAGAAAGAAACATGTTCCTACCTCCATCCTCCACCCACAGGGCTCCTCCAATATCCCCTCTGGCAGGCAGGACCTCTGCTTCTACTCATTTCTGACCTGTGACTATCTTTGCTACAGTCTGACAAGGCTCTGGAGAATAAAAATTCTTCAACTCCCACATCTGATCTTGCACATCTCTATTCTCATTCAGACTGAACCTTCTATCAGGCCACAGTCCACTGTAACCTCCTACTCCAGCATTTAACTCAGAGTCTCTTTTTTTCCTTACTTTAACATCCATTGACACTTAAACCAGCTCAGATCTCAGCAGATCAAGGCACTAATGAAATACTGCACACACAGCTTCAGGAGGGCACCTTTCTCAGGATCCTCATGCTTGAAAGACAATCACAGAACGAGGGCTGGAAGCGACCTCTGGAGATCAGCTACTCCAACCCCCTGCCAAAGCAGGTCCACCCAAAACAGGTTGCACAGGAACCTCTCCAGGAGGGTTTGGGATGTCTCCAGAGATGGAGACTCCACCACCTCTCTGGGCAGCCTCTTCCAGGGCTCAGCCACCCTCACAGGAAAAAAGTTCCTCCTCATGTTTAGATGGAGCTTCTTATGCTCAAGTTTGTGCCATTTTCCTCTTGTCCTGTCACTGGGCACGACTGAAAAAAAAGTGGCCCCATCCTCCTGACACTCACCCTTGAAGTATTTAGAGGTGTTGATCAGACCCCCCCTCAGCCTTCTCTTCTCCAGACTAAAAAGATCCAAGTCCTTCAGCCTTTCCTCATCAGAGAGATGTTCCAGGCCCCTCCTCATCTTTGTAGCCCTCTGCTGTCCCCTCTCCAGCACTTCCCTGTCCTTCTTGAACTGGGGAGCCCCAAACTGGACACACAATTCATACGATGTTCTCCTCATCCTCCTTTTGGTTGCACCTGCAGGATGTCATTTCTCTCCTCACCTGGTGTGAGGCCTGGCAGGATGTTTGCCCCAGAGCTGGCTGGCTGAAGCAAAGGCCACCTCAGCTGAGGTATTCTGTGTCTGTCTCAACCCGAACCACCCTCTAGGTTCCTCACCAGCACAAGCTCTCATAAAATCCCTTCACAGTCTTTTTCAGCTGGGTCTCAGTAGGAGAAGAACTCACACAAAGAAAAATCTGCCTTCAGGCTCTGCAGTGGGAAGGAAAGGGCTGGAGGGTTCCTCTAGATCTAGGCTCAGCGCTTTGGAGTAAGAGAGATTGTTCTTGGTGAAATATGTCAAAAAATGAGGAGGGAGGGAGGGAATCCATCCTGCAAAGGCCAAACTTCCCCAGTGGAAATACTCCAGCAAACACCGTAAAGGTCTTAAACTGACCATGAGCACATCAGTACGCTGTGATTTCAGATTTCACAAAAGGTCCTTCTCACAGGAAGGCTTGTGTACCCAACTGCAATGGAGATCTCAGGGTTCATCTCATCTTGAACACCACAAATATCACCACAAACAAGCAAACAAGTGAATAAGATCAGATACAAATAAAAAAGGTTCTACCTTTCCCTTGCCTTTTTGTACCAAACATTTCAGAATTGCTACGGACCATAAAGAATAAAAGACAACTTCAGAAGAAAAACGAAGTCCCAAGAATCATCACAACTCTGATTTTTATTCAACAGTGAAGTTGAAGGGAAATACTTTTCTTTCCCTTCAGGGCAAATGTTCCAAATGGAAATTAAGTAAAAATATTGTCCCCCAAAAGTACTCACAATGAAATTAGTTTTCATTAAATATATTTGTTTGGCAAAATAAAATAAAAAATTAGAACCCGTACAAAAAACATCCCTTGCAAATTCCTAACACTGTAGCAATGACAACGATGTAAACCTGGATGTCTGGCAGCTGTAATTAATTTCTGAACATTACTGTTGAACTTTGGACCAAGGAAATAAAACTCACTTGTAATAGCAACAAGCCAATTTCAGAGGCAACTAAGGCTTAGGGAACACTATGGGGATGGGACACACCGGTGGCTTCATACACAGTTTGTGTGAGTGGATCTGCTAGTGTGGGGCTATTCAAGAGCTGGGAGGAAAAGAAGTTAAAAGCTGCTGTGGCAGCATTGGTACAGACTATGGTACAGCAAGAACCTGCAGACTTTTCCATCCTGGGAGCTGGTCAGTTGGGTGAATGTGGGTGGCGAGAGTCAAGATGACAGCGGAAAGAATGATGACAGTGACGGATGGCGTGAGCACTGGGAAGCAGATAACAAGTTTTGTTCACCACGTTGGACTCGGTTGTGAGCAGACTCTTGGGAGTGCCTGGGGAAATCATCCGCTTACAGTAGCTGCTTCTGCTCCCTACCTCCCTCCTCCTTCCAGTTAAAGCCTCTGCCCTGCCAAGTGGGTTTCACAGGCATGCAGTTTGGTAACATCGTCCTTTAGTTAAGAATGTCTATTCCAGTATTAAAAATGTAAAAAAAGTCCTCGGGGGGGTGCTTCTTAGTGGCAGTCTTTGCCTTAAGCAAGGCCAACGGCCTGCAATTACAAGTTAATTAAAGCAATGTGGATTTGGATGAGCAATGGGGAAGATGGGAATGGGGAAGGAAGGGAAGGATGCAGGGAACAGGCAGGAATGCAGGTGTTTCTACATCCCTTTCCAAAGCCAAAATCCAAGGTGCACAAGTGGGTTTCTTTCACTCCTCACACTCTTCTGTGTTTGTTTGTTTGTTTTTAATATCTCTCCAGTTATAATATTTCCAGTTTCGAAGCAAGTTTCAGTGGCAGCCTCAGTTACAGTCATAAACAAAGTCATAGTTGCTGGGCTCCTTTGGGATAGGTGGGGGAGCATCTGGGATCTGTATGTTTTCCAAGTCAAGGAGGCGTAGCTTTATCTCCATGCTGAGCAGCGTGTCTAAGTCGTTCCGCGTTAGATCACTCAACATATCCTTCCCAAGGAGGGCATTCAGCCCATCGGTCCATACACAATACTGCACAGGGAAAAGATAAAAACTATCATTAGCAGACTTTCTGTAGACAAACTGCTTATCTGGCCTTGTCCTCTACAGTTATTGATCCCACAGGAGCTTAGAAAGAGACCTAAAATGAGGTTCATTCATTTCACTAGCTTGTAGCATAGAATGATAGAATTGCCTGGGTTGGAAGGGACCTTTCAGATCATCTTGTCCAACCATCAACCGAACGCTGATAAAAACCATCACTAAACCATGCCTCTAAGCACTAGGTCAACCTGGCTTTTAAATCCCTCCAGGGATGGGGCCTCAAACCTCTTCCCTGGGCAGCCCATTCCAAGGCTTCAGAACCTGCCCTGGTGCACCTTGAGGCCATTTCCTCATCCCATCNCCCATTCCAAGGCTTCAGAACCTGCTGGTGCAACCTGAGGCTGTTTCGTCTTGTCTTATTGCCTACCACTTGGGAAAAGAGACCAATCCCATCTAGAGTTTACACAGCTCTTATCATGAAGAGGCACGTTCCACTGAAAATTCCCCAGAAATCCTTAAAAATGGAAAGAAATTACAATATTTGGTTGTCTGACAATTTGCTGTCTCCTCCAAACTTCTTGTTGAATATTTTTCAGTGGTTACAGGAGAAA
Source organism: Thinocorus orbignyianus (assembly GCA_013400375.1). NCBI lineage: Eukaryota > Metazoa > Chordata > Aves > Ciconiiformes > Thinocoridae > Thinocorus > Thinocorus orbignyianus. The sequence goes on along the minus strand of VXBW01006303.1, from coordinate 50,182 downwards.
GAACAACTTCGGATAATGAACCTCTAGAGGTATCTCCTCCTCCTCTTCTCTTTCCCTTTCCCCAGTACTACAGAAAAAGCCTGATTATCTCACTTTTAATCAAGTGTTTAATTCCTAGACAGCGAGGATAGGTGAACTGAATCCCATCCAAAGTTCTTCTCCATTCTTTGTCTAAGAAATCCTGTACCAACTATCTAGTTATATCGTGGTTTGCTTTCCGTTGGATTAAGTGCCATCGACTGACCTACACAGACAGGCTCTTGTGTACCTATGCCTACTTCACCACTATTTTACATGAAAGTGTGTTGTGAAAATGACAAGGTCAGCAAAGGCCGTGTCCTTCGTGGAAATTAAATGCCAAGGTAGCTGGTGTAATTTCTGAAGGCCACAAAGTGACCTCTAAAACCTCTTCCTTGCTGCTAGCTTTCTCCTAGTAGGAGATGCCACCTTTCCCAAGAGCCAACAGGTTGAGATAAACACGGGCTGAATAACCATTCAAGCAACAAACCCAAGGCAGATTGGAGATCTAGAGTCAGCTTCTATCAAATAAGCCTCTTCCATTTATTACTACGAGCCATTTATTCAACTACCAACAGAAGTGCTTAAATGTTACCATCTAAAAATAAAGATTTCAATCATGAACTTGTGTCCTAGTTTGCAGGAGGAAATTAAATCAACTGTAACTGCATTTTTATCTCACAAATACTTCTGCTGGATTTCATGCCAAAAAAAAAAAAAAAAAAAGGATTTTAAATTTAGCTGACCATTTGCTACATGATACAGCCAAGTTTAAAGATAGCCACGGTTCACTTCATCCTACAGCAGAAAGGAGGATTATTTTTAAGGAAGAGAGAGAAAGCCCCCTCTTGGGGGTATGTCTTCATCCAGAAAAAGGGCGTGTTTTTAAAATAGGAAAAGCAAAATCCGACCCACTTCAGTCAGTAACAAAACAGCAGCAGAGCTAGGATTTCACCCAGGGTGTTGGGAAGCCAAGCTGCAGCTTTAACATGAGATTAGCTATACAGAAGAGATTTAGGGGTTCAGGCTGTCTGGCTAACAAGCACTAAATAAACAACTTAGCCTGCCTGTTCTAGGCTGTCAAAGTCTGTCACTGAAGGCTTTCAAAGCACCAACTTTTGTGGGCTGTCTGCAGAAGATCAGGAAGAGAAAGAATCTACCCTAGAAATGCAATTCTTTTCAAACAGGCCCTATTTTTTTATGACTGTCTTGCAATCTTTCTTTGGGAAAGTCTTCCCAGAACTGATTCGGAGGAAAGGAGGAGGAAGGCAAAAGGCTCTGCCCGGGCTACAGAAGTGCAGAGCATCCATTCCATAGAGAGAAATTGTCCATCACCTGGCTCAGGGAGCACAGCCAGCGCTTCCTCTGGGGAGAAATCCCAGTGAGCCAGAAAGCAGAACTGCAGCTCTCTCTTCTTCCAGATAAAACTCATTCAGGGCCCACAGAAACCAAATTCTGGCCACAATTCAGTTGAGTGCAATGGCCTGGAAAAAGGGGCTTCCTCTCTAATCTCCATATTGGCAAGTGCATCTAATTAAACTCCTGCGTATTTTGAGCAGAGAGAACTCGTAATGAGATGGTGGAAAAACAGAGGCATTCATTCAGAAGCTTTCTTCTTTTTAACATGCAAAACAGACTAAGAGCCACTGAAAAATTAATTTACTACAGATTCATTTTCATAAAACTCCAATGAAACCTAATTATAGCCTCCCTCATCAGTTTCTCTGTCAAAAATCAAGGACAAAATTAATCCACCCTTTTGCTACGGAGTTGAAACCAGCTATTAGTATTTAAATGAAAAACAAATAGGATGGAGTGATCTCACAGCACTGAATCCTCTGGCTAGCAGTAAGCTCCAACAGATGGTTAAGGAGAGTGCCAAACTTAAGCGTGCAAGAATGAGGTCCACATCTCAACAACATCAGTTCAGTAATGAGATTTTATTAAAGAAATACCTTGGGAGCCAACCAGACAACCAGAAGGGTTGTGCAGGCTTCATCTGTCTAGATGCAGCCCTGAGCAAACCAGTCTGAGCTCATGGCTAACCAGTTTCCAGCAAGTGGTCAGACTGGGGGTCAAATACCCCCAGGGTCCCTTACAACCAGAATCACCCTATGATCCTAGTTCAACGTCACTCTACAATCACGAAGACTGCAGAAGCGCTTGGAAAAAAAGGACCTGTAAGTCTGACCTGAAATTGTCACGTACCGACGCCATTCCTGGTGCTTCACACAAAGACCTTGAGATGTTACCCAAGACACCTCCTGAGCTGACTGCTAAGGTAGTGCTTCTATTGACACCTTGAGCGCTGGGTCCAGTTTGGGGCTCCTCACAACAAAGAAGACATTGAGGGGCTGGAGCAGGTCCAGAAAAGGGCAATGGAGCTTTTGAGGAGTCTGGAGAATGAGCCTTCTGAGGAAAGGCTGAGGGAAGCTGGGGATGTTCAGCCTGGAGAAAAGGAGGATGAGGGGAGACCTTTTGGCTCTCTCCAACTCCCTGGAAGGAGGGCGTAGCCAGGGGGGGTTGGTCTCTTCTCCCAAGTCATAGGCCATGGGACAAGAGGAAAAGGCCTCCAGTTGGGCCAGAGGAGGTTCAGATTGGAGATCAGGAAAAAAGTTTCCAGGGAAAAGGTTCTGAAGCCTTGGAATGGGCTGCCCAGGGCAGGGGTTGAGGCCCCATCCCTGGAGGGACTTAAAAGCTGGGTTGACCTAGTGCTTAGAGACATGGTTTAGTGATGGTTTTTATCAGAGTTTGGTTGATGGTTGGACGAGATGAGCTGAAAGGCCCCTTCCAACCTAAACAGTTCTGTGATTCTCATAAAGCTGTCTGCTGCCATAAAGCAACTAAGAGGGCTTCAAAGAAGTTTCTGTACTCTGAACTCGACTTACCTCATGCTTGTCCGGAGCAATGAAATTCAACTGGCCACTTGAGTCATACAATATAGAGAAAGCAAGCTCTAGCACCTCCTGGAACAATACAAAGAAACAGACATGAGAGAGGGATTCATAAGTTCAAGTCCATCTTTCTTTCCCACCACTTATTCCCCCAAAAAAGTGGGAAAGCAGGCTATGGTACTCTCTTGCCTGGCCAATGGTGCAGCAGTACCAGACCACTGCAACAGACTGGCCCAGTAAGAACCCCACCACTGATGATGCTTCAGTTAACACAAACTCACCCTCCCCAGCGCTGACCTGACTGTAGCTCACTCGGTCATGGATTACTTTAGTATTGGAATTTAAATTGCAGTGAGGCAACGGTGAGGACTAAAATCAATACAATGCATAACAGCACACTTGCAACAAACTCTTTGTGAAGACCCACATTTTTTTCCCCTTAATTTGTATAGATGAAACTTGCAAGGTTTGATTCCTTGTGTCAAAATCTTGCTAGGACAGTTAATCTCCTGCTATATTCTTATCCTGTTTTCACAGCTATTAAATTATTCATTCTCAAGAGATTTCTGTCGTCTTGTTTCTACCTGAACCAGAATCAGTAGCCTCAGTCAAACTCAACTATCTTGGGATGGATTCTGGGAAAGGAAAACAGGGTCATCTTTTTTTTTCCCCTCAGCATTGAAGCTGGAATTTCAAAGGTGCCAAAGTGAATTTATCAAGCACTTACCTTCCCTAAAAGTCACTTGGGCCTGGGTTCCTATGGGGAAACCCAACCAATCTGAAGAAATAATGAACTGCCACTGGCCAGCAGCGACCTGTGTAAGATGTTGTGCTGTCATGGTCTTAGAGTGTACCATCAGCAAGTTTGCAGATCACACCAAGTTAGGTGGGACCGTTGATTTGCCTGAGGGCAGGGAAGCTCTGCAGAGGGACTTGGATAGACTGGATCGATGGGCCGATGTTAACGGTATGAGCTTCAACAAGGCCCAGTGCCAGGTCCTGCACTTGGGCCACATCAACCCCATGCAGCACTACAGGCTTGGGGAAGTGTGGCTGGAGCTGCCTGGCAGAAAAGGACCTGGGGGTTCTGGTTGACAAGCGGCTGAATATGAGCCAGCAGTGTGCCCAGGTGGCCAAGAAAGCCAATGGCATCCTGGCTTGTATTAGAAATAGTGCGACCAGTAGAAGTAGGGAGGTTATTGTCCCCCTGGACCCAGCACTGGTGAGGCCACACTTCAAGTATTGTGTCCAGGTGTGGGCACCTCAAAACAAGAGAGATCTGGAGGTGCTGGAGCGAGTGCAGAGGAAGGCAACAAAGCTGGTGAAGGGCCTGGAAAACAAATCATACAACCTGAATGATTCTATGATTCTATGGTTACTGTACACATGGGTACAAGCACCATTACAAGGATCTCACCACCTGTAAGTTAGCTGATATGGACAGAATAAATGAGGAAAAAAAGACGAGGCTACAGAGGAGAGCACTGACTCGGAACTACATTGATCTGTATCCTATGCCCTGTGCTTTTTGCCTCTTGGCTTCCTGAACCCTACAATAATGGTCGCCTTTGTAGACTCTCAGCTGACGACTGCCAGGAGTGACAAAAGCGCGGCCTCTTCAATTTGCTGCACTCAGTTTTCATAGAATCATAGAATGGTTACAGTTGGAACAGACCTCAAAGATCATCAAGTTCTACCCCCCCTGCCCTGGGCAGGGACACCTCCCATCACACCAGGGTGCTCAAAGCCCCATCCAGCCTGGCCTTAAACCTCTCCAGGGATGGGGCAGCCACAGCTTCTCTGGGTAACCCGTTCCAGTGCCTCACCCCCCTCACAGCAAAGAATTGCTTCCTAATATCTAATCTAAATCTCTCCTCTTCCAATGTAAAACCATTACCCCTCATCCTATTACTCCACTCCCTGACAAAGAGTCCCTCTCCAGCTCTCCTGTAGCTCCCTACAGATCCTGGAAAGTTGTTCTAAGGTCTCCCTGGAGCCTTCTCCAGGCTGAACAGCCCCAGCTCTCTCAGCCTGTCGTCATAGCAGATCTGCTCCTGCCCTCTAACCATTTGGTGGCCCTCCACTAGACCTGTTCCAACAGGACCTCTGTTGAGGACTCCAGAGCTGGACACAGGACTCCTGGTGGGGTGTCACCAGAGCAGAGTAGAGGTGTGGAATCACCTCTCTCGCCCTGCTGGTCACACTTCTTTTGATGCAGCCCAGGATGGGGTTGTCCTTCTGGGCTGCCAGCGCGCACTGTCGGCTCATGTTGAGCTTTTCATCCACGAGCCCTCCGAAGTCCTTCTTCCTCAGGGCTGCTCTCCAGCCATTCTCCACCCAACCTGTATTTGTGCCTGGGATTGCCACGTCCCAGGTGCAGGACCCTGACTTGGCTTGGTTGAACTTAATGAAATTTGCACTAGCCCGCCTCGCAAGCCTGTCCATGCCATGCCTTCCCTGCAGCATGTCGACTGCGCCATCGAGCTTGGTGTCATCAGCAAACTTGCTGAAGGTGCACTCTATCTTACTGTCCACATCTCCCACAAAGCTATTAAATAGTACTGGTCCCAGTACTGACCCCTGAGGAACACCACTCCTCACTGGGTGCCAGTGACGATTCTCTCTTGCTTTGTTTTGAAGGATGCAAAATCTAATCACAGAATCACAGAATGATGCGGGGTTGGAAAGGACCTCTGGAGATCATCTAGTCCAACCCCCCTGCCAAATATATTTCATTTCCTTGAAATTCTTTAATATTACTCAAGAGCCAGAAATGGGACTTCAAAATTAAACCTAATTCAAAAAGACAAGCAAGATGAACAACAATGGATTCAGGTCTGGTCCTATCAACGTCATTTCAGCTTCATATGCATGCAAATTCCAGTTCAGTTTAACTCTTATTTATTTCTAAATGGTCCCGCTGGAAGAATAAGGGCCATGTGCCGGCAAATGAAGAAACGCTGAAGCCTTTGTTATGGACATTCTGGCAATTCTAGCTATGTGCATAGCAGTGGCATTCTGCCATTCAATTTTCTCTCTTGCCAATGAGTAAACATCACGGTGGCATTGTACATATGTACAAAGAAAGCACAGGATGAAAGGATCTCTTAAATATATATATCACTGATTGTGAAATTTCAGGAAGTGAAAGATTTCATGCACCAAACTCAGCCAAATCGCATTCCATGCCTGGCTTTTTTTGGATTTTAATTTTATTGTCCACATTAACCTGGCACTCCACAAGCAATGATGTGTTATTCCTATGATGTCCGTTAAATAGTGGCAATATCGTGCAAGATAATTTGATCGGGGTGACAACTAACTTCACAAATTTTGTGACTCGAGGTGAAAAACCAAGGAATTGAGGAAAGACAAAAAAACAAAACAACCCAAACCCAAACTTCACCACACCAGAAATAGTAAAAACATTGTAATTATTTTTTCCAGGAGTGCTCCAGCTCTGGATGCAGTCACGTTACCTATCAACTCCTAACCTTCCCAGTCTCAACCAGCAGTTTTATGCTAGTCCAAAGCGATTTTACCTGAGGAAATGGGGTGATGCTGACAGCTGAGGACAAACTCATCTGCAGCATTGCTATTTAGCATTAAATACTACCTAGACATTACAGCTTCATAAAGATGACACATTTCCATCACTGCCACCCACTGCTTGCTTTGTTCTCATCTTTCCTTTTTCTGTGGACATACGAGTGCTTAGACAGGGAAGCACCAAAAATACTTCATATGCATCATATAAATGCCCCGGCCAAACGCTGTTGCTGGTTTGGCTGTAGCACGACGTAGGAGTTGTATGCAATCTATTGTGTGCATGTGTGTTAGTGCCCTGATTCAGAAAATCAACAAGGAAAAATACTCCTAGGTTGGTTTTTTCCCAGGCTTGGCTTGACTTCTTCATCACACAATCTTCATTGTTGGAAAGGACCTCTGAGATCACCAAGTCCAACCATAGACACACAAAAAAACCCTACGATCTTGGCCACTAGACTTACAACCTTCTTGAATACCTCCAGGGTTGGAGACTCCACCACCTCCCTGGGAAGGCTGTTTCAGTGCCTGACCACTCTTGCAGTAAAGTCATTCTTCCTAGTATCCAGTCTGAACCTCCTGCTCTGCTCTGTAGGAGCAGCAGTCAAACCTGCTTTGCTTCAGAGGCAGAAGACACCCCTACTAAAGACTATCCTTAGCGTGCTCTTGGCACATCACAATGCACAACCGCTGTGAAAGCAGAGTAAAGAAACGCAGACCATCCTAATAACTTAACTCAAATGGTCTGAGGTGAAAGCAAAGTGTGCAGGTGCATGCAGAAAGGTGGCAAGCTGGCCTGAAAAATACCTGCATTACTTTAGGGGAGGTCAAGTTGATGAGCTTTGTGCTCTGCGGGGTGCGTGCTCACAACAATTTGAGAACCATACCTTGTTTTGTTTAAGAGCTCCTTTCTCCTTCATGTGAGGGCAATCTTTCCCGGTCACAACAGCTTTTATATCTGCCACTGGCACTGCATTAAAAAGAAACAAAAAGCAAGAACAAGAAAATTAGTGGTAATCAAGGTGTGTAAAAGCCAGAGAATCTAAAAAGAGAGGTAAGACTAATGTGTTAAAATTGCCACCTCCCTTTTCAGCCTGTTGGAAGAAAGAAAACTGGAAGAAAAGAACTAAAATAGGAATCAGTGAGCCTTGACAAAATTTCAGGCATAATGTGGATAAAGGCTTGAGGGTGCTCTTTGTTGCCTGTTGTCCAGCGCAGGGCCACCAAGATGCTCAGAGGGCTGGAGCACCTCTGCTGTGAAGACAGGCTGAGAGAGCTGGGGCTGTTCAGCCTGGAGAAGGCTCCAGGGAGACCTTAGAGCAGCCTTCCAGGATCTGAAGGGAGCTCCAAGAATGCTGGAGAGGGACTCTTGGTCAGGCAGTGGAGTGACAGGACAAGGGGTAAAAGTTTTAAATTGGAAGATTTAGATGAGATCTCAGGAAGAAATTCTTTGCTGTGAGGGTGGTGAGGCACTGGAACAGGTTGCCCAGAGAAGCTGTGGCTGCCCCATCCGTGGAGGGGTTCAAGGCCAGGCTGGATGGGGCTTGGAACAACTTGGTGTGGTGGGAGGTGTCCCTGCCCATGGCAGAGGGGTTGGAACTCCATGATCTTGAAGGTCCCTTCCAACTCTAACCATTCTATGATTTTATGGTACTAACAGCACAAAGGAAGACTAAGGCTTACAAGGGCCCATTTCAATTGCTTTAAAATGTGAAATAACCAGAAATCATTGTAGGTTAGGGGGGGAAAGGTAAGAAAAAAAATAATGGAAGCTACTGCCACTCAGACTCAGTCACAGAGTGAGGTCACTAGAAGATAAAGATAAATCTCTGTGAGTTTCAAGTGGAAGTCAATTTTCCAATGGTAATTACATTATGGAGAATCTATATACTCCACCATACAATAAGGTCAGTGAATGAACTTCTACAATCTCTAAATAGTCCATTATTCTTCTGGCTGCAGGAAAGCATCATACATAGAGAACAGTACAATAGTATGAAAATCTGTTACTGCTCAGTTCTTTACAAACTCTAATGAAAACACTGGAGAGGAGAAATGCATTTTCTCTTCTACTGGGTACAGCAACACTATGTATTTTATTACCAATTACCTCAGTGCTACAGTCAAATGGATAGCATGGGATATAACAGACATTTTTGAAGGTTTTTCTTTGTATGGAAAACTAAAAGAAATGGAGGTTATCTGGCCCTTCACTCCTCAACCTTCTCCTTCTGTCTTAGCATTTCAGGCCATGGCCCTGATGACTTTTTGTATCTCTGACATTACCTTAACTTTTAGGTCAAGAATATTGTTTTTGAGAAGAGAGAGTGAGGTAGGAGAAACTGGGAAGTAAAGGAGATATTTGACTGCAACTATGGTAGAAAGTTCTTCTTAAGAAGAAAGAGTTCTTGCCATTTGATGAAGATGCCCAGAAAAACCAATTTATCTTTCTGCATAAGGTAGAGTTTTCTCAAGTTAGATCTCTCAACCAAGAAGGCTTTTTTTTTTCCCCCAGGTTTCACCCACTCAATCTCTGTGACCTGGAATGCAGTCATTATGGGAGAACATGGACTGATGTGATTTCCTGATCTTTATTTAAGTGGAACTTGGCTTATTCCTGTCTTTGGAAAAATAGAATCAAAGACTTCAGATGGTATCAAAAGCTGACTACAAGATGCTGGAGGGCGTGAGTACAGATGTGATGTGCTCACAACAGAAAAAGCCCTGAGAGAAAGGGCAGCTGTTTTCTGTCCCAACTGGCATCTGAACAGCTTATTAACTCTGTCAGCCTGAAGAGAGGGGCTACATTCACAGATGTTAAAAGGTTAAACTCCCCCTCCATCCCCCAGTTATTTTTGGAGACAGACACTAGTTATTCAAGCTTGGCAAGGAGTACACAAAATACCTTATGCCTTGGTCATCCATTTTCTCACCCACCTATTCCCTTTCATCTATTGACCTGCTTCCAAATGCTGTCAACCTGGTCATAAAATTCAGACCTTAATTGTTTGAAATTCTATATAAGAACACCAGTATACTGCTGGAAAGTGTTCTATAAAATTCCTAAGACAGTTTGGTCTGACACGTTTCAAACAATACCGCTGCTTTATAATCTTGTCTTATGCAATACTCTCAAGTCTGTTTAATTAAACTTGAATGTGGGTGGCACTGTGGCGAATCTTGTAGCCTTCATAGCCTGAACACCTGATATATTGATGAAATAATTGTGTCTTTCTCCAACTGCATCAGTATCCACTCTGCCAGGAAGCATGCACTGGGAACTTTGAGTCTGGTCCAGTGATTTCTAAAGTCGAAGCCTTCTATCTCCATGGGATCCTGACATTCCCAAGTAGACTCAAGAGCCTAAGGAAAATACAAATGCAAGATGAAGCTTGTCATCAGTCGGGGGTTTGAGCATGGCAAAGTGCTCAGAGCAAAGAAATCAGGGAACTGCTGGTCTTATAACTGTGCCTGCAGTTCAAGTGTGACCTTCATTCTTCCTACGTCATTCTGACGCTCCTGTAACATTCAAGGGCTATTTCTCTAAGCCTCATCCAGAAAAATCTCGCCTCTTCCAGTGCCACTGCAGCAATGTGAACCCACGTCCTACATTCTGCCAAGACTGCAGCAAGAGACTGAAACATCCTTGAGGCAATCTGTAAGGCAATGAAAACAAGGGAACGTGACCACGACCTGCCGGGGCTCCAGCATCAGACAAGTTCTTCCTCTTTCCCTCCTGGACTGCACCTGGAAGGACTCAGAAATTTTAAAAGGTGCTGCCTGGAGACAGGTCAGAGGGACAGAAAAGAGAAACAATTCTCAATTCTTTGTTTTACTACTATACAGGAAAGTTTAAATCACTGATTTTTCTCCATTCTTAATTTTCAGCCTGGAAAAATTTCCAGCTTCTGAAAAATCAGGGTTGTTTTGTCATTCCATGAAAGAAGTGGAGCTACAAACTGCAATATCTGTACAAGTGTGCCTAATTTGATAATGCCAAGAATGGCATTTCTTACTAATAGAGGTTCAGAAAAGAACAAAAAGGTATAATTCCTTATTCAGTGCTTGATTTCTTGAAGTCACTTTCTGGTGACAGAACTACACTGCTCGTTATTTACATTATCATTTAAAAAAACAACCCTGTCCCAGGACTGCAGGTTAAGCCTCTACAGCTCATGTTTGAAGGATGAAGGAGAAATTATCAAGAGAGTATGATTTTTCTGGAGGGCTCCAAAATCACTTTTCTCCATCATACAAAACATCCTGATAAACCAATTCCCCCAGGAAGACTTGTCACTGAGGCATGTCCTCTCCAAGTTGAGTACACAGCAATGGCAATGTCCTCTTATTAGAGATGAGATGTTGCTGTGAACAGCAAGGCTATTCCCCATGACAATGAAGACGACCTCTGCCTGCCATGGATTTCTCCTCCAGTCACTGGACTGTTTGCACCAGAAGAAACACCTGTCTTCATGGACAGGAAGCGCTTTTGAATATGCATAAGTATTTTTTATTTGATATCTACAGTTAGACAAGCAATGTGTCCTGGTTTGAGGTAAAATGAACCAATTTTCAGTTTTACAATTTTACTTTTTTAGCTGGGCCTCTTCTAACCAACTGAACTCTGAAATTAACAGCACATGGTTCTGAAACTGTTCACCCTCCGGGTGATGATCATCATCCCAGGAGCCTGATACAGTTTTGTATGTACTGTATCTATTTCATTATTTCCTTCTTTTTTTTTAAATTTTAATATTAATACTTTCTTCATTAAAGTAGTTTAGTTCATTCTAAACTCCTAAATCTCCTTATCTCTTCTTCTGCTGTCTTTTTGTGGGGAGGAAGGGCCACCTGTCAGTTTGGTTTTGGTAAATTTGGCTGAAACCATGACACAATGCCAATAAACTGTGTTCCTCCTCATGAAAGGCACAGCATTTCCAAGCTGAATGAAATTATACAGGCATTGGAAAGCTGAGCTCAGTCCTCACACACACTTGCCAAAATGAGAAGAACAGTGTTTGAATGCAGAAGGAAATGTCCTCACCTCTTTGTCTCCAGAAAAAGGGCTGGTGATAACATCCTGCATTAAAGAGAAATCTACGACAAGATATAAAGAGGAACTAGCATGAAAGAAGCAAAAATAGCACAATCTTTGTGCATGACTTACATTTATCTTGCAAGGAATCATGGGGGACTTCTCCCTGGGGACTTTCTTCCAAGTCTCCGTAGTGCAAGACCTTGTGGTTTGGTGAAAGCCGACAATACCAAAATTTGTCTGTTGAAATAAACGCATTAAACAAGGTCACTGAGGTGTCCTCATCAGCATTATCAGCAGCATACTCAAACAAGGCACTGCAGGGAAGGAGTGGCTTTTTTCTTTCAGGAGGAGGAACGTGTGGGGTGTTTGGGAAGTAGGGTAGGGACTTTGCACAGTAATTTGACTTCACTAAACGAAGCTGGCAGTAATCTAGCATTTATTTATTGACTTAGTCACTGGCTCCAAAAATGAATCCTAGCAAGAAACAACTGACTTAGCTTTACAGGATACTATACACCTTCCTGGACAGAAGACTGTCAAAGTAACTATTGCTTTGAGTGGGTAACTCGAATGTACCCACAAAAGCTTCATTTTTATCACCCACTATGCGAAAATTAAACTCTACCAGCTGTCTTGTGTGGGACACCCAAAACCTGATACATTTGAAATATCCCATACTTGATGAAAACTATGACTCACGGCTTTTTATAGACAGAGAACACCCCCATATTTATGGAGGGACTGGACATAATAAATACAAAAAGAGTTAAAAAGCAAATGCTCCCTTGTCTTTCAGACAACTCAGCGCTTTGCACGGTCCCAAATATACATGTGATGGTGCAGTCACACTCCAGTTTGCATTTTAGCCCTTCCTGGGAGATGTATATTTACATCTCCTGCCAACTCCTTCCTCATAAGCTATAATTCTCCTTAACACTATTTGTTAAAATCTGCTCCCATGAAGAACATCACCTTTGCAGAGCTGGGCTACCAGGCTGCCTAGCATGCAAGCGTGGTGCTCGCCAATTCCCTTTCTGAAATGGCAAGAAGGAGGTTACCCTTCCTTGTCAGAGCACTTTCTATTTAATAACTAGATGGCATAATGTTAAGCTGTCAAAAATACAATCTTGTTACATCCAAGCTATAAATCTCCACAAGCTCAGAGCAAGGCTCAATGTTAAAATGCCAGTAGGGGGGCTGCAGTGGGGGCTTCTCTGGCTCTGTGCTTCTCTCGTTGGTGGCAGCGCTGATGCTGTGCCAAGCAGCATCCCAAAGGCCAATTTTGGGGAAATGTGAGCATTGACAGAACCCTGCGGTGCTGCAGCTACTGGGAGTGAAGGGCATAAAATGTCAGAGGGGATGTAGAACCCCCAGAACCAGCACAAAGAATCACAGAATGGTTAGAGTTGGAAAGGATCTTCAAAGATCATCCGGTTCCAACCCCCCTGCCATGGGCAGGGACACCTCCCACCAGAGCAGGTTGCTCCAAGCCCCAGCCAGCCTGGCCTTGAACCCCTCCAGGGATGGGGCAGCCACAACTTCTCTGGGCAACCTGTTCCAGTGCCTCACCACCCTCACAGCAAAGAATTTCTTCCTAATATCTCATCTAAATCTCCCCTCTTCCAATTTAAAACCTGTGGGACAGTTTGTGTGTCTTGGAAGGGGGCGTGTGAAAGATCTCTAGATTTGTACCTTTTACACAGAACTCTACCAGAACTGCACCAAAATCCCATGCTTTAAGAATACAGTCCCTTGAATCTGATGGTAGATCATCATACCCTATGCCTACCTAAAGAAAAGCCTCTCACAGTTTTAGCAGGTGGCTTTCACATCTAGCTTTACCTGCAATCTCATTGTTTATTAGGTTGTATGAAGGAATATATCTTTCCAACTCACAAAAAAACAGGATTAAACCAGTATTTTTTTCGTTATAAAAGCAAGATGGTCTCACTACCTTCTCAATGACCTGGCCAGGAAGATGGTGTAACTGAAAAAAAAACCAACCCAACCATAAATACCTTTCAACTGAGTACAAATGGGGCTGGTGTTGTTAACAAGGATTTGACAAAGTTTAGCTCTTTTAACTCCTAGGGGTTAAAATGTTTCGGTAACCTTGGTCCTGTTTCAACACCTTGCTCCGATAATAGAAGAAGGAAAAATCCCTCAGTAAAAAACGTCTTTGTTTTTAGGAGGGGATGGGTTTCATTGGAAGAAACCCCAGCTCTGAAGCCTTCTGGAGCCTTTTACAGCAATTCCCCATAACCCAAGGTTAATTAAAGAACTAGTAGCCATAGACTGTAACTTGAAGCATGCCCAATGTGATTCTCCTGTGAGCTCATTTATAAATGCCATCGCAGCACAGCTTTACCATCAAGGGGAAAACCCTTAAATGAAATTCACAAATGGAACTAATGAGGTTTCCTCAGCCGCAGCCACAGCTGCTAAACGGCTGCACTGGCTGGGCTGAGGAGGGTGATCAGCCTTATGGAAGTATCCCTTGCTTTGCCTTACCAGCTGGGGTGGTGGTGTGTTTGTTTTTTTTTAAGCTGAACATGATGCTACAAACTATTTACTGGACCATATCCCACTTAGGTGAGATCCCACTGCCTTGGAGGGGAACAGTTTTAAACAGCACGGGAGTTACTGTTCTGTAGTGCAGGTGCTGAACATCATTTTACTGGTAAAGTAGCCTAGAAAATAAGGCAGTCCAAAATTGTATGAAATTACTTCCACTGGAAAAAAGGGCGAAGAAACCTTAATTACAGAACAGCATGAGGGAAGTAGCCAGCATTTACTTCCGGCTCTAAATTAATAAACAACGACAACAACAAAAAAGCAGAAGAGAACACTCTTTTCTACCATAATTAGAAAGTAGTGTTTATAAAAAAAACTACTTTCCAAACCCCCCCAGAGCTCTTAAACACAAGTCAGCAGAGCTGAAGTGCCACAAGGGGCCTTAAACACAGGACGGATGTTTCTCAGCAGACTTTAAACTCCCCAGCTGGCAGATCCATGTGCACGTGCACAGCTAGAGCCTGTTCAGGAAGGAGTTGGTTTTGGTTTTAGGCCCAGTCTTATGAATCTTCCTCAAAGTTTAAGTCCGTTCTGTGCGTCACAACTCTTATTTCGTATCCACCTGTCCCTGTAAGATGCTTCTTTTTTCCAGTGGTGCCCAGTGACAGGACAAGAGGGAATGGGCATAAACTGGAACATAAGAAGTTCCACCTAAACACGAGGAGGAACTTCTTCACTTTGAGGGTGGCAGAGCCCTGGAAGAGGCTGCCCAGAGAGGTGGTGGAGTCTCTGTCTCTGGAGATGTTCCAAACCCACCTGGACATGTTCCTGTGTGATCTGCTCTGGGTGGACCTGCTCTGTGCCTGGGATTGTCACATCCCAGGTGCAGGACCCTGCCCTTGGCTTGGTTGCAAACACAGTGAAAACACAAGTGCTTGTGTATATTTTAGATATACCTACGTGGACTCACCCTTTTTCTTTCATTGTGTTATCTTTATCTGCTGTAACCAGGAGTGACACACTTTCATTCTAACTGGTCTTAACTGCTTAGATGAAAGGGAGCAAACCCTGCAAATGGCTGGTGAACAACTGACCTGTGGCAGTGCTGGAGGCACATTTGGTCAACAGGTTCCTCTCAGCAAATCACACACTCCCAGAATATGGTATTTTATGGGACCACAGAGGGTGGGATGGCGTAGCAGTAGGAAAGAGGCTTGGCAGAAGAAAGACAGTGTGTCTTCTTGTTCAGAGGTGTGAGTTACTTATCCTAGCAAGAGATGGAAAAACGGCCTTTGTTTGATTTTTCTTTTGTTTTAATTTAATCTTTCTCTTTTTAGGTCACTTGCATGATGCCTTGTGGTTTTCATTTAATGCTATGTACCACCAGGCTTTCTTTCCCTTCCAAAACTATGGTTCAAGAAACCTCATCCTTGGCTGCAAAACTGCTTTAATAACATGCAATTTCTCATAATCTTCATAAAGCTAAAAGGGGAATTTATTTCCAAGAGTGCACCCAGAGACATAAACTACATATGTACCGGATGACAGCATCAGAAGTATCTATTATCCTCAATAAAATGCCTTTACCTGCTACTTAGCGCTACTGGAAATAATAACTTTTGGGGCTGCAAAGTGCTTTGCAGGCTTTCACTTTAGTCTTCTACCCTTTCTTTTAGGAATTAGCTAAGTGAGGAGAAGGCTGAAGAGGTGTATTTGTCAGCTGATGTCCACAGTCAAGGAATAATGTAAGCTTTTGTAGAGCCTCATGATCTGCTGTTAAACAACGGCTAGAGGGGCAGGCTAGATTTTGCTGGTTCATTTCCAACTGATTAAGAACATTTGGTAAAAACAGGTACTAGGTCTGCAGCTCTCCTGTGAAACGTTGCAAGGGAAAGGCCATGTATTCGTTGCAAGTGGGGGTTTTCCGTGTGTTTGTGTGGTTGAACTTGATGATCTCAGCGGTCCTTTCCAATCATGATGATTCTGTGACTTTCTACACAGATTTCATGAGGAGCTATGATTAGTGTTTTACCTTCGGCAGCATATTCACAGGGTGACCACAGCAGTGCATACTCAGATTTGCCTGCCACTAGTGAGGGCCTGTTTATTTTATTCCTCTCAGAGCCTTCATCCAAATCCCTGAAATTCTGTGGAAGGAGCAGGGTTTGCAGCAAATAATATTCTTATTTTGGCAGATCTCCAGGAGGAAGACAGACTGTTTATTTTGTCTTAAACTGTTGTTAGTTCATGATTTATAGGATCAGAGGTCTTAAGGGGTATAAATTGGTTCCAGGAGTTGAAGTTAAAAAAACACTTAACAATCAACATAATATTCAGGCCCACAGTTGAGAAG
Organism: Thinocorus orbignyianus; assembly: GCA_013400375.1. Taxonomy (NCBI): domain Eukaryota; kingdom Metazoa; phylum Chordata; class Aves; order Ciconiiformes; family Thinocoridae; genus Thinocorus; species Thinocorus orbignyianus. Next base: position 33,819 of record VXBW01006303.1, on the reverse strand, counting down.
GTGGCTGTGTATCATGCCTTGAAGGGTCTTGTACAGGCCACCAGATGAATTGCTTTGATGTCATACTTATACAAGATCAAAAAAAGTTCACGATTATTTAGAAATAAATAAAACACATGACCACCCCTCAAAGAACATGATCTCTCTGAAATATATCGGGTTTTGTCAGGTAACAAGCCCATTTCGAAGGGCATATTTCCACATGCCCTTGAGAGTTGTGTGTGCTTTATGTTATTGTGTACATGTATTCCCTGAAACAGAAGTGTAAATCAACCTCCTGGGAAGGAGGGAGAAGACACAACGATTACACAAGATGATTATGTGTGAGGCCACCAGGTTTAAATTCAGTAAGATCAGAGAGTCACAGAATCATCATGGTCTGAAGGGACCCCTGAGATCATTAAGTCCAACTGTACAAACACAAAAACCCCTACAATCTCGGCCATTAGAGCATGCCCTCAAGTGCCACATCTACACCTTTCTGAAATACCTCCAGGGATGGTGACTCCACCACCTCCCTGGGAAGGCTCTTCCAGGGCCTGACCACTCTTACTAATTCTTCCTAATTTCCAGTCTGAACCTCCCCAGCTGCAACTTCACTCCATTTCCTCTGGTCCCATCGTTATTCCCTTGGGAGAAGAGGCCAACACCCACCTCTCTACACCCTCCTTTCAGGGAGCTGTAGAGGGCAAGGAGGTCTCCCCTCAGCCTCCTCTTCTACAAACTACACATGCCCAGTTCCCTCAGCCTCTCCTCACAGGACTTGTTCTCTAGACCCTTTACTGGCTTGGTGGCTCTCCTCTGGACATGCTCCAGCACCTCAATTATCCTTCCTGTAGTGAGGGGCTCAGAACTGAACACAGCCCTCGTGGTGAGGCCTCATCAGCGCTGAGTAGAGGAGGACGATCACCTCCCGAGTCCTCTTCCCCACGCTATTCCTGATACAAGCCAGGATGCCGGTGGCCTTCTTGGCCACCTGGGCACACTGCTGGCTCCTGTTCAGCCCACAGTCCACCAACACCCCCAGGTCCTTTTCTGATGGGCAGCTCCAGCCGCTCTGTCCCAGGTCTGTAGAGCTGCAGGGGGTTGGTGTGACTGAAATGCAGGACCCAGCACTTGGCCTTTTTAGCAGAGTGGATTATTAATGCTCTTTCCTAAACTGCAGTGGGCTTCACAGGTGTTTGTAGGCTTGATAGAAAGGATATAAAGCTGCAATAATTTTTTTTTCTGCTACTCAACCCTTTCATAAAGGCTTTGAAATTTTCCAAAATAACCAGCCTACATTAAAGAAAATTTTCTCTTTGTTTCTAAGGAAGGAGGCATCGCCCTGAAAGGTACTTTTCTCTGTGAACAAAGTAGTTTTCCCCAGCTGATCTGAGGGTCTCAAACATTGATCTTTGTCAGTTCTTACTCTTATATTTCGTAACTTTCTAATTCGTATTCTGTTTACAGCAGAAAACAAACAGCAATCTGAATCCTCACCAAATGAGAGGTTTAAAGGGCAATTTTTGGACAAAACTTCTAAATAATCTGCTGAATTTATACTATGTCCCTGTTATTTTGTCTGGAGAAAGAAGTCTTTCTCTGAGAGGGAAAAAAAAACCATAGAGAGTTTAAAGGCATTAAATGAGCTGTAAATCTAGCACTGAGCAATGACTCATAGGATTGGGAAAATAATATTCTGATGTCAATCAAGTATTCATCTGAAGGTACACAAATTATTGATCTAAGTGTTTTTTAAAAGTATACTTAAACACTAATATATATATATATTAGTGATATAAGACAAAAAACAAGGAGAGGAGATACTAGAGGGAGGGGTACAGAATGAGTCCATCGCATATATAAAGGTGGTCCAAGTCTGAGAGATGCAAATTCTGTTTACAAAAAGTTTTGTGTGCTGCTCCTGCAGAAGCAGAGCTTTTTACTAGAGATGAACAAGAAGCCCGGACATCCAGGCAGAAATCCGAATACTCAAGTTCAAAGTGCAAGACTGCTGGCTCTAGATGTTTGCCAAATGCTGGACTTGTGTTAGATGATCCAAGCTAGGAAGTCACAGACAGTTCCAGGGTAACACAGGAAACCCTACTGCAACTGTAACCGGGAGATGCTTTCAGATGCTCCCCCCCTGGGCTAAAAGCAGTCAGGACAGCTCTACAACCAAGGATCTGGCCAGCAAAAGCAGTATTTGTCAGCTCAACTTTTAGACAAAAGTGACAATGAAAAGCCAGACTCGGCAGTCTGAGCTGTACCTTGCCGACGCCGACTGTTGAGTTTCCTGAAGCAGGTGCCCTCCACAAGTCGATTGAGACGTTGCTGCTTGATCAGTTCTAAGATCTCAGGCTGAATCTTCTCTTTTAGTTCCCTTGGGAAGAGAGAAAGTAGGCACTTGTCAAATTCAATAAAGACCATCCTCTTTCCTCTGAGATAGAGTCTCAACAAGATGTTTCTGCAAGGAGTTTGAAGAGGACAACAGTTAAAGGCAGGTCCAAGTCAGAATCTAGTCTGCTCCAGAAAAAAACAAAGAATGGAAGTCAGGGTATCTCTATTGTAGACGTCTCCCTGCTACAACATCAGTCAGTGTATGACTCAGGCGAGTCACTTATTTGTTCCTTACTTCACTCATCTAAAAATAACACTTGCTATAATGCATCAACATGGTTTTTCTGAGGCAAATAATGCTCTTTCATCGTAGGAGCACTGTGAAGCTTGTTTGAGGGACTGTCACCTTTTTTTGCACAACCATCTGCTGGTATACTTTACTAGCACTATTATTTAGGACAATATGAAAAAGCTAAAACACATTTTGAAACGACGATAAAAAACAGTGAGCAATGCCAATGAGATAAAATAATGACAAGTGCTATATGCTGTTTCTTAATTCCGTGCCAATCAATTAACTCACTACCATCAGAATTTTGTGGAAGTCTAACCCACGACTAGGGTTTGCTCAAGGATCAAACTTTACACTTGCCCAGGAGTGCAGAAACTCACAGTGCATTTAGAAATAATACTACATATCCTCCAGAAAATCCATTCTCTATATCCTACTTTGATAAGAGTTCAACACGTCAAGGACTAGGCAGAAAATGTATGCACATATTTAAAGTTTGATTTCATACACCATCACGTGGATTCACAGATGTCTGAATTTATCTGTTATAGCCTCCCTTAGATTCATTAAGAATACATAAAAGACAAGTTTAAACACTGACTAGACAGCAAGCCTAGTAAGATTAAAGCATAACTGAATGTGCAGAGGATTTATAAAAGATGAAGTTTGTCAGAACCAGAGTTTTGCATTGCTGTGCAAATTAGGTAATGCCAAATATCATTCTGTCTGGCACTACGTTCCAGCAACCGTCATCAAAAGGAAGCCAAGCCACGGTAACCCATGGAGACAACAAAAACTCCTCTTTTCTTGAAAATTAGGGAGCCCAGTCTCTGCTGATTTCCACATTCATTTGGATCCTGTACCCTTGATCTGCCAGACCCCTGCTGAAACCACTTGAAGTCCTCTGCTAGAAAGGCCAGGCCTTTAAACACAAATGCTGTCTTTCCCCCAGGTATTAACAGGTTCCTGATGCCCAACCCACTGCATATTCACAGTTTGTGAGCTGGTCACAAATCAAGGAAGCGTTTCAACTGTAGAATCAGTTCACCTTTTGGGAATGTATTATTAGTCCTTTAGGATAATTTTCAAGCACTGCTGTTTTTCCCATTGGTGAATAAGTTATGAATGTACTGGACGGTTAAATTCTTATTCTTATTAATAAATTCTTATTCGTATTAATAAATTCTTATTCTCTTGAATAAGAATTCTAGGCCTTTACTGAGCTGATGAGATTCCCCACTCCTCGGGTAGGAGCTGGGAGCAGGGACTGGGAACAGTGTTGGAACAGAGCGTGGATTACTCAGCAGTACAGGCTGCAGGCTAAATGTCCAACTGGATTGGTTTCAACCATTCAAGACTGGGACAGTTTGATATTTAGGTAGTTTAATTCACAAATTGGATGACTACCATTAAATACGTGTTAAAGATATCACATCATCACAGTAGTAGGACACTACTGGAAAATGGAAACGACCAGGTCACTCAGCACATTAACATCTGGCTGTTTGCTCTTAGTATTCCCTCTTCTCACCTCTAAAGCCTCATCTGCCCTTTACAAACCAGATGAGACTTTTAACCAATCTGAAAATAAACCTCTCGGAAGGACTTCACTGTCTGAGGCAGAGTTTCCATCAGAGAAAGGGAGGTAGGAAAGAACGGATACCATCAGAGGGCAGCCTCTTTGCTGATGCACTGGAGTCCCTCTACAAGTGCACATATCTGCTCTCACAACCATGAAGCTCAGAGGCAGCACTCTCTTCTGCTTTATACAGTCCCTGTACTTGAACCCACAGGAGGTCATGGAGACAACTCATTACTCCACAGAGAAACAGTCTGCAGTGACACCTCCTAAATCCATCCATCCCTTGCCACAGTCAGCTGCACTTCATGACCTCAGCAGCTCATGCCAACACACGGTTACTCTGACTTGTACGGCTTTCAGCCACTTTTTAGATACCATGACCACCAAGGTGGATCTGCCACTTAGTGCTCCTCACCTTCAAGGTTTCTGTTCCACCCCTTCAAGGTGACAGAAGTGGGGCAGAACAATCAAACCCCGGCACACCGTTAAACAAAAGATGTGCTTCTTTGAATCTTCGTACTTCCTTCAGAACACCACCTGAAGGCAAGGGAGTTCTGTTCCTCAGGATCACTGTCCAAAGGCAGGAGGGTTAGAAAAAAAGCCTTTGTACAAGAATTAGGTCCTCCTGCTTAATTTTAAAATCAAACAGGAACAATGACTATAAAGGAAAATCAGAAAGTCGGAGGAGGTAGTAGCTTTAAAAGTTGCATAGTTTCCCACAGTGTTCCTGTCACGTAAGAATGGCCAAAGTTAGTGGTAAGACAGAAGGGTTGAGGTAACCATGCAGCAATATCCATGATTGCTGATTTTCCCATCTCCTTGCTCTTGTCACTACAGGAAATACTGACTTCAGTTGCTTGCTTTTAAAATAACAGCCCTGAATTTTCAGCAAATCTCAAAATCATTAGAAATTATTGTTGTTTTATTCAAATGATGCTAGTTCTTCTTCAGCACCAGTTGTATCTGTCCCCAGCTTAGAGCTACGACTCGTTCTTGTTAGCTGTTTTCCTTCCAGGATGGGGCATATTACAGACATTTAAATCATTACAACACAAGGGAAGAGTAATCCCAGAACTGCTTTCGTGTGCTCTGTCCTTTTATCTTTCTGGCTTGTAGCAATGCCCTCTCCTAATCACTTCATGCATTCTGAGCAGGCATCAGTGACTCTTTCTAACATTGCAGAGAGAAGCCTGTAAGATAAAAAGCTGAAAAGCATTCCTGTTTCCCTGTATATTGCTGATTTTCACGCAACTGTTACCTAGCAATGGCTCCCTGGCTGACATGAACTCTGCTTTAACCAGCAAGCCTCCACTTGCATGTCAGAACTTTATCCAGTAAACTCATCTCTGTTGCCACTTAATGTGTCAAGGAGATCTCTGGTCCTCTACAAGCCCATATTACTTCTAGACACCTTCTTCCACAAGCCATTCAAAACATACCCGTGATACTTCATCATTTCGTTGTGGAACGGCAGTTTGGATGATCAATAATGATTCCAGAGTCTCGGATTGATATTGGTGTGAAAGAGTTTTCATTTTCCCCAATCAAAACTAGAAACTGAAAGTAACTTCATTTCCCCTGATAAAAGCAATGTCCACTGGAAAGAAACACCTCACTCTTGCAAAGCAATGTGGCTGTAGCTCTGAAGATCTAAGGCAATGCTTTCCAGCTGACATTCAAAACCAGCCTAACTGAGGCTTCTCTCACCCAGCAGCATGAAAATTTAAAAATTCAGCGCTTCATACAATGGACGGCAGAAGAAAGACTTCTGTCATGTTCAAGGCAGGAAAAAACATCATCTGATTGCCATATTCTCAGGAGGAATTAAACAAGGCCTGATGAATTCACATTCACTGCTGCGTGCAATCTCTTTCAGCAGATCTGCAAGCCTGTAAAATATACAGCATAACCACGATTGCTCTCTCCACTCACAGCCTCTTCCCCTACAATGAGACCATCACTCCGTACTTCTATCAGTTGTGCCATCCACGCAATCGGGAGAGAATTCAGTACAGGGAAGCAAATCAAAGGGGAAAATGGAAGAACTGTTCCTTTTCACTGTCAAGAATAAGTGATCAGGGATGCAATCAAAATGCAAATGCGTAGAGTTAAATCTCTGCACATGCAGTTGTGGTTGTGATTGCTTAAACACCTTATCGATTTACTTAGCCTTTACGGCCTTTAGGCTTAGCCTTTGTCCTGAATCTGAAATGAGTCCCTGGGAATTCTTCAGTTGCTTTGAACTATTTGTGTTGGTTGTTTTGCTCTTTCCATGATGGGGAAGGGTACCCTCCATCCTGTGGTAAGAGCTAGCCAGGAATACTGGAAATATAGAGCTTGCAGAGGGTACCGTTAAGCTTCACGAGGTTAGGCAAGAGTACATAAATAGTTGACCTGCATCATCCTGAAACAGTTGACTCATAGGGAAAGCAGGGGAAACGAGAAGCTTTGGTGACAAGCTCAGCAGTACGGAGTGGTTTTGAACCACTGAACATTGGAGGGGATTGGCAGGGGATTTCTGAGCAGTGTAATGATGCAAAACCGACTGGAACCATTTGTAGCCTTTTAATTGATGCATTACTATGAGTGACATCAGTTCTAATTGGGCATTAGGTCCTATCTGCAATACACTGAAAACATAAAAGCAGCATTCCCCCTTTGATCCACATTGGTATGATTAAAATTTAAGTGTGTAATTCTACTTAGCTTATGCTTCCGCTGTTGCCCTGCTGCTCCCGGAGTAATGTGTCTCCAGAGCTTCTACTTAGACACTTGCTTCAGAAACAAATCAAAATCAAAACTGTGCTTTTGAATCCTGAAATGCTCTGGTACAAACTCTTCTCTATGCCTGTGTTTTGAAAAGGAGATGTAGAAAACCATGATCCATTCCACCTGAAATATGGTCAGGATCTCAGGCCATTTCAGCTGATAACCTCCGGAGTCCTCAAAATTTCTAAGCTGATCTCAAAAGGTTCCTGCTATTCTCAGCACAGCACTGGTCCACCACGGAGTCTGCATCTGTCCTGTGGCATCAGTTCAGCCACAAGTCCAGAACCAAATACAGCCTCCGTTTTTCATGTAACAAGAACAAAATGTATTCTGAGAAACAGGAAGGAGCTACAGTACAATATTAGCATTTGATACCTTGCAGTAAACAACAAGGAAATGAGAATTCCCACTGGTGACCTGCCAGAAAGTCACACCACCAATGATGACAGTCGTCCCCAACGTCATTCTTTTGTGGACTCAGTGTGTACTGGCTCCTCTTCTTCCGGGCTTTTTCTTCCATCATTGTCCTGGCTTAAGAGGTCCAGGACTAACTTTTCTTCTGATGCTGGGAAAACTGCACTTTTAGAAGACTCTAGTGTCTGAATTCATGAAAATATTTAACTTTATGGCCAGCCAGGCTCTGTGAGATTGAAGGTCTCAGTGTCTTTGAGCCTTGCCAGGTGCAGGGACAAGAAGGAGCAAGGCCTGGGCCTTTGACCCAAGTTGGCCAACAGGATTATTTCATACCATGAACTTCACATTCAATATAAATTAGAAAAATTTGCTGTGTAGGGGGCTCTTCCTTGATGGCAGAGATCCAGACAACTCCTTGCCCCGGTGCCGGACCCCTGAGCCCTTCTCTTCCTCCCAAAGCCCTTGCACTCGCAGTGTACCACATTTTCTGTCCCTGCTGGGAGAGCACAGCTTCTGCTGAGAGAACGGGCTGAGTATAATTCTTGTAAATCTTCTATCAGTGTTGGGATTAATACTGGTTCTTTAGTATTATTCTTAAGTTATTTAATCTTATTCTATTAAATCTATTTACATTTCAGCCCTCGTGTTTCTTTGCATTCCCTGATTCCCCTTTCCTGGGTGGGGAGGGATCATCGGGTGACAGAATAATTGTCTGCACAACAATAAATTGTTACAGGTTTTCTCAAGCCACAACAGTCATTCAGAGAAGTGACATTTTGAGTTTTTACAGACCCTTGGACAGAATACAACGTTGTGGGTTTTGTCGGTTTTGGTTTTCTGTTGTTTTTTTTTTTTTTTTTTTAAAGCCACTACCAGCACTAGAAGCATGCTCACAATCCTGCAAAGCTAGAAAATGTCAAGCATTGTTTCAGAGAAATAAGCCATGTGAGACCCTGTAGGGACTTGCTGAATCTGGTTTAACTGAACTCAAAGAAAAAGTTATGATTCCCAGTAGAAGAAAACATAATGCACTTCAAGCAGATGCCGCAATACTGCTTTTGAACACGGCTCCCTGGACAGCTTTCCTCCTTGGGTTCTCCCAGAAGAGCTCCCAAATGTCATTCACACTTGTTAATCCTTCCATGCAAAAACAAGTTGGGAGAGGAGACAGTACTTACAGAATGGGACGAGACTGGAAATCCTCCTGGTTCATTCTTTCTGACTGGCGTATTTTCAGTATTTCCGTGTAACTGAGATTCTGCAGCTTGCTCTTGAACTGATCCAGGGAGCTAGGCTTGGTAGTGAGAGCTCTCATTATCTGTTCTTTCACTACCTGCATCACCTGGGGTAGACAAGGAAAGAAAAAGAAAATCTGGGTTAATGCTTTCTTGCAGGTTTTTTTTGTTGTTTTTGTTTTAAATCTTACTCTGGGTTCTAGGTACAGAAGATGATTACTACGATGTAGTCTCAAGACAATTCTCCATAGTGTCACCAGAAAATAAACCAACTTCTGACAGGTCATCACAGCTTACAGCTCTAACACAAAAATTACTATTTGTGGTGGGGGATGGTGGGGAGGGTGTCACTCATTGCGTGGCTGTCTTCCTAGACAGCTAAATTACAATTGCTGTCTACACAATCACAGAATCAGAGCACNCTCTTCTCCAAACTACACATGCCCAGTTCCCTCAGCCTCTCCTCACAGGACTTGTTCTCTAGACCCCTCAAGTGCTGCTCTGTCCATGGCTTACGTCCCCATGGCAGCAGTAGCCTGCCTTTCCTGCACTCTGAGCTGATGGTCCCAGCACACTGGGGACAAGCACACCTGCAACACCAGACCTGTAGCAGCAGAAAAAAGCTGTGTGGTCCCAAGGAGCTGACTGAGAGCACAGATGCACATCCTGACTTCTGCCTGTTCAACCTCTGTGAAGCATACAAGGTGCAAGGGTCAGCCTAACTGCCCACAAGAGAGACTGCAGTGAGTTTTTCAGGTCTTAAAGCTTTCCTGCTGGTTCTTCAAGCAGCTCTCCTGACCAGAAGGCAGCAGTGCAAAGCTCCAAGGGGGACCCACTGCTTCCCTTATTCCTTATGCTCAGAGGCAACGGGCAGAAACACAGGAGGTTCTCTCTGAACACCAGGAAACACTTTTTTTCTACTATGAGGGTGACCAAGCAGTGATACAGATTGCTCAGGGAGGTTGCCATGTCTCCCTTCTTGGAGGTACTCAAAAGCCACCTGGACATGGTCCTGGCCAATTGACTCCAGGTGTCCAATGGACTCCAGGTATCCCCGTCTGAGCAGGGAGGTTGGACCAGGCGACTTCCAGCAATCCCCTTCCCACCTCAACCACTTTGTGATTCTCTGAGAGCCTTATGCTGCAGACTCATAGTGACTACACACAGGGGAGGAAAGAAAACTTGCTAAAAGAAACCATCAGTCCAAGGAGAGAGAGAGTTCAATTTGCCAAGGTTATTACCCAATTGCATTTGAAGCAAAGCCATAAACAAAGCAAACCAAAAAATGAGAATGAAGGATGGCTGGGTAACAGCCATATATCTGCATATTAATTATTTTATCAGGATAAAACTGCTGACACACAGTTAACGAAGGGCAATTACTTGGTTCTAGTTCAAATAAATATGTATCACAGATACTGTCTGTCTCTCCACTGTCCCAGACTGATTTCCTTGGTGCTGGTGCAAATCACACACACTTTGAAATATTTATCTGCTGCTGTGCTTAAGTTAGATGACAAAACAATTTATCAGACCTAGAAAGGCCCATCCCACTCAAATCCAACACCTAAAAAACCATAGGAAATGGTAACCTCCCCAGTCCCCTGGTATCAAAGCAAGTGTGACAGAAATTAACAGCTACAAAAACAGAGGGCAAAAGCTTTTTCCGCATTATTTCCCACTTATTCTATCATCTTTACCATGTATCTTAAAACAGAAGCTCAGCATCACAGAGGTTCCCTAACCATCCTGAAAACTTCTCTTTTCACATGAATATTTCATTGCTTTACATGTGTTGCCTCAGTCTCCTAACTCAGTGCCAGTTTTCTGGAGCGGGTCCAGAGAAGGGACATGGAGCTGGTGAGGGGTCTGGAGAATACGCCTTCTGAGGAGAGGCTTAGGAAATATGATGAAGGAAACACCCCAAGGAGTAGTGGAAAAAAATGAAGCACATAATTTCTTTTTAGATTACATACTAGAAAGAAATGCTTTGCTGTGAGGGTGGTGAGGCACTGGAAGAGGTTGCCCAGAAAAGCTGTGGCTGCCCCATCCCTGGAGGGGTTCAAGGCCAGGCTGGGTGGGGCTTGGAGCAACCTGGTCTGGTGGGAGGTGTCCCTGCCCAGGGCAGGGTGGCTGGAACTCCATGATCTTGAAGGTCCCTTCCAACTCTAACCACTCTATGATGTTATGATTCTAATCCCAGCCACAAGTTGGATGTTTAAAAAGATATTCTGTCTTCCTCTTTCTGCCTTCCTGACAACGACTGCTAATTGCTGCTAATTAATTTTAATTTATATTTCATATATTTATATATTATTAATTACGATTAATTATTTTTAACTACCATGCTAGAGCCAGGAATGCAAAAGCGGGATGAAATTGGTATCGGTATCTATTGGAGCTATTGGTATCTCCCCAGGCTTCTGTCCGAGTCCCAGTGAACTTGGCTTAACTTCTCACCCTCTCAGAGAACATTCAGCCACTGGCTTCACTTCTGCTTCCTCAGGCCCACTGGGAAGTTGCGTGAGACACCTTTATCACATGTGGTTTTGGAGTCAGCCCACAATCACTATTTCTGCAGTACTGTGCAAAAGCAGCAGGCAAATCCAGGTAGCTTAAATCAAACGTGTAAACCCTATCACCACTCATGGGATCAAATTCCCTGGCCGTTAGAAAGCAACAAATTACAGAATCACAGAATCATCATGGTTGGAACGGAACTCTGAGATCACCGAGTCCAACCATACACACAGGAATAAAAAAAAGGCCCTGCAATCTCGGGCACTCNTCTAACCACTCTATGATGTTATGATTCTAATCCCAGCCACAAGTTGGATGTTTAAAAAGATATTCTGTCTTCCTCTTTCTGCCTTCCTGACAACGACTGCTAATTGCTGCTAATTAATTTTAATTTATATTTCATATATTTATATATTATTAATTACGATTAATTATTTTTAACTACCATGCTAGAGCCAGGAATGCAAAAGCGGGATGAAATTGGTATCGGTATCTATTGGAGCTATTGGTATCTCCCCAGGCTTCTGTCCGAGTCCCAGTGAACTTGGCTTAACTTCTCACCCTCTCAGAGAACGTGACATTCAGCCACTGGCTTCACTTCTGCTTCCTCAGGCCCACTGGGAAGTTGCGTGAGACACCTTTATCACATGTGGTTTTGGAGTCAGCCCACAATCACTATTTCTGCAGTACTGTGCAAAAGCAGCAGGCAAATCCAGGTAGCTTAAATCAAACGTGTAAACCCTATCACCACTCATGGGATCAAATTCCCTGGCCGTTAGAAAGCAACAAATTACAGAATCACAGAATCATCATGGTTGGAACGGAACTCTGAGATCACCGAGTCCAACCATACACACAGGAATAAAAAAAAGGCCCTGCAATCTCGGGCACTCAAGCATGCCCTCAAGTGCCACATCTACACCTTTCTGAAATACCTCCAGGGATGGTGACTCCACCACCTCCCTGGGAAGGTTCTTCCAGTGCCTGACCACTTTCTCAAGTCAAGTCATTCTTCCTAATATCTAACCTGGACCTCCCCTGCTGCAACTTCAGGCCTTTTCCTCTGGTCCTGTCATTATTCTCTTGGGAGAAGAGGCCAACATCCACCTCCCTGAAACCAAACTCAACATGTACAGCTCCCTCAGCCTCTCCTCACAGGACTTGTTTTCTAGACCCCCCACCAGCTTGGTGGCTCTCCTCTGGATACACTCCAGCATTTCAATGTTCTTCTCGCAGTGAGGTGCCCAGAACTGAACACAGACAGGCATAGTATACGGCTAAACTAACCATACAACACTGTTGTATTAACTATCACTGCCATATCACCTTGATTTTTCAACACTAAACCAGATTTGCAAGCAAATATAGCTCTGCAGTTGCTTACGCATGCACAAAGTTCCAGCTTCATGCATTCATCCACATATCCGCACAGATCTAATACTTCCTTCCTACACGTGGATTTAGTTTCCTAAATTCAGGTGCTCACACAGGGGAAACTGCCTTTATGAGTAGTTTTCCCCCTAAAATAAATGGACAAACAAATAAATGAATACTGCATTTTAGGCAGCGTATTTTAGTCTGCGGATCTTCTTTTCAGTCTGAACCACCCACACAGAGCGATGTTCCTTCTTGGCTAAACAACACCAAGGAGGGTTCAAGTTCAGTAGACTCAAGGCTCTTCATTGCAAAACCCTTGCATCCCTTCTCTGGGGCTGACTGTTGGGGCTAACATGCAATTAACTTCTTTGCTATGATCTGGAAAGTTATTCGCAGGGCACCACCGAAGAGCTCCGTGGTTTAGAGGCTCCCCTTGTTCCCAAGACAGAAGGCAGGGAATGTATGCCCCACGCCTGGCACATAAAGGGGTGAGCGCCTGCCTTGTGGCACTTATAGCCAATGCTATTTAACTAGCTGGCCAAAATGTCAAAGCTGGTGATTGCAGTGAGTCTCCTGAGCCTGGGGATCACTGCCAAGAACTTCTAATCTCTTCAATTTCCGAAGCTGAGTTGCCAGCCCTTGACTACTGCTGTCCGAGAGACAGCATCAACCCGTCCTCCCCATGTGTCTGACCTTAAAATGGAATTAAAGGTATTCTCAGTGTGATTGTATGTAAACACTGCTGACAGTTGTTTTAATTACATTATGCTTTGCTACTCTTACTGAAAAACGACTGTTTCCAAGGGCACATTTGCTTTAAATCATGTCCTTTTTTTTTTAATCTGGCAACCTCTTGTATGGCAAGAGAATCCCAAGTTCTGTATTAGGATTAAGACAGGTAAATTCACCAAAGGCATGAAGAGAAAGACAGTAGGGATAAAAAATACCTTTTTTTTTTTGTTTAATCACGTAGGAACTTATTCCCCATAATCTGGATCCATCTAATGTGTCTTATATTTCTACGGTCAGCATCACCATAACATTAAATTGCGTATTATGTTAAGCTGTTTTAGTCTAGCTCTGTTGAGCTTATCTGCCATTGCCTCTGTCACATCACATTCTGACTACTTTGCCTTTCCAAGATTTACTTTCACACACACTCCCTTTCAATCTTCCTTCCCTCTTTTGCTGTGACAACTTTTGCCGATGCAAATAAAAGTCTCCCTCCCTTTTTGGGATGGAGCAGAGGTCTGAACACTTGGGCTTTACAACATGACGATGAAATAAAAGCAGAGAAGTTGGCATGTCAGAAAGAGGAGTTTACCAGGGCCCAACTCTACAGCAGCCTTCCCGTTGACTACATTTCAGCAGCTTGTTAGCAACTAGAGAAAGCACAAATCTTTGTTCTCTACTTGCCCCACACCAACACAATGTTTGTCCTTGGCACTGACTGGAGAAGACAGGCTGCCACCTCAGACATCTACCATCACCTGCAAGCTTCTGGAACAAGTCTGAGACCTTCCCCTCACCAGACCCACTACTTCTATGAACTCACAGCATCTATTTTCTCAAGCCTCCTCCAGAAAAGCCTGAAGGGCTGGAGGTCCACAACAACCCATCCCTGGAGCACCAGATGGGAGATGAACCCTTCCTATAATTTCATCATAGAATAATCTAGGTTGGAAGAGACCCTTGGGATCATTTGAGTCCAGCCATCTACCCTACTCTACAAAGTTCTCCTGTACACCATATCCCCCCCACAATATCGGTGTTTCTCTTGAACAAACATGCCCTTTTGCATGTAATGACCCTTCCACAGCAGCAAGAACACATCCAGAGACCACGACAGAAGCCACTAAGTTGTACCTCTAATACCTTGGGACATAGGTTACACTGGTGGCTGCTTGGCGACTAGCTCAGAGGGTCATGCGTGTCAGTATGTTCTACTGACCAACTGCCATTAACCTTTACAGCCCACCTTTCTTCTGCATAGACAAGACTTTGGTATAAATCTTTGGCCCATATTACAATGACGTGCTTAGTTCAGTGATTTCCTAATTTGGCCCCAAATTAACAAGTATCACAAGGCATGATTCCCCTACCCTGTGGCAGCGTATGGCAAAAGAGTGGCCGCTGACATGCACTAGATCAGAACAAATTTAGTGAATCTAGAAAAACTAGATCACTAGAGCCAGAAAATCCTAATCAGAGACACTCCTATACAACCAGACTTGAAGCATGTGAGATGGGAGAAGTTTTAAGGCTGCTTTTCCACGTGACCATTCATAAACCAACAAGCCAACAAAGAGAAAATGAGAGGAAAGACACCTCTTTGCAAATCGCTTTTGAGAATTCACACTCAGTTTCCTTCCTACCTAAATGTTCCCAAAAAGAAGCAGCCTACAGGGTGAATAACGAAGGAGAAAACACCATTTGGTGATCGAGATTCAGCTTCATCATTTCCGTCACAAAGGGCTTTCCTTTAGTTAAAATCCAGAGAGCAGGTAAAATTAAGGTTGTAGAAAGAAATGCCCAAATCATTCTTAATGAACAGCGAGGAGGCCATAAAGAAAATCTAATTCTGAAGGGAGAGGAAATTACTTCAGTTTACAAACAACCTGCCTTTAATGAAGACTTTACACGTTTAACACAAACACATGCACCAGGTAATTCAAGATAATTTTTAGACTGTTCCAAAGGATAAATTGTCTTAACTAGATCAATGGTTATATTTTCAGAGTACTCAGAAGAGTCATCCTGAGAGACTTTGGGGTCTCTGGAAGATAATTTAATGCTGTTTTCCCCCCCCACCTCCACATACTACATCCTGTGAATTCACTACACTAGTCTCTTGATCACAGACTGTATCAGGCCTTCACTCCATGTTATTTTACAATATTAATCACAACATGCCATACTACACAAGCAAATTTAAACTCAGTGTTGGCACAATCTAACCATTGACAAAAGACTCTAAAATTCCAGATATTTCTTCTTTTACAGGCGATGTACTCTGGAATTACAAAAAACCCCCCAGTTTTCAATCTCCTTAAGTATTCCAGAACACAAGGACAGTTACTGTAGTCAGCGATAAAGAGGCAACTCTAAGCTGTCTGGATGTGCATAGCCACAGGAATAATTAAGTTGATTCATTTTCAGGCAGCAGGATGAGAAAGCAGCTGTCAGAGGATTTAGCAGGTATAAGCTCTGATGCACTTTATCTCTTCATTTTCTGCAGAATTTCAAACCCATTGCGGGGGGAAAAAAAAAAAA
>VXBW01006303.1:7925-17995 GCA_013400375.1 Thinocorus orbignyianus | reverse complement strand
CCTTCCTTCCTTCCTTCCTTCCTTCCTTCCTTCCTTCCTTCCTTCCTTCCTTCCTCCCTTCCTCCCTTCCTCCCTTCCTTCCTTCCTTCCTTCCTTCCTTCCTTCCTTTCTTTCTTCTTTCTCCTTCTTTCAAAACTCCTCTGCTTGTGATTAATTTTTTCTAGTACAAACCAAGATATCCTTCAGAGAAGGGACTTGAATCAACGCAACAGCTTTGACCATGCTGCGCAGCCTGTTTCCATGTGGTATCAGGATCACTATCATTATCCATTTCAGTCATGGCCAACATTTTGGAGGAACACCTAGCACGAACAAATGAGGACCACTAGCAGATGTGACCGTGGAGCTGAGAGGTAGGAGACATCATAGCAGTTCCGTATGAGGTGTTTAAAAGGTCTATGGCAGGTGTCAGAAAACTCAGTGCTGTTGTAATAGATGTTTTCAATAGGAAAGCTTGTTCTAAGCCTCAGAACCCAAATAAATTGCCTGCCCTCTAGTGAGGAAAAGAGGGAAGAAAACCTGAAGGCACCTGACTATGCATTGGATCCTGAGATCCAGCAAAACGTAATCAGAATTGTCTGGGTTGGAAGGAAGTTTTCAGATCATCTAGTCTAACCATCAACCTAACTCTGATAAAAACCATCACTAACCCATGTCTCTAAGCTCTAGGTCAACCTGGCTTTTAAATCCCTCCAGGGATGGTGCCTCAACCCCTGCCCTGGGCAGGAAAGAAAGGCTGAAGATGAAGTGAGGCCCGCAACTGCTTTGTATTTCAGAGCAGTTCTTGATTTTTCCAGAGCTTTATGTTCCCTCGACTAACGAATCACAGACGTGGGAAACAAGATTGAAATCCAGCTGTTCCTTGGAACTGATGGGCTAAGACTGTCATTAATCCAAGACTACAATAGAGCAGATAAAGGATTCACCACATTCTTGTAAAAAGGGAGGAAAAACAGCTANAAAAAAAAAAAAAAGTTTGTGTTGCTAGGTTTGAGCTTTCCTTTTTTCCTTTCTTTTCTTTCTTCTCTTTCTTTCTTCTTCTCTTTCATTCTTTCTTTCTTCTTTTTCATTCTTTCTTCTCTTTCTTTTTTCTCTTTTTTCTTCTCTTTCTTTTGTTCTTTCATTCTTTCTTCTTCTTTCATTCTTTCTTCTCTTTCATTCTTCTTTCTTGCTNCCGTATGAGGTGTTTAAAAGGTCTATGGCAGGTGTCAGAAAACTCAGTGCTGTTGTAATAGATGTTTTCAATAGGAAAGCTTGTTCTAAGCCTCAGAACCCAAATAAATTGCCTGCCCTCTAGTGAGGAAAAGAGGGAAGAAAACCTGAAGGCACCTGACTATGCATTGGATCCTGAGATCCAGCAAAACGTAATCAGAATTGTCTGGGTTGGAAGGAAGTTTTCAGATCATCTAGTCCAACCATCAACCTAACTCTGATAAAAACCATCACTAACCTATGTCTCTAAGCTCTAGGTCAACCTGGCTTTTAAATCCCTCCAGGGATGGTGCCTCAACGCCTGCCCTGGGCAGGAAAGAAAGGCTGAAGATGAAGTGAGGCCCGCAACTGCTTTGTATTTCAGAGCAGTTCTTGATTTTTCCAGAGCTTTATGTTCCCTCGACTAACGAATCACAGACGTGGGAAACAAGATTGAAATCCAGCAGTTCCTTGGAACTGATGGGCTAAGACTGTCATTAATCCAAGACTACAATAGAGCAGATAAAGGATTCACCACATTCTTGTAAAAAGGGAGGAAAAACAGCTACGGGGCCATGAGTAGAAAACTGGTGAGCAACCTGAAACAAAGTGTGAAAAGAAGGTTGAGAAAACGTGAGATACTCTAAGAAGTAACTGCATCCTTAGGAGCTGATGGAAAACAGTTCGTTTCCCAGAAGAAGATTCCTGCCTCATCCTGCTATTAGATGCCAGTGTTTTGTAAACTGTGTCCAGTGAAAATGGACAACTAATGGCAGCGCTCTGATATATTGCATCCCTGGGGTACTCTGCCTCTGCAGGAAGAGCCTGTGGCCACAGCTTGGCTTGACAGAACCAAGGGGTCTATTCAAACCAACGCTCATCTAAACACACAAATCAAACACCACACAGGGCTAACTTTTCTTCTAATGCTGGGGAAAAACTGCACTTTTAGAAGACTCTAGTGTCTGTATGCATTAAAATATTTACTTTGTGGCCAGCCAGGCTCTGTGAGATTCAAGGTCTCAGTGTCTTTGAGCCTTGCCAGGGACGAGGAGGAGCAAGGCCTGGGCCTTTGACCCAAGATGACCAACAGGATTATTTCATACCATGAAATTCACATTCAATAGAAAATTAGAAAACGTTTGCTGTGTAGTGCTCCCTCTCTCAATGGTGATGATCCAGACAACTCCTTGCCCCAGTGCCAGACCCCTGAGCCCTTCCCTTCCTCTCGAAACCGTTGCACTCACAGAGTCCCACATTTGCTGTCCCTTCTGGGAGAGCACAGCTTCTGCTGAGAGAACAGGATGAATATAATTATTGTATATCTTATATCAGTATCAGGATTAATACTGGTTCTTTAGTACTAATGCTAATTATTCAGTGTTATTCTATTAAATCTATTTATATTCCAACCCTCATTGGAATACTCCTTGCTTTCCCCAATTCCCCTTTCCGAGTAGGGAGGGGCCATCATGGTATCATTCATGATAGAATCATTACCTAAACCACAATAAATCATGGCTTTTCTCAAATTGTAACAGGGTGTGTTGGGCTGAAACGGGAATGACTGATAGACAGGAAACCTCCTCCCCACATTTAATATTTGCAGAATGCTATTTGCATCAGAAATAAAGACCACATTTTCTTGGCCTGTTTGTGCTTTTTGCCTTGAGGTAAGCAAAGCAAGAACTCAAGAGCTGTGTGACAAAGCGTTTCTGCCCCAGTAAAAAGATGTGCAAAGTTAATATGACAGATTTTGTAAACTTCCTTGTTAGTTAATTAAAGTCTTAGGTCAGCCAATATTACATTATTTCTCCCAATGTCTGACAACCTCCTCTGGCAAAATAAAACGTGCAGAAAATCATTTGTGGGTGGCATTTAATCCAGGGCTTTTCACAGACAAAATGCACTGATCTTCTCAAGCAAAATGTTAAGTGAGGGAAGGGGGAAAAATGAGGAGATATTTGTGTCTTTAGTCATGTACCAATGTAATAATTAACATGTCAAATAACACGCTTGTGAATTTTAAATGAAAAATAATGTAAGAGTTACCCACGATTAGGAACATACATTTGGGATGCTGCTTCCCTTAAAATACACAAAGACATGAAATGGAATACACTAAATGAAAATTACCTGTAATACACTGGAAAACAGCTTGTTCTACAGATGGAATGTAAGGACAAGATTCCAATAGGTAGTTTTTCGCACAGGAAAAATCAAAGAACTTGAGTCCTGAGTATTTATAATTAATAAAAAAAGGACTCTGAATGGGCAGAAAAACAGGAAAAGTGGGGGGCCGAATTTTTTAAAAAAGAAGAAATGAAAGGGCTGGAAACACTGCTCAGTTCATCTGATAAATGGATAAAAGCGCAAGAACCACACTTTGCACTACAGCTTCACACCTTCCTATCTCCTTTAGCTGCTCTAGTGGGAGATGTCCCTGCCCATGGCGGGGGGTTGGAACTGGATAATCTGTAAGGTCCCTTCCAACTCCAACCATTCTATGATTCTATGATCATCCCAGCAAACCACAAACAAAGCAGCTAGCACAAAGCACCAGGCAATATGAGGACAACTTTTCTACCTCTCCTCTTCATGGTTCTCCTCTTTGCTAACCTTCTTCCCAAACTCAAGTGACCCTGGAAGTCCATCTACTGTATCTACAAAGAACTCCACATCTTTAGAGTAGCAAATTCCGCAGCTCTATCACCTACTTACTTCCTTAATTCTAGCATATTTATAAAAGATTCCAGAAAGTCCAAAAGTTGGCACACAACTCAAATCGCAAAATTCCTCATTTTGGGTGTTAAAGTGCCACCTCACTTTTTATCTGTTATTAACATGAATAAAGGAAATGGAAATGATATGTAGAAGTTGCAGCCTTCATCCTTTTTAAATTCTTTTTTTATTATTATTTTTTTTAAATTTATTTTTAACCTGGACTTTAGTTAAGTGGCAAAATTTTCAAAATTTCTACCTAACAAAAATTACCAGAAATACTCAAAATGGGGTTTTGGATTCAGTCCACTGAAATTGAGAACTAGATTATGCACTCAGGGTTTCCTGACGAATGAGGAAGCCAAAGGTTCAGTACGCTGGTGTTGGGCTGTTTCACCCCATCCACTTATTTGTGTGTCCTTCCAGTTATGATAAATTATTGGCTGGAATCATGCAAAAAGGCAGTTGTAGATATACTGGTTCTCCCGAATGAACTTACATGCTGTTATGCATCAGTACTTATAACAAATAAGCTAGTAATTTTTAGGCAAACCCCTGTTTTCACATTCATGTCTCTGAAGGAAGCAGTGAGCCATAAAAATGTCTACAGAACATCAATTTTTTAGCACATCTCATATTAATAACCATTTCAAGTGATAGTTGCATTGATATGAGAGTCTGGTCAGTGCCACCAGAATAAAAAACAGTTGTAGGAATTAACTGAATGAGTCACAAAAATACACAGAGCAATGAAAAAATTAAATCCATTGTGATTTGTGAGATGCTAGCTATAAGAATTATTCTGAAAATCTGGAGCTCACAAATGACTGACTTGACAGATCATAATAAGTGCTGTCAGGGCTATTACAAACCAAGATCTGCTTGGAACTGCCAAACATACACAAAACATCTATGTCCAAGAAAAAGGAAAAAATGTTTAAAAAAATGTTCTGAAATTAGTCAATAATACCCTTGGAAAATTCTGAATTTGAGCAGTCTAGTGCAATGAGATCTTTGCCTCAGGTGGTTAAATTGTTGCTGTGCTGGTCCCATAAATAAGAGCAATGCATATTATTTTTCTCCTCCAGTTGTGGCACGTAGCTGAGAGTATAAGGAATCAACCAGACTATTCTTAGCAGAAGAAAAAGCACAGATGACATGTTTTGCCATATCTCATCCTAAAAACTGCAGTAGGAGGCTTTATGGCTTCAGAGACTTCTATTTTTGATTGCTGCAAATAAGCAACCTTGCCTCCTCCAGATCAAAGGGAAGCTTTTTGGGCATCTAGATGCAGTACAGGAAAATAAACTACTCCCTAGAATAGATGGCAGGCATTTATCTGACACCTAACACTAACACCCACAATTCAAAAGCATTCCATCACCTCACTTTGTTTACAAAACTGATCCTCTAGCCAGAGAAATTAGGAATAGAACAAACCCATTTGGTTACTCAATCTTTTGCTTCAGCAACAGGATACGCTTCCACGTACTCAAGTCTTGGGTCCCCCCCACCCCTCCATTCCTCATATTAAGCCAATTAAATCAAACAGAAATTTTCTCACAGAAGGATTAAGACAAGATTGCAGTATCTGGCTTCAAATTTGCTTCCTGCTATTGATCTGAGGCTATCAATGACATACAGGGAAACACACACCTCTGCAGAAATACACTCATCCTGCCTAGGAGGGTAAATAATGTCTCAAAATAGTGTGATTTCCAGCAATCAGCTAGTGAGTTATGGATGGAGAAACGCTTACAATCTTCTGTGATGAAAAACCTTTTCTCTAGTAAGTTGAATGCAATCACTGAACTTCTTTTCATATCAGCCTTAATCTACATTTCTAACAAGTAGGCAGACTCCTCCTTCCCTCCAATTCCACGACTATTTACTTTGTGTTTTGGGGCAGGAGATACATTTAGAATTAAATGTGAGCTATTCATTTTCCTTTGAGAAGGTACAGTCAAATTCTGTGCCCTCCAGATTGCAGCAGGCAACAAAAAAAAAGAACAAACCCCAAAGCATCAGATAGATTCTGAAATTCCCCTACTGTGCCACCCGTGATTACACAAAGGATTTGCTCTGCTAAATTTGCAGACCAAACAGGAGGTATCATGCGATAGTGACTGTGGTCCAGAGGCACAGACATAGTACGTCCAGACACTTGCTACACAAGAGAATTGAGGCTAAAGACATGAGGATGCTCTTCTCCCTTTTGAATCTCCTGCTGCACAGCGTAATTAGAGGGCAGGAGGTAATGAAAGGAAAAACTTCTGTAAAAGCCTGACACTATTTTATCCTACTGGAAATCAGGGCAGCAAGTCTCAGGAGATTCCTGTAAGGGAAAGATTGGTGGGAATGATCACAGAATCACAGAATCCTCCACTAAACAAAGTCAAGACAGAATCACAGAATCTTCACGGTTGTAAAGGACCTCTGAGATCATCAAATCAAACCATACACACACCAGTAAAAAACAACAACAAAACCCACACCAAGTCCGCACAATAAATCACCCAACCTGTACGATCTCGGCCACTAGAGCATGCCTTCAAGTGCCACATCTACACCCTTCTGAAATACCTCCGGGGATGGTGACTCCACCACCTCCCTGGGCAGGCTGCTGGACTAAGGAGTTGGACTGGATGATCTCCAGAAGCCCCTTCCAACTCTGATAATTCCCTGATTCCATGAAGGCAGATGCTGTCACTGTCGCTGCCCCACACCACTCCACAGCCAGTTCAGTGAAAGCCATTTTCCCATACAAACCCACTTCTTGCTTGGATCTCCTGCCCAATTCCCAATGCAGACTGGGATTTCCCTGACTTTCTCTGTTTATTTTTTTTTTCTCCTTCCTTTTTTCTTTCTTTCTGGAGCTAAGGCACACTCCCAGGAGCATACCAAGTATCACACCATAAGCCACATGCAGAAACGTGTATTGCAGAGGAGAGACAGGCCAGGGGAAGCCTCATAAGGATGCTATTATAGTAGGAGAGAGAAAAATAGTAGCTCCCCACGGCAGCTGTGAGCCGGGCGAGGTGCCCAGGGGCCCAGTGGCGATGGGCTGCGAGCGCCAGGAGGGCTGGTTTCCATGGAGGAGCAAGGCAGGGAGGCAGGAGAGATGGCTCACGGAGAGAGAGGCACAGCCGCTGGCACGAGGAGGAGAAACACCTCCTGTTATGTCACTTGCCATCAGCAACCCACGTCCCCAGGGGGCTTGGTTCAAATCAGCTCACAGCTTCTGCTTCCTCAGTCCCATCTCCTTTCGGGGGAGAATCACAGCCCATGGCAGGGGGGTTGGAACTTGATGATCTTTAAAGTCCCTTCCAACTCTAACCATTCTATGATTCTATGATTCTAAGATACGTTGCGCTGGGTTGTGTTTGGTGGGTTTCACTGACTTACAGTAACACAAAATGCTAGAGTTGAGCTTCACACAAATAAATAATAATAAAAAATATCCAGAAAAGCAACATGAACTCAAAGCTGAGTGACCCCGTGCCTTGGGCACCCTCAATTCTGCGCAGAGGTCCTATAAACTTCTTCTGCACATAATGAGTCTTTGTCAAACTAAACACGACCATAGCAGAGCCAGCGTTGCCACCCACAGATACGGTTCCTACACTCACAGTGACAGTTCCTGGAGAGACAGTCCACGAAGAGCAGGGTTCAGCCAACTACCATTATTTTTTGCACAGGTGATAATAAGAAGCTGCCATCAGTACTGATCAACATCACTGTATGAGTCCTGCATGGATATGTAAGTGGAGGACATACTTGCTACCCAAACAGCTAGAGTCACCAGATGCTACACAAAGAGTCACTAGATGCTACTCAAAGAGTCACTAGATGCTACACAAACATCCTATTCGCTACTCCAAGTAGCAGAGACAACGGCTCCTCAAATCAGGGCAGCTCTTCACTGGGTGCACAATAGGGTCCAGTGGCTGGGAAGGAAAAGAAAGGCAGATATTTAAGAGGGCTTGAGTGAAGCTAAATGAAGTGCTGCTGTTCTAACAGGTTTTGCTCAGGCAGCAGTGCAAGCCTAACTTCACCAAGCAAGAGAAGAACAGCACAGCTCCCCAGGCAGGCAGGGGGTCTCTATCCGGGTATAAGTGCACCTACTTCCTCCACCAGCAAAAAAAACCCCATCTCTAGTTTACACCCATTTTCAGGACTGCTTTCCACTGCCAGAGGGTACCTGTTGAAAGGAGATAACCAAAACAGAAAATGGAGAGGGGGGCAAATTGACCCCAGTGTTATCAAGAGCTGAGAGAAACTGGGAAACAATTCAGGTTCCTCAAAATGTAAGCTCTTCCTGCCCGCCTCCACAAAGTAGGATAAAACTTGAGGAGAGAGAAATAGATCCAAGGACTGAAAATGATTTATGTCCAGAAACACCTGAGAAGTCCCATTCTCTACTCAAGAGAATAGGACACAACCCGTCTCCACTCAAGAACCTGATAACCTCTCGGTTCAAAAGTCAAGTATATTTGAGACAGCAGGCAGTGGCCGAAAACCCATCAACCAGCAGGCACTGCTGCAAACAAGCCTTTCTGCATACAAAGCCTTGAATCTGGACTTTTACGACAATAATTTATCCACCACAGGCATCGTAGATTCATTTGAATTCTTTTTTCTCCTTATCTCCATCTCCCTTTCACAAAAACAGCCCAGCAAAATGCATTTTGAGGTGCTTTTCTTAAGAGGGACTAGATTTTAGGGCATTTAAAACCTTTACCTAAAGAAGTTAGAGATCTCCTTTTGAAACAAATAGATTAAAAAATATCATCAACCTCCCCCTCAAAGCACTTTAACAGAAACTTTATTTATTCTGGGATTTCTGGAAGACTGCAGCCCACATACTATTTGTCATTTTCACCTTTTTGGTCAATTTGCCATTTTAATCCTTTCTTTTTTTAATTTTTTTTCCCTGTTTGTGCCTCCAGATCCACTTCTTAAAATAAAGGAAGTCATGAACAAGGAATCATCAGTAAGAATCACCAGGAATATTTCCTCATTTGAGGACTGGACCTACTTGGAGAATCGGTAACAAATTAAAAACAGGTCAACAGATACAGGATAGCCTGGAAAAAAAATTAACAGTCTGAAAAATCAGTTTGTAATGGGTTTTATACACCCGTGAGCAGAGAGATGCCGATGACACACCTTCATGCACAGCTTATTTACTATTAATTGTGCCAAATAGTGAATAGAAGTGAAATGTACTCTAGGCAACCCTGCTACAGCAGGGGAGTTGGACTGGATGATCTCTAGAGGTCAGAGAATCACAGAATCTTCATGGTTGGAAAGGACCTCTGAGAACACCGAGTCCAACCATACACAAAACCACAATCTACTCCCTATAATCTCCGCCACTAGAGCATGGCCTTAAGTGCCACATCTACACCTTTCTTAAATACTTCCAGGGATGGTGACTCCACCACCTCCCTGGACAGGCTCTTCCAGTGCCTGACCACTTTCACTAAAGTCATTCTTCCTAAGATCTAATCTGAACATCCCCTGCTTCAGACCATTTCCTCTGCTCCTGTTGTTATTCCCTTGGGAGAAGAGGCCAACACCCACCTCTCTGCAACCTCTTTTCAGGCAGTTGTAAAGGACAGGAAGGTCTCCCCTCAGCCTCCTCTTCTCCAAACTCAACACGCTCAGTTTCCTCAGCCTCTCCTCATAGGACTTGTTCTCCTGACCCCTTAGCGATCAGGTCCTTTCCAACTCTGACTATTCCATGATTCCGTGAAACTGAGGAGCAAAACCTGCATACGGATAAGAGAATTTCTGTGGCGGGAAACATCTCCGGAGTGTTAAGTGATAGCCATGATATAAAAGCCTGAGAAGTTAAAAAGTGGTCAGCTCCCAACAGACTTTAGAAGGTTGGAGGCAACCAGGTGTCAGTTCAGATGAGGTAGGAATGGGATGGCCACCAAAGGACAATCTGTCAGGAAAGTTGAAGTGGACCCAGGGACTGGGGATAGAGGCCACTCATCATGCAAACTTCTCACTCCAAGCAGGAAGCTCCTTCTGCTTTCAGCTTCCCTCTGTGTTTAGGCATCACTTGACACTTCAAAACAGGACCTGGACACTGAGCAGAGAGCACAAACCAATAGCCATGTGCAGCTAGGCGAGAAGAATGCCAGGCA
>VXBW01006301.1:1526013-1655768 GCA_013400375.1 Thinocorus orbignyianus | reverse complement strand
TTTGTTTTGTTTTTTTGAAAGAGTGTTTTCATTGTATTCTGGGTCTGGAAATGTGAATTCAGGCATTTTCTGAACCTGTTAATTTGAAGTTCAGATTGCAGACTGATTCACTGTGAAACATGCCTGAATTATTACTGCACTCTACACGTAAAAGAAGAGAGCTCTCCATGTTTTGATCCCTGTTCTTGCTGTGTTTAGAAAAGACTGCATCCTTGCTGCAAGAAACTTCCCAGTTTCTTTTGAACTTTGAATGGAGTGGACCAGAAGAACATAATGGCAGAGATCTGAAAGTTCACTGGTCAGCATGGCTAGACTCAGGAGGTGAGCACAGGCACGTAAACTCTCAACCCTTCCACTTTCAGGGAGACGGCATCTCTGGTTGTGTAGTTATGTGAACCTGCACCCATGAGGATTCATGACTAAGATTTCTACAGAGCTGCATGGCCAGAGGAGAGGTGGCAAAGGGGTCTGCCAAAGGACCAGAGCAACTGTGTAAGCACAGAAGCCCTCTGTGGCCTTCACATTCACCAGCTTCTGATTTCTGGAGATTGAGTTAGTAGGCAGCCTGTTCTGCACAGACAAATGACTCCCTGGAACAGAATCATTTCTGCAGACACCTTTGGGATTTGGGATTTTTTAATGAGAAGTGCCTTCTATCATCAGTGTTCTGTGTTATTTGGGCAGTTACAAATTGCCTGACATTCAAAAAAAAAAAAAAAAAAAAAAAAAAAAAAAAAAAAAAGAGAAAACTACAAATGCCTGGTGAGAAAACTTGACAGTTCAAGTTTTACGTTCCTTTAGGAAGGGAGACAATGTTTTTTATTCTACATTTGAACAATGTCTCACATGAGAGTCTTTATGCTTCCTTGAGCCCTTCAACAAGCGCTATAATAAATTATTTAATTTTGTCTTGTCATCAAAGAGAGTGAAAATGCTGCTTCTGTGCTATTACCATGAAGAAGCTTTAAGTGCCAAGCAAGGATGAAAGAAAGTCCTGAAACTTAAAATACCATTCCTGTTGGGAACGGCGCGGGAAGACATGCAGCCGACTCAATATGAGTGATAAAGCAAGCTTCGGTGTTTATTCGGATAGCTCAGATATTTATACACTTATCGTAAATTATGCCTACTTGTCACACACTAGTTGGCTAGGCTTCTAAAGATTACATGTGCATACGCCTCCTACTTGCAGTTTCTGCTTCAAGGTTCTCCAACATTCCAGAAGAACACTCTCCCTCTATTCTTGTTTATCATTCTCGCAGGGTCGGTGTGACCTTGGCTCTTCTTCCTTGTCAGCATAACTTACAATTCTTACTGAGGCCTACTGTGGCTAAAATCCTACTTACGCTAAACACTTAGGCTAACAAGAGGATTGCTTGTACATGCTTCCATGTGGATCCATGGCCCTGCTCTCGCAGCCATTCTGCAACACGTTCCCTTGTTGGAAGTTTATTTTTAAAACATGGAGGAAGGAGAAGGGCTTGATGTTGTGGTTTCTAACTGATATTCAAATTTTGATATCGGGCATATCAATTGTTTGAGACATTAAAATATGAGTAGTAAGTTCTCTTTCTCAGGCGTGTCTCTGGAATCCATCTTCCCATGCAATGCAAATATCAAAGAAGGTTTTCTTCTTTGTAGTAACATTTCTTGGTAGAGGCCAAGGTGCTGCCTGCCTTGACTGTACTGTCATTTGTTGAGGAGTGAGCAGCCAGTGTTTGTTGATGCTCAGTCCCAACCTCTGCCTCTTTCATGCTCTTACAGACTCCCCTTGGAGATTGCCTGAAATCTCCTTTCTTTGAGCTTGTGATGGTCCAAAGATGCAACGTACAAATGGGTTACAGAGTTTAAATCTACCCTGTTGAGACAGCATTTGCTCTTGTTTTTATGCTGTGTTTGTGCTATGCATGACACCTTCCTGTTTCCTCTGAAAACAAACTTTTTGCTGGCCTGCCTTGTGGTGCGACCTCTTACTTGAAATGAGAACATGCTCGCCGAGCAATTTGATTTAGGAAGATTGATTGCTTTAATGGTGTTAAAACCATTAGTTTTAATCTCTCAGCCTTCACCCTATTTTACTACTGGGGGAGTAAACTCACTTTGAGAGTTTAACTTAATTTATTGCCATAATATATTCAGTTGCTGATTTGGGTATTGGGAAGCAAAGAAGACAAATATGAAAACATCTTTCCTTCCCCTTTCCCAGGCTCAACTGTGCTCCAGACACATCTCCTCCCTCTTTTTATCTCCCCAGGTTACATTCAGTCCCTTCAGTGAGGTGATGGGTGGCACAGGGGACTGAGATCAGGTTGTACTGGGTTGTCTCTGCCTTCTCCTTGTTTCTCACCCTTTTCTTCTGCTGCTGTTCCTTCTTACTAGTTTCCTCTGCTGTAGTGTGTGCCCTCCATTGGCCACAGTCCCTTTTGGGGTGTGCCTGCGCAGCCATGAAACACTTCCAACTCCTCTGACCTTGTTGTCCCTTCATTCCCTCTTTTCTCTCCTTGTCCCCTCTGATCTTCCCTCCCAGGTTTGTCTCCTCACCTTTGACATTTTCTGCCCTTTCCTCTGTAAGTTTTCACAGAGGTGCCGCACATGTAGCTGATGGGTTCTGCTTTGGCACATGATGGGATTGTTGCAGAGCCACAATTAGCTGTGATATTAGCTGTGACCAGCACAAGACAAGCCTAATTGCCTTCACAGAGGCCACCCCTGCAGTTGCATGACCAGGATAAGTGAGGAGCACAGGAGGACAGAACGATAACTGCCCAGCTTCAAGTAGAGATGTAGGAGCGGGCAGGTCAGATTGCCTCACGGAGAGCCTGTTAGCATCATTTATCATTTATTGGAAGGAACTCAGGAGGGATCTTGAAGCTCATTCATAGTGTTAAGTCCGATACATACTACTACTTCCAGAAAGAACTGAACCATGAAATCTATGCTTTTCCATGTTGCAAAGTAAACTGTATGTGAAAAGGAAGTAAATTGTGTAATCGTATTTTGGCCTGAAATTCAGTGCTGGGTCACATTTTGATGTTTTAAGAGCACAGTTGCTGGTCAGTTTTCCTTTATAAGCCCAAGTCATGCCAGAGAAATGCTACAAAATGGAACTTGTAGTTAAAAAAGACCACATGCATGTATTAATGTATTTCATTAATATATATAGATATTCTGAAACTTTGTGGTGCAAATTTTGGAAAGGCAGCTTACATATGAAAACAGCAGATAATGATTGATGCTAATATTGGCTTAAAATTGCTTCTGCTCATAGTTATAATTCTTGAGTCTGATTATTGGTTGAGGGAATATAGATAAATATTGTAAGAGATAATTACTATTTTACAGAAGTTTCATGGTAAACGCCGAGGAAATCTTGTAAAATGTCCCTCTGAAAGACTTGGATGCAGAGAGCTATGGCTTAGGATAGCAATAATAATAATAATG
The DNA here is from genome assembly GCA_013400375.1 of Thinocorus orbignyianus. NCBI lineage: Eukaryota > Metazoa > Chordata > Aves > Ciconiiformes > Thinocoridae > Thinocorus > Thinocorus orbignyianus. Next base: position 1,652,327 of record VXBW01006301.1, on the reverse strand, counting down.
ACGATGATGATGATGATGTCAGCAATAAGTTTTCTACTATAAAACATAGAATTCTCATCTTCTAGGATGCAATATCATGGCTTGTAGCTGCTCAGAAGGCATGTGGCAAATCAGGAGCTACACCTTGTCTGAATTTGTCCTGAATGCTTTAGTAAATTCTTTAGAGCTGAGCCTGGGCTACAAACATGAGCTTTGAAGCAGAGTTCTGAAATTCCCTCAAACTCTTATTTTGGGGTCTAGTTTGCTCTGCTTCTTCCACTGAGCTAGGCAGAAGGTTCATAAAAAACCTCAAGGTCCACTGCAGTGTATATGGGACAGAAAAGGGATGTAGGTTTGAGCTCTAGACATACCATATCAGTGACAATTTTGATAGGATGTGCCATAGTCAAAAAGTCTTTCCCAATGCCAGGAATCTGCATGTCTTGAACAATACTTAAAAATTTAATTCTCTTTTATATCAGTATAAAACACTCTTCTTTTGTGCAGAATGAAGGGCCGTGCTAGCAGTGTACTATACCTTTACTCTCAAAAAAAATCCCTAGCCAAAACACTTCCCCAAAATCAGCTATTTAATGCAGCCCCTTTGCCAGCCCATTGCTGTGGGAACTCACTCTTTCATTTATTCATGAAACCAGACAGATTCTTGTGTCGTGTGTGGAGTTGAAATTCTAGGTAAGTGTCCAGACTTTTTACAAAAAACCTACTGAAACTGTGATTTTTTTATTTTTTGGTATGAATTCAACTGTGTAAATGGTATGACTGTTCAACAGTACCTTGCGGATACTTGTAAATTTTTTTGGCTTTGAAAGGCATCAACTGTAACTGCAGATGTTCTGTCAAGGTTACCAAGTACGACTTTGGAGTTTGAGTTAAACAAAAACAATTTAAGGAAAGCGAATTACTTAAAATTAGGGGAACACTGTGTGAGGATCTTTAAGAAGGAGAGTCATGTCTTTAATTTCTATAGCTGTATACCCCGTGGCCACCATTGCAGCTAAAGGATTAATGTGGCCCATTCTAGTTTTAGGATAAAATTAGATCAGTTTATGGAAATACTTGCTGAAATGAAGTCAGTGAGAAAAATCTTGTTGAGTTCAGTGAGGTTAACTTGCTGAATCACCAGGATTTCATTTAGTCATCAAGGTTTTAAAAAATTTCTACAAATTTTGACAGTGCTTTAGAACATGCTTATAAATTACTTAATTGAGTCATAATTACCAGGTTAGAACATTCATAGTGAGTCTTGGATAAAATTATTTCTTGTTTATGTTTATTTTTATGTATCTTTTCTTTCCATTTTAAAACATCACACAGATATCAATTTTGTGTCTGCTGAACTCACTGAAAAAAATTTCAGTATTTTCAGTAGATTATAGTCAAACCTTTAATGAGTAAAATACTGGTGAATTCATTGTTATTATTATTACTATTATTATTACCATTACTATTATTATTATTTTGAAATAATAATGTAAATGAGAACAAGAGGAAAAAAACTGCAAGACAACAAAAACCTGATTTTTATAAACTATAAGAAATAAAAAAGAAATACTAAGGAATTGCTTACTCACAATACAATCTGAGAGTTTATGTATATTCGGATACAACCATATGCTAGTCTTCAATACAGAAAAATCCCAATTTTATTTCACCCATGTCTGAAAACCAAAAGGACTTAAACTCTAGCATTTTTTCAGGTCAGTATTTTCTTTGTGAAATCAGTAGCTGTGCTAACTAAGACTGTAAGAAATAACATTTTTTCACTTCATGGTGATCTAAAAGTTACAATTAATTACATTAATAAATAATTAGTTACAATTTAATGAAACTCGAAACTTTAGTATCAAAAAATAATACGAAATAAAACACCCCCAAATACAATGTTCCAATTATTTCATTTCATTAAAATGCCACTTTCTAATCCTAAATTACTTTTATCTGTGTTATTAAATGTATTTTATTCCATCACTGGAAATGATGTGGAGTTATTGCATTTCATTAATTTCATTTATACTGAGAGACAATTAGTGTTTATTTCGAAATATACAATTTAAAAATATTGTTTATTTTAAACAGGATTCCAGTTTTGATATCTAAATAATGGTAAGTCTAGAATGCCTTTTTCTCATTCATTATGAGCGTTTCAAATATATTACAGAAAACTCTTAGGCTTACTCAGATTTGGGGGGGACGATTTTAGCCTTTTCAAGCAAGTTGCTCCAAAATGGCAATAAGCAATTTTCTGGAAATCCATACTTGGTTCCCTATACTGGCATAGTGTAGCATTTTGCATAACTACTTCATAACTTGCGCATAATGCTTTTTTCTCATGTCAGTGATACTGAATGATAACTTTGGCTTCATAAATCATGCTACACAGGTGATACATATGTCTGTATTACATACTGTAAAACACTTCGATAGTGGCAACACCCTTTATGTAAACTGCTGCAAATTAAGGAAATGAACCTTGAAACGTTTGCACAAGTGAGTAACGTTACCTGCGTGAGTTGTCCCACTGACCTCAAAGAGACTTCTCAAAGGAGTGAGAAATTTCTCATAATAGTAAATGATTATGGTAATTCTTCAGTGCCTGCAAAATACATATTCCAGGAGAATGTATATTCTACATAACTGCTGTATTTATGCGGGATTTTCCAACTGACAACGTGGAAAGAACCAGCCTGGTGTTTTCTGGGTCCTAACAGTAAAATGTTCTTGCAGAGTTTTCCTGACCAAGACGTACTGGGTCAGGCTTTTGAAGATGCGCTAGAAGTACTGCAGCAGCACTCCGACAGAGAAATGCCATATTCTCCAGGTAAAAAAAGACCATTATTCCATTTCATGCACCACTTCATACTTTTACAGGAAAGTACGTCTTGAAGCGCATAGGTGGGAGAGTACTTTCTTGGAGGTGGTTTAATGGACAGCAGAGGGGTACGTTGGGAGGATGGAAAGGGGGAAGAATATTTGGTTGATTTTGGCTCCTCCATTAACACTGTCCAGTGTGGTGTGCATCTTCCATGTCACGGCACAGGGAAGCTGTTGGACAGTCCCCCTGTAGCTTCCCCTTCAGTACTAGCCTAGGTGTATTGAGCTCAGATTTCCTAGAATCAGATGATATATGACCATAGCACAACAGCCACTTTCCAGTTTTAATGTTTTGATTGAAAAATGCCTTTCTGTTACACTTCGGATAAACTCACATAAAAACGAATTCCAATGTGGGGGATGGGACCCGGGGGACAGGGAAGACCAAGAATCCAACAGGTGAAATTAATTTACATAATTACCTTTTTTACATTGAAAGATAATTTTTAAGTATTTTGATGCAGAAATGATAGTTTAAGTCTGGATAATTAATAGAAAAGTGGAAATTTTTTTTGGCTTCAGGAGTTTTCTACTTCACAAAACTTAAAATACAGGCAAGCTGTAAATTGTCCCAATTCAGGCAAGGTTTTAGCACTTAAATTACTATAAAATTTTAAACCTGGTTTTGGTATTTTTACATTGTAAATAGAAATGGTGGAAAAGGAAAATAGGAAAATAGGAAAATAGCTGTGTCACAAGCCCTCTAAGTCCCGAACAAAGTGTCTACTGTCTTCTCTGTGGAATGCATTTCATACGAGGAAATTTATTTACATACTATCTATTACATACTGAAATGTAAATAAGACCAATTGGGCCACATCTTCAGCTGTTAATACGTTTTTTGCTCCACTGCATTGGTAATTTATATATACTGAAAGACTCATTATATATAATTTCTTGTAATGTTCTTGCCTGTATCTGTTGTTAGGGCCAATGGAGAGAATTTTAAACACTTGCAACTCAGTGTTTAGTATGTTCCGCAGCTGCATCCACATTTTCACTTGCAATGGATGTACCCTCAAAAATCTTCTTCTGTCCACCTGCAGTATGTAGTTTATTTCAAGTGCCTCAGTCCAGTGTTCTCCTCCTCCGTCCTAAAGTCTCGGGTTCCTTCCATGTCCTTTAAGGAGCTGCAGATGCGCTGGTGCTCATTCATGACTGGGAACTCTGATTCTTGTACTAACGGCCTGCAGACCTGTGTGGCATTGCCTTTTCCTTTCTAATACATGTATTATGGTAGTCTGTAATTACCCCATCCATTGTGTTTGGTGGTCTATTTGGCCCTCCTTTTTCTTTAAATCAAGTTATTTTCATGATACTCTCAAATATCTGACATTTTGCTTAAAAAAAAATTCTGCTTTTCATCATGAAGGCAAACAAAACCAGCCTAAGGGTGTGATTAGCAGTAACAACACAGACTACATTGGATAATCTACTGGTATGAAACATGTGGCTCTGGAGACTTTATTATCTATACGGCAGCTATAGGATATATGATTTTCAACAGACCAAGCATCATGTTAGTCTGTTTGCTACTGTGGGTTTTTTTCTTCTTCTCTCCCTTTTACTCACTCAGTTTTTTCCTCCATTCTCCTAATTCTCAGGTTATAAAGATTGCCTGGCTATGATCAACCATCACCACCACCTCCGAGCAAGTCCCAGCTACTCTGGAGCACCATCTACAGAGGACCAAGGGTATAGCTGGAGAAGTGTGGTTGTAAGTGAACCGGTCACTAATCGCGAGTCAGACATAAATGGAAAACTGGCTGCCCATTTTCTGTGATTTCTAAGTCAAATCATTATGCCGAATCTACCAGAAATTCGAACTGGTCAGACATCGTTCAGATGAAACTGTTTTGGGAATTTTGGGGAAATTTTTGCGAAACATGTTTAATATTTTTTTCCTATTATTCATCTTAGCTTATTTTGCTTCTCATGCTCCTCTGTGGTTAATCATGAACATCGAATCATAGAATGGTTAGAGTTGGAAGGGACCTTGCCAGCTAACAATCCAACCTACTTAGCAGAGCAGGGGAAAGGGCTTCTGTTACCCAGGAACAGGCAAAGAATGACTTCCAGTCTCTGCACAGCTTCTGCCACTGTGAGAAAGTACCGTGCCTTTGATTTCTTCTCCAGCAGTTTGCTTTAAGAGTGTTGGGAAGACCAGCATTATCTGGACTCTGACCTCAGCTTCAGCCTGCAGAGTCCATATTCTTACTTAAAAATGCTGGGAACGTGGCTTCCAGGAGCGATGGAAAATTAATATTGCAGGGGAGAGAATTTCAGGTAAACAGATTTCACAAAAGCCCATTTTCAACCAGCAGATTAATGTGACACAGGAACTAGAGTTTGTAGGGGCCACTGTCCATGTGATCCTTGTCTTTTACTAACTCTGGAAATAGAGTCCACTGTTCCTCCTCTGCTTCCAGCAGCAGCGTTGATGGTTCAGGGTGAAACAATTTGTTTTCCCCTGATGGGCAGTCCTTCCCACTGGCCACCAGTGCTGCTTGTCACTGGTTCAGTACACTGCATGCCTTTGTGACTGAGAAAAGTCTTTCATGGGTCAGATGGTGAAAGATTGCATTTTGAAGGCTTCAGGCAACTAATTACTATGAGTTTCTTGGTTTGGTGAGGCACTGGAACAGGTTGCCCAGGGAAGTTGTGGAAGCCCCATCCCTGGAAGTGTTTAAGGCCAGGTTGGATGGGGCTTTGAGCAACCTGCTCTAGGGAGAGGTGTCCCTGCCCATGGCAGGGGGATTGGAACTTGATGATCTTTAAGGTCCCTTCCAACTCTAACCATTCTATGATTCTATGATTCTATGATTCTTTTTCCTCAGAGAATGTACTCTATTAGTAACTCTTCATTGTTTTAATTCTTGAAGAACAGTGCATCGGATTTTTACACAGATGAGACTGTCTACCATACGCTGCAGAATACTCCAGAAAGCCCAGTGATGCACACTGCTTGTGGCCAGCCAAAAGCAGGAAAAGGTGTGTAGGAAGAACATGTCTTGATATCTACATTATATTACTTTAAAAAATCTCAGCAAATCATGATCATGCTTTCTCTTTTTTCCTAATTCTTTTACTTTTAACATGAAAAAATAAGAGTTAACATTTAATAGTAACTAGAATTCAATTGCTAGTGTTCAATTCCTATCTATTAAATCTCATAAGGTGAGATAAATCTGTTCTCAACTTATTTGGTCCTCTGGTTTACTACATGGAAAAACAAACCAGAAATGTGTTTAATTCCAAATCACCTGGGATGAAATCTGATGCAGAGAGATAAATCTACCTATCATTAACATCATTATCCACTTTAATAACTTATTTTATTTCATGTGGTACAACAAAAAGTGTTTTTCTTGCAGGTTTTTCACATACATTAATATTTTTGCATCTGATTTTGCGCATTTCTTTGTCTACTTTGAAATTACTTCTTAGCTTTTGTCACTTCCAGTGTGCATATTTATAGCTATTTTCTGTGCTCCTTTTGGTTAATTCTACTTGAATGGACATCTATTCTACAAAGAATAGATTGAGTGACATTGATCGGTAAAGTGTTTCATTTGTTTATTGCATTCATTCTTTGGGGGTTTTTTTGAGACTCAGCATCTTTTCTATGACTCTGCTAGCTGTTGTATCACTTTCGACTGTCAGGTCTTTTTGAGTAGCTTCCTGGGTTTGCTGCTTTTTGAAATCCCCTTCTCTCAGCTTTAACCACATGGTGTCAGTTTTTGGTATTATCTCTTCCCATTGATGCTGAACACTGTGGTTTCTGTTGCTTAATAGCTACTACTACTACTACTACAAATTCTGTGGGATGATGGGAAGAGTAGCTTCTCCTTTTAAATTCTGTACTTCTAGTACTTGAAATTAAACACTGCAGATGAAAACTTTTCAATCCAGAAATGTTGTTTTTCTAAGTCTTACCTAGTGTTGCATTTGACATGTCAGTATCTGAATTCACCTTCAGTTGTTGCTGCTCTATTAAACTTAATTTCCTATTTCACGTTTCTTTTACATTATTATCAATGTTCTTTTCCAGAAGGCCATACTGCTTTAATTTTCAAAACGACTGACTATTCTTATTGGTGTAGTTGTATCCTCTTAAGAGTTTCTTTGTGCTCATGGTGACATTGCTGCCAGGAACTGTGTTTTGGGGGACTGCTTCCACCATACCTCAATAAATTTAGTTCTCTTGGCTTCATATTGAGACATGAGAGGTTTTCTTTACATTAGCAAGTAGTGTGTTCCTATGTAGGGACATTTGCAGATGAAACAATCAGTTCTGAGGACTGAAAGTCTGTTTAAATTGTTTCACAGGGGGGTATTTAGGACAATCTCTAGGCTGGCTGCAAGTTCCGAATGCTGCAAAAACTTATCTATGCTTGTAGAAAGCATCTTTGAGCTAGATTTCCTCTGAAAGGAGTCCAGTTCATGGATGTCAAGACCATTGCATGATGTGAACTAAAGTTCTGTGAGCAGAGACAATCAAGTGAGGTACTTAGAAATGCATGGGAATTAGACATACCCAGGGAGAATTAGGCTGCTTTGGGGAAATTCAACACAGAAATCTAATGCAGACACTCTGATACACCTTCTGAAGGACCCTGCCTCTCTCCAGTGACGACATAAGAAACCTGGGCCTGCTAACAAACACCACTAGTCTATGCAATGAAGTGCAGCACAAAGATCCGTGAACTAACCCCACCTCAAACTGGTGCATCCACATTGTGTAGTACTTTGGGGATAACAGCTGAGCTCTAGAAACATAGCTGCATTAACACATAAGAGCAAATAAGCCCTCTCAAACCAAGACATCAGCTAGAGACCGTATGTCTAGAAATAAAAGCTTGGTCAGAAAATGACAGCTGAAGTAAGAGGACAGACAGGATGAAATCAGATGCAGCTGCAGTCATGGCTACCCTATTGTTTTCCAGCAGAGACTCAGTCCACAGTAGTTTGTGGATTTTCTTGTGTGCTTTATCATAGATCCATGGGTTTATAGGATAATTTAGGTTGGAGAAGACCTAAGAAGGTCACCTACTAAGAAGTGTTTACTGTGACTAGGCAGTGTCCTTCACCGTTTTTGGTTTTTTTAAGCTTCTCATCTTGGTAATTCTGTATGTGTTTCTAGTAGAGTATGTACATCTAGTCAGAGGCCAAGTTTTCTTTAGATAATGAAACTTTATTAATTTTTTGGAAAGTACCTCTGATTTCAGGCTCTTCTTCTTCCTAATCTGACTGTCACTTCTCTCCTCTTTCCTTATCACCAAACGCAGAATTACTGTCACCCCTAACAGATGTCTTGCCTTGACCTCAGTGTTCCTTAGCAACTGTCACTTTTCCCCTGTTCCTATTTTAAAATAGCCACACAAGACAAGACTTTATGAACTTTAGGTGCAGCTGCTTGTTTCCACTTTGATTAAAGTGGAAGCCTTTCTTCTGCATACACTCGCCTTTCTGCAAAATGTTCCTCTTTGTCTCATAATCTTCAATTCTTCCTCCTTATGGCAACTTCTTGGTCACACTTGTGTTTGTGAAGGGAACTAGAAATACTTCAGATGGAGGGATTCACAAGACGTAAATGAAACTAAATAAACCTTACTAGTGAACGTAAGGTTGAGAGCTGAGCCTGTGGGGAGAAGCACTGAGTTAACTGACAAATATTGCAGTACTGAGCTTGCTTTATTCTATGTGGAAATGCAAGTCAACGCTTCCGCATATTTTTAGCAAAATACAGCACACCAGAAGATCTAGCTCCTTACTGACTAGGCAAGGTTTATGGTTCAAAACTAGTTTGCTCTTCCTTCTCAATCATTCACCCTTCCTTATATCAGAGACTACCTTACAGCCCCAGCATATTCCTGAAACAAACCTTAAAAAAATCAAGCCATCTCAAAATATTTGAGTTTTGAATAAGTAGGGAAAACATTTATTCAAAAACATTCAGACTGGCTTTCCAGGATCTTTTTCCTACACTGCCTGAGGATGTAATTTCCTGTAGTGATTTCCTTGACCATGCATCTGCCCAACATGTGTCTAAAAACTGCTGTAAATGGTTTCTGAGACCTACCACACATTGAAGTCACCAGATATTTGTCATGATCCCCAAACAACCTCCTCTTGAAAATCTAATGACCAAATTCCTTTCTGTCAACACAGATCTGTACATTTCAGATCTATCATTGCTGTTGCTGATCTTCTGCTGAATAGTTTGTACTGATCTTTTAATTTGTGACTGAGCATTAGGTTTACCTGTGCTTTTGTCTGTAAGATCCTTTCCAGGAAAAAGACAACTGCTCATCTTTCAAAACAAGCATGGTTCTGTTCTGACCTTTTGTGCTTTATTTCTTCATAGGTAGAAAAAAACTTCGACTGTTTGAGTACCTCCACGAGTCTCTATATGATCCAGCTATGGCAAACTGCATCCAGTGGGTGGATAAGCCCAATGGTGTCTTCCAGTTCGTCTCCAAAAACAAAGAGAAACTTGCAGAGCTATGGGGAGAAAGAAAGGGAAACCGCAAGATCATGACATACCAGAAAATGGCCAGAGCCCTGAGGAATTATGGAAGAACAGGTGAAATCATTAAAATTCGAAGGAAGCTGACATACCAGTTCAGTGCTGTTGTTTTACAGAGACTTTCTCCAACTTACTTCTTGGGAAAAGAAACAGTTTACCATCCGTACATTCAGTCTAATCAAGAATATCAGTGTGCAGATGACTGGATCAGTTACAATAATTACATGTATAACAATGGCTATGCATTACAGCACACTAACAGCTAGACATGTTTTTCATATAAGTAGGCCTTTGTTAGCCAGTAATACTTTCCAGCACGGAAACTTTTCTCTGTACATAGCTTTTCCTTTAAGATAACATACACGTGAAGAAGAGAGTTTTAAAAATGATGGTGATGTTCATTATAAGCTGTCATTGACTATTGAAGAAAACCTACAGCTGCAGGGGAGGTTCATTCTCCATGATATTATTCAGAGGAATTACTTTAAATTCAAGCTGATATATCCAAGATCAGGACCAAGATTTTTGTCTGTTTGTGGACATCAAAGATTCCATCCTGATAGCACTCATTGGAAGTATTATGCATATCCCCAACATTTCCAGTCATAATTTAGCACATGCAGTCCCTATCAGTTGGGTGCATGGGAATTAGAAAGGGATTTGCCAACTGCATGAAGCTACTGTCTACTTTTTTCATCAATGTTCTTTATTAAGAGACATTTTCTGAGTGAATGCCTGGCTGAACAATAGAGTCCACATGAAGGTGCACCTGTTGGCCAAGTTGTTAATCCTTAATCACTTAAATTGACATATCTTAGCACAGATCCTGACATATGGTATTAGGATTGCCAGATGCACATTTCAATGTTGGCAGTGGATTCATTGGGAAAGTGACCACATCATGAGAGGGTTAGTAAAGGATTATGCTTTTCATGAAGTTATTTACAGTTCTTCCGCCACTAATATGAGAAGCTGCACTTTCATCCAGCAGTTCTGTACTCACCTAACAAACATAGCTTTGTTATTTATAACCTCTTTTGGAGTTATAACCTACATATAAATACAATTTCTCTTCTACAGCACTCTTCCTACACAGCAATGTAGCTGAAAGACTCAGTGATTTTACACTCTCTCCATGGGGAAGGACTAAATTTAAGTTAAAAAAAGAGCACTTGCCCCTTATGCCGGTATGATACCTCTAAATCTACTTTTTCTCATACTTCTGCTACCTGATCAACTTGTGTCATCATATGAGTTGTCTGTTGTGCTAAAATACTTCAATTCAACTGCATCCAGCTCCAAGTTCTGCATTTTCCTTCAAGTGAGTGCAGGTTCAGATATTAAAAAGGCAAAATTCTTTTCTGTGGAGAGGTACAAATGGTAGCCTAATACATTTGATGAAATTCACTGACTTTGACAGTTACCCCTTGCTCTAAATCCTGATTACTTGTGCAGGGATAGAATTTTATGTAACAGACACAACGCAACACACTCTGAAGCAAAAATCAAGGTTTTGAGTTAGCACTTTGATAAGATGAGAGATGTGTACTCTTAGAAATCTGAAGCATGTTATACACCACTAAAAACAGACCCAGGTTTTAAGTCAGCAAATATCTGCTAAAATAAGAAGATCACAACTGTGTTGTTAATATTTCATTTTGAGTGTAGTGTGCTGTAAAATGTAAACATTACTACAAAATAGTCACAAGAATGACCCTGGTCTTATTGAACTGAATCTGGATCCTGCTGTAGTACTGAAGACAGCAGAAGTTTAACTCTTACAAAGGACTTTTAGTTGGGATGCTCTTCACTGTGTGAGCACATATGTAAATACAACATTTCAAACGTCATAATGTACACAAATTTGCCAAGAAACTGCACAGTATAGTTACTCCGCATCTGTCTCTTGTTGCACACTGACTTCACGTTATTGGTAGCATACACTGGGTTAAGAATATGCTTTGTGTAAAATGCTTACTTTATCAATATGTTTAGATTCACTTGCCTCAGCTTCATCTACTTGTTAAGGAAATAAATCCTTACTTGGATTCTGTGTTACATTTTTAACTTAGATATAAATGTCAACATTTGCTTCCTATAGAACTGGTAACAACGTGCGATGTTATAGCTGCAGGTGGAAGAATCGTAGAATCATAGAATGATCAGAGTTGGAAGAGATCTTAATGATCATCAAGTTCCAACCCCCCTGCCATGGGCAAGAACACCTCCCACTAGAGCAGGTTGCTCAAAGCCCCATCCAGCCTGGCCTTGAACACTCCCAGGGATGGGGCAGCCACAGCTTCTCGGGGCAACCTGTTCCAGTGCCTCACCACCCTCACAGGAAAGAATTTCTTCCTCATATCCAATCTAAATCTCCCCTCTTCAAATTTAAAACCATTAGCCCTTGTCCTGTTGCTACACTTCCTGACAAAGAGTGCCTCTCCAGCTCTCCTGTAGCTCCCTTCAGATACTGAACAGCTACTATAAGGTCTCCCCGGAGCCTTCTCTTCTCCAAGCTGAACAGCCCCAGCTCCCTCAGCGCCTGTCCTCATAGGAGAGGTGCTCCATCCCTCTAATCATCTTTGTGGCCCTGTGCTGGACCTGTTCTAACAGTTCCATGTCCTTTCTATGTCGAGGACTCCAGAGCTGGACACAGCACTCCAGGTGGGGTCTCACGAGCGCAGAGTAGAGGGGTAGAATCACCTCCCTTGACCTGCTGCTCACACTTCTTTTGGCGCAGCCCACGATATGATTGGCTTTATGCGCTGCCGGCTCATGTTGAGCTTCTTATCCATGAGCACTCCCAAGTTCTCCTCAGGGCTGCTCTCCAGCCATTCTCTGCCCAACCTGTATTTGTGCCTGGGATTGCCACATCCCAGTACGAACAGCACAGAGCTGAAAGAGAAGAGCATAAGGAGTAAGAAGAACTGAAGGAAATTCAGACAGAGAATAAATGAGGAAATCATAATATATGTGGATAGGAAAAACAGAATTCAGCCACAGAAGTAGCCGTTGGACTGATAAAAAGAGATTTTCTTGAAAAAAGTTAGACTCCTCCATCCGCTCCCCCCAGTCAAATGTATCTGGAAAGATTTTAGAAGCTCCTACTGTAGTTCTGTAGCTATACAGAAGGATATTTAACTGTGCAATCCAATGATATTTGGCTTACACACAGAAAAGATCCTTCGCTGTTAGCAGTACTTTACCCTAGCAAAGACAGTTTAAATCATAAGCAAAAGCACAAAGTTACCAAATACCTGAAAGACAGATTTAGACTTACTGAGGTCTGAAATAAGTTGTAGCTGTTTCTAACTGTGTGAGTGCTTAACCACCAAAACAGCACACCAAGGGTTGTGATGGATTCATTTCTTCTCAACATCTTTAACCCAAGACCATATTAATTTCTAAGATGTACAGTACTTCAATACAGTCATGGTAAATTCATAGCCATACTACAAGACTGAATGCAGGAAATTGGACTTCTGCTAATCTCAGTATTTGCAGGCTTGTGCCATTTAACTCCATGTAGGAAATTCAAGGCTACATGTGGAGATCGAAAAAGAACTGAGATGGGTGCTTGTAAGGCATTTTGATTCCCGCTGCAATCCCCTGTGCATCTCACCCTCATGACTGTCCTCCCACCTCCAGCCCCTGCATTGCATCTACTCCCTTCCACCTACACAGGCTTGGACACAAGATGTGATGGTGCCAAGTACCCAGAAGAAACACAAGAGGCAGCTCCCAAGACAGCAGTTTAATCCCAACTACATAACTCTTGATAACTGATCCATTGCTGGCTTCACCTTTGTCTCTCTGTCCTGTCTCCTTTCTCCTCAGCCTCAACAGCAAAACTGGGCCAGAAAGCAGTCTTCCTGCCCACCCATCTGCCTATATTTCATACTCTCCTCTTGCCTCAGAAAAACTTGAGACAGGGCCTGCCTGGGTGTGGTGTAAGAAGGTGGGCTCCTCCCAGCTACCACTCTCAGTAGCCCATGCTAAAGAATACCTCAAGTCTGAGCAAGGTAACCCATACTGAAGTCCTGCGTGTAACTAATACTGTGCTTCATGATGCTTCAGGCACTTAATGGTGACACAAGCCTTTCAGAACGAAGTATGCCTCTGAAGGGATGGCAGAAATCCTCTTGCACAGGAGTAGCCAGACATTGGGACAGTCTCCTTGCTCATCCCGTGTGCTGACTTTGCAGCCTGGTCTCTCTTCAGACATGGCAGACAATCAGAAAATCCCAGGAGACAGCTGGGCTGGTGCCTCTTCCCAACACACTGTTCTTGTTTGCTCAAGTGACCTCAAGTAGGGCATCAAGCCTCGTATACCTGCTGCAGTTTCAGTCTTCTTTCCTGGTGGAAGGTCCCTGTACTTCAAGCCAGGATGGCATGGAGTGGGTGGGATTGCACCACTCTGGGAACAGCTTTGCCTCTTGGGTTTGGGGGTGGCTCTGGACCCACAAGGTGGCAGTAACGGACAGCTTTTCATCCTGAATTTGTGGAGCTTGCAGTCTTCCTGGTCAGCTGCTCTCTGCACGTCCTTTTCCATCCTTTTTTTCCCCCATCTTTCATTTTTTTCATCTTCGTGCACAGCTCTGCTGCAGATGTAGCAGAAGCAAAACCTTTCCTTTTGAAGTTATTACCGGGTCAGTTCCAGCTGTGGTAGATACAGAAAACGTCATGACAGAGATGGTGGTGATATGAAACCCACTAATTTAAGCAGATGCATTGCAACAGCAGACCCACAACTCTTTGTTGACTATATTGGACAACAGTCAGTTTTACAAATATAGCTCAATGCCTTCTCCAAAATAAATATGGCTTTAGTGGCTTCTGACATTTCTGAGGGTGATACAACCAAAAAGAAACAAAGCTGACCTTTCAGATTTAGACTTCAGAATTCCTGTATGCAGGAATTACACCCACAGCCTTACAGACTCTGTGAAGCAGACAGAACCAGGACATCTTTGTAATGTATTTTATCTACTTTATTTTGCCCAGCCCATGCCATACTCATATATATCCTGTGTCATACTTAACATATATATATCCTGTTCAGCAGACCAAAAGCAGGAAAGATGCTTAACTCCCAGCTGAGTAACTATTTGATTAGATTTCATTTAATTTAACTCCAGTGAAACTTTTCCCTTTGGCGGCACTTCGAGCAGATAGCAAGAACCTGCCTTCACCATGCTTACCAGATGTGCAATTCTGGTGGCAGATGGGTCAGACAGACCCACAGTCCCAAGTGGAGCTGGAGAGCGTTGGGTCATCAATTCCTACCTTTTACAAGATGAGATTTCCTATCATATCTCCTATCATAGAGGGGAGATTTAGATTAGATATTAGGAAGAAGTTCTTTCCTGTGAGGGTGGTGAGGCACTGGAACAGGTTGCCTTGAGAAGCTGTTGATGCCCCATCCTTGGAAGTGTTTAAGGCCAGGCTGGATGGGGCTTTGAGCAACCTGCTCTAGTGGGAGGTGTCCCTGCCCAGGGCAGGGGGGTTGGAACTCGATGATCTTTAAGGTCCCTTCCAACTCCAACCATTCTATGATTCTATGATATCACAGAGTTGCATATGCTGGTTTAACGCCGGTACACTGCACAGTGAGTATAAAAAGAATGGAAAATGCTACAAATAGCTGTGGACTTTTTTTCAGAAACTGCCCCATGGATTGTTTCCTAAAAAGTATTCTGAGTGCCGGATGTAAACAAAATTGTGTAATCTTTTTTAGTTAATGAAAGCTGCCTCTGCATTCTTGGCAACACCTAAAGAACCATAGCTAATTGCCTGATAGATGAATGATCACGGACACTCCCGGAGTAGCAGGGTAACGCTGGAGCTCAAGCTGGGTGTTCAGGCTCTCTTCTAGTTAGGTTTTATTGACCTTGGCAATTTTCCAAGTTTCCAAACTTTCTTTTACAAAGAAGGTCAAGGCAAGCTCCCAGATTCTTTCTAAACTGCAGGAGCAGGTTCTTACGACTGTGCACAAGCTCAGGGCAACAACATGGCATGTGCCTGCTGCTGCCTGCATGAATGGATTCACCTGAGGGAGTATAAGACTATAAAACAATATTTGTAAATTAAAACATTTTCTAAACTATGATTTTCTGTTCCGCTTTCAGTCAGATTTACAAAGACGCTGAGTTTCAGAACGAAACATTTCCTGTAATATTCTTCTAGGCAATGTGATTAAGGTCTCACATATATTACAGAAGACCTCGAAAAATGCATAGTCAGTGCACCATGTAGAGAAATCTCTTGTTGATAGAGACAGCACAGGATGTTTGCCAAAATGTGTTGGTTTCTTTGGGGTTTAGGTCCAGCAGAGCTCCCTGTGAGTTACCAGCTGGCCTCCTGCAAGTAGCACTTCACAGGCAGTTACTATCTACCTGTGTAAGGAACTCTGCTGAAATCCACCACTCTTCTAGAGCCTTATTTCACACAGCTTCTAGTTATCTTATCTACTGACTTGCTACATGTGGTGTGTTTTGGACCAAAACCTAGCAGCAGTACCTATAAATTCACCATTGGTTTATTCAAAAGGAGCATAGACCTCTAACACCAAAGTCCACCATCAGCAACACAGTGCACGTCTTACAATAAGGCTGCTCTATCATGTCTTTTATTGTATCACCCTCACCAGGAGATTTCAAAGGACTCTGTAAAAATATCATTATTTCCATTGCATCAGCAGCTGGAGCAGAGTATGCAAGAAGCAGGATCAGATATCTGTGGACTCATGGCAGGTCAGTGACAGGTTTGGGAGAACACCAGTGGCCTGAACCTGTATTGCAGCCTAAAAGCCACATCCACCTTGTGCTGCTCCAGCTGCCTGCTGTTTCTGAGGCATCAAAAGAAGTAAACAAAATCATAGAATCATAGATTGTTCAGGTTGGAAGGGACCTTAAAGGTCATCTTGTTCCAACCCCCCTGCCACGGGCAGGGACACTTCCCACTAGAGCAGGTTGCTCAAAGCCCCATCCAGCCTGGCCTTGAACACTTCCAGGGATGGGGCATCCACAGCTGCTCTGGACAACCTGTTCCAGTGCCTCATCGCTCTCACAGTAAAAAATTACTTCCTGCTATCCAGTCTAAATCTGCCCCCTTTCAGTCTAAAACAATTACCCCTTGTCCTATCACTAAGCTTGCTGACAAAGATTCCCTCCCCAACTATTTAGCAGAATCTTATCCTTGCACTGAAAGTGCCCGAAAGAGAAGTAATCACTGCTCCACTGACACATGCAGCACACCTGGAGGCAGAACAACCTATTCATATCACTCAGTCACACACTTCAGATTTGAAAAGTGGGATGTGCTAGAGCAGAAGGGCAGTCCTAAAGCAGGTGGGCACCTTTTTGGCTGAACAGGGTATTTCTTTTGCATTTTTCTAGTGGGGGAAGTTATATCTAATTATGACAGTCAGGATCTTCACGCCAGACAGACTTGGTGCTGGGCATACATTATAAAATCCCCCTCTCCTAGAGGCAATATAGTGCCTAAGAGACACCAGCCACCTTGTTAGGAAGTTGCACATTGAACAGTCAGTGTTGATACAATGGATTATAAGGTGAATTACAGTGCAACCAGGCTGTATTAGCAAGATGCCATCAAACTGCATGCAGAGTGTAAACTGATGGATGGAAAAGTAAATTCCTTATTTGACATTCCAGAGACACATAACCTGAGCCAAGAGTTCAAGAACCACAATGAAATAAAAAGAAAGACAGCTGGTTGTTTGTCATGATCTCTGTGTAGAATTAGAGGCATTAATTACATATGGGGAATATTAATGACACTTTGAAGTGGAATGTAGCTAATCATTGCGGTACTCTCTCCAAGCAGAGCACTGGTGAAGCAATGTAATACTTTCTTTCAGAGGAAATGAAAACTCAGCAATCCTATTTGGAGGACTAGCAGCATGTAGTAATCCGAGGGTCCAGGCTGACTTGTCTGCCTCATTGGAGCAGAATTCAATCACAACTAGAAAACACAGTTCTTTACAGGTTTGGCTAAGCCCATTGGTGTTGCTGAGATTCAGAAAGCAAAAGAGACAGTTTAAAAATCATGAAGTTGGTTTAAAAATAGTAATGTTTGAATTATTTGATTTGTATTCCAGTTTTTCAGCTCCTTGATTTCAGGTTTCCAGCCTGCACCCAGCAATGTTGAGACTAACACTTTTTTAAAATAAAAAAAAAAAAAAGAAAAAGAAAAATCCAAAGACTAAGACAGCTGAGGTTGTTAGAAAATAAGCACAGCTGGAGAGATGTAGAATAGTGAGGAAAATTCCATCTTCTGTACAAACGGCAATGTGCTTCATAATGGAGGCAAAATCCTGCACTGCAAGGAGCTATGGACCTGCAGTCAGAGGTGAAGGAAAGCAGATGCAACAGCAAGATGATCACTGGCTGCTGGAAGTCTGCGCAATCACATGGGCACTTGCATTTTTACCCAGCTCCTGATGCCCTCTTTCCTCTTGACTGGTTTTAGTCAACTGGATTACTTTGGGCCTCCGAGGTCTGCAAAGCCTCTCAGTCTTCATAGACTAAGGCAAAGGATTTAGATGGCATTTCAGCATGCTGGGACAAAATCCAGAGAGTTTAATTGACCATTCCACTGGTTTAACAGTCTGCAGTATTTAACCCAGAGGAGAATCAGGCTTAAACATCTCAAAAGGCCTTGGAAGGTCTGAGCATCTCGCTAAGAGCAGGAAAGCTGCAGTTTTCACTTGATGTCACTGTGAGATTATGCTGTGTCCTGCAAAAAGCACACTCGAAGTGGAAAGTACTCTTGTTGGCTACTGAGCATCAAGGCCCTGAGTGCACATCCCCCCTTCCCTTGGGTTTGGCTGCCTGGGCTCAGGGCCAGGTTTGATAAACAGCTGTCTGGCCTTGAAAATGCTGTGAAGAAAGAGCTGCTTGACAGTGAGCTGAAAAAAGCCTCAGCAGGATCTCCCTGCTCCTCTGCTTGGGAACTGCGCTTGAGGTGACTCGGACTCTCCTTGAGCTCCGCTGCAGCCATGTCCTGCCTGGCCCTGTACCTTGTTGATCCAGGCACTCATCCTGACCCATGGACAGGCTTTAAGACAGTACCTCAGACCTTCATCACTCTGGACTTGTTTGGCAGCCACTGGGCTGTGTCTGACCTGATTACTGCCACCAAACATACTCGGCTCACCTTGGTTGGGTGTTGTGGGACAGTGCCCTTATCAACAGGGTCTTTGCCTGGTCCACCTTCTTCTGCTCAGCATCCTGTTCCCTTTCCCTTGCAGAGCAGCTTGCCCTTGCTGCTCACAGGCACAAAGGCAGCCGGGGTGTAAGTCATTAAAATTTTCAGTCTGAAAAACTGAGTAACATTACCACATCCTGAGAACTGTAATGAAACACAACCTCAAATGGATTTACTTGAGAATAGTATCCAATTAATCCTTCAGAGTGTTGTTTGGTATCAGGGAAACATTTAATTCTCTCTCTGACCTCTGGTGAAGAAAAAAGCATCACCTGTTACGTAGCTCTTGTCCACAGAGGGAGGTTCTCTTATCATGTGCTAAACTGAGAATTTAAACCAAAGTTTTTACACCAGTATTCCCCTACTTTCACATGAATTTTTATTCCTCATGGGTCTCTGCCAAATCCACACTTATTCTGGAGTAAGTGTTACACAAGTAACAGTAGTATAAGTGGGAGCACTTATTTGTCTGGACTACGCAGACATTTTAATGAAACAGCTCTGCAGGAGATGGACTTGCAGGCTGCAAGTGCCTGGAAACATAAATCTTTTTGCTTTCTCTCAGACGCAGCATGCTTTAATTTCTAGTGTGTGTCCATCGGTTTGGTTTCTTCTCATGTTTTGGAGTCCCTGGGTAGCTGTAATTCACCCCTTGGCTTGCCCTCTGATGTGGTGAGGACAGCAGCACATAATCAATGGCAGGCTCCCTCCTATTAATCTTCTTCAGCAAGGGCCTGATCCTGTTTCTGCGAAGGGCAAGAGGACAGTTCACACCGACTTCAGGGTAGGCAGACACTAATGGTTTCAGCAGCAGGCGTCCCAGGGCACCCACATCAATCTTCCCTTTTGTTAAGATTAAGACTTTTGCCACCACCCTGAGCTGGGCTGGAAGTCAAGTATCCATGCAACCTGACTCGCCAGCGTTGAGTGTGAAAGGTGTTGCCACGCGGAGCTCTCCATACATTTTAACTGAAAGAAAAATTAACAACTAGCCAGCTTGAAAAATGAACACATTTAAAAGTGCTCACAACTACCTGGAGCTCTTCTATTTAATGATCTTCTGAGAATGGAAGGAAGAAGTGCTATATACCATGAGGAAGGTGAACTTATTTTCCAGTGGTAAAAAAAATCTCCCTTTCTTATGTTTGTTAGGCCTGGAACTAGGCACGTATGTGGGTTTTGGGTCAGAGAAGTTGTTGTTATGTCAGCCTGAGATGTGGGCTAGAGTCATTTGGAAGCAGAGGAGTCCTCATTTCAGAGTCTCAGTCTACCAAGACTGTTAACTACCTACACTGGGGCTGGACACGAACACAGGCCCTTGTACTACTCGTTCATAGTAATTTTTTTAACAACAGCTGTTCAAAGATATTCAGAGGCATGGAATACTGCAGTATTTCCAGAAAAGATAGATTAAGCTCCAATTCTACAGGGATTCTAGTCTGTAAATCTTAATTTTGTACTGTGTAAAACTCACGTAAGCTTCTTCCAGGCTTACACAGAGGACACCCATGGAATTGGCTAAATGCAGTCCAGCTAGTCAGGAGCTCAAGAAATATGCAAATCATATGATTACACAACCAAACATGCCATTTATTGAAGGTAGATTTCCAAAAAGTTACAGGCATATGCATGTGCATAACTCAACCATTCACTGTCTAGTGTTTATGTTTTGATATATTTGTCCCTTATCTTGCATAAGGCAGAATATACACATGCACACAAAAGTTTATATACACAAATGGGCACAAATACAATAAATATTTAGATTTTCTGTGTAGAATGAAACAGAGAGAAAGGCATAGGATATTTGAACGTCTATATTTACGATGATATATGATTGTTGGTGTTCAATTGTTGATGTAAGCAGTTCAGTAGAAAAGTAGAACTGTATCAAGTGAAAATAGTTTTCATATCACATTGACTTTTGAAAATGAGCCTATTTTCAAACTTTTGTATGATTTACACCTGTCTGACAGGATCAGTTTTTCAGTTCAAGGTAGTGAGAGGTGTGAGTGGTTGTCAAGAGACAGCAGTTTGCTTACAGTTATCCATTACAACTTCTAATAGTACTCAGAGCTGTTATCGTCTTTCCATTGTTTTGAAGGCTTTGCATTATAAAAGAGAAAGCAACTGAACTTTATTTTTGTATCTGTACTGTTGGAAATATTTGATAATAGATAAATAAAAGTTTTGTAGAGCAGTCTGAAATAAAGCTATATGTAATTAAATACTTGCCAAGAAGTGAAAGAGAGTGCTACCTTGTATTGGTTGGAAATAATTTCGCTCAAATGTAGAATAGGAGGGATCTTTATGCATAAATACAAAGGAACCACATACATACACAAACTTTACATACAGACTTATATCATCTTGTGTATAAAATATATTAATTTCTGTTTTTATATATATTTCCTTAGTCCGGCATAGGTAAATAGTTAAATTATTTGCAGTGACTTAATGTCCCATTGGGAAACCCAGTTTAATTCCTGTTCCCTGTGTGGACCTGAAGTGACAGTTTAAAGGTCTAAGCGGTTTTGAGATGCTGTGTTGGGGTCAAGGTGAGCTGAACCCTAAAATGCCTCCTAATGACTTTTGTTCAGACACTAAAAGTTAAAATAGAAGTGGGAGTTTGATCGAGTTAATTAAGTGTTTTGTAGGCACCAAAGTCATCCAGGGCACGTTTTGGGAAAAAATACCTGGGGTGATATTTTTTTATCCTGTTGTGTTTTATGCAACTAGTTGTGAAGGTAAAGCCCCCCCTACCCTGAACCACCATGTAGCAGCTGCATAAATGGAAGCAGGGAAGGACGCTGGGGTCCCCAGTAGCATTGTCAGGGGTCCCAGGGCAACCTGGTGGAATCAGTCCCTGCAGTTTAGAGGTGCATGGGTACAGGATTTTTATAGTGCTCTTTTTTTCCCTGTGTCAGCAGCTGTGACAGCCTCTTTGTTTTATAACCCACTACCATGAACAGGTGTTACAGGAACTGCCAGGTTGGGCTGCTTCAGTTTCTTGTGTCTAGCAATGGCCCTTGCCACACGCCTGGGGAAAGATGCAAGAAAGGCTGGCAGTGGTGGCTGGTAAGGGCAGCCTGCCTCTCGTGGTCATTTCTTTGGTGCTGTTTGGTAGCTGTGGAGGGCTGAAGTTCTTTCCCAGTCCTGGAGGAGTTAGAAGTATTTCACCAGAGTATTTCATAAAGAGGCATGCAAAGGCTTCATATACTGCTTTGATCATGATCTGAATACACCCAGTTAATTAATTCTCTTGTTATGACTAGTCTGGCCTAGGAGTCACAAAATGGGCATTTCAAATTCCAAAAGGCGGTGTTGCTGGGTGTGCTCCATTTAGGGATGAGCATGCTTTGAAGACTGTATTTGAACCCACCTCCCCAGTACTGCGTGAGGGTGAGGGGTATTAAAAATCAATGTTTGCATTTGATCCTCTCTTCAGCTTAATGCTGTTGTGGAGCATTCTTTTGGATGAGGATATTTATTGCTGTTTGTTTTTCACCCTTTTTCTTTTTTGCACTGAACTGACACGTGTTCTGCTCCTAATACCTTGCAAATATACTCACTAGGTAACAGAGAAACAATGCGGGCTCTTGCCAGTTGTCAATCATATGATCAAAGAGCACGGTACTGTATGTCCTAGGTCAGCGATGAATTTACATCCAGGCTTGTCTAGCACTTTCTTACTCTGGATATTAAAAAGAGTATTTAGATGTGGAAAACTGGAACCAGAGAGACTTTTGCGACAAATTTATGATATTAAGTCCTTGACAGGTTGCTGCAGAGATCATTACTTTTTTTCCTGAGCCAGGTAGGAGAAGCAATGTCACCTTCACCACTTTATGCTGCATGTGACTTTAGTTGATCTTGACTGACAGCCAAGATGCTGAGTGCTAGCTTTATGATTCAAGCTATGGCACGCTGAAGATGGGAACAAAAATATAAGACTTCAGATTACACTTTGGCAAGGTCCGTAAAATTCAACACTAAACCTCTTTAAGTCCTTTTGGTTAAGGCTTCATTTTTTTAAAAGGTTAATGATCATTTGATCATCATAATGGGTTACTGCTGCAAATAAAGAGCACGAATTAGACCACACAAGAGATAATATTTCTTCTTTCATGCTCTTTGTATGCAATTTAAATTTTAACTTTAAACAATTGTTTTACTCACATGGACAGAAGACTTGTCCTACTTTCCTCTTTATGAAAAGAGTCAAGATGCCAGCTAATGGAGAACTCCTGCTTGTATTGAGTTGAGAGCTCCATTAAAAGCCATTGTCCAGTGACTTTGGTTTTAATGTATTTCCAGTAAGTAGGATGCAAACAGTGCTCCCAAATTTTTCATATACTGCTTTGATGAAGTTTTGGGACACAAATAGCTATGGGAAGGAAAGATTAACCTTTCAGTATAAAGCAATTGTTGCAGCGTTGTAACTGCATTCACGAGCTCATGTCTATGGCATTTCTATAAGGAACCTGAACATGTGCTCAGCTCACTGCACCATTAACGTTATTCCTAACAGCTTTCCCTCCATCCTTTTCCCTCCTCTCCGGTCATCTCCCATGCTTTGATCTTTTCCAGTCCAGTGTGCCCGCCCCTCAACACTTGCTAAAGTTCTGTCTCTGCAGTCTTCCCAAAAGCTCCTAGTCTCACTGTCTACCAGCCTTCAACAGTATCAGTTCATGTTTGACATTGGATGGACCTAGACAAAGTTTTTACATGCCTTTTGTCCAGGACAACTCAGTGTTCAGTGTACTAGCAATGCCAACATATCAGCTTTTCACTTTTCCAGTAACTGCATCACATATCTGTGTGTAAGGTACACCTCATCTGTTTCCTCTTGCTAGACATGAATGTTTTATAGCTTTGTATAGAAATTTTTCAGCAATAGAAATAGAAACACTGATGTCAGTTCTTGATAAGTAACTCATATCAAATCACATCCCACTGGTAATCTGGCATAGCTCTTTCTTACAAAAGTATTATATGAATGGATGCCCAAAATAACATTTGGTGTTATTAGGAGTATCAAGGTCTCATCTGTAATAACAATAACTACTTAAAATCCTGAAGGAATAAAACAGATTATATTTCTTATGTAAAAAAAGTGTGTGTTTCTTCTTAATTTCCTTGTGTGACTCAATTTACTGAGATTATTCCAACCTCATAATTAAATATCATCAGTGATAATATAAACTTCAGAAAAACTAATCTCCATGGGGATTTTTGGGTCTTTTATCCAGTTATAAAAATTATATAAAATTAATTTCTCAAATGCTGGGATAAAGTAAAAAATACGTTGATTTCATTCATAGTTCCTCTGTAAATTTTCTCTGAAACCATTACATCTGCCACTTAAAAGTCAGCATTAACCACTATGGTACCAGACATGAAGGTTCAATTTAGCTGTTTGGAAAGATTTTGGGAGTGTGAGGGCAATGAAATAATGTAATACATCTCTCGGAAGGGTACATATTCTTCAGCCCTAGATGTGTTTGTGGTCAGGTTACAAAAGGAAAAAAAAGAAATCATTCTAGGATAGATGATCTTGTCTTAGCATAGGGGTTACATGAAACAATCTTTTGAGATTTCTTCGATCTTAATTTTATTACAATTTTATATTTTAGCATTTCATATTGTAAGTATTTTATAGGAGTAATAAGTGATAGTAAGTAATAATAGCAGGATAGGAGCTGTCATAATGATTGAAACCTCTAGGCATAAGAGAAATAGTGTGAAAACATATGAAAAGACTGAAATAAATTACTAGTTTAGCTGACTTACTTGAAATGAAATTAAATTCAGCTAAAGAAATCTGAAATAAAATTCTGAGGAGATCATTAGAAACTACAGGATAAATTTGTTTATATATACATACAACATATGTACATATAGCTAGGGATCTTTGTTCAGGCTGTGTGTTAGGGTGCAATTATATGAACATAGGTCCCATAATTCATCTTTGAGACTAATTTGACTGTCAGATCATAGGCTGGAGAAATGAATGTTTGGGTAATGTTGGTTCTCCCCACAAAACTTTCTAAGACCCTGCTCTACATAGCTATGTAAGAGAAAGCTGTGTTAAGTCTGGCAGGGCTGTACCTGCCTAGGCACAGTTGGGTGTCAGTCGGGAATGAAGAATCAGTCATTTGCCCAGGGATGTGGTTGATGCCTGGGGAAGTGGTTGTCATCATCCCCGGTGGTATTTAAAAGATGTGCTGAATGGCATGGTTCACTGGTAACTTGGCAGTAAGAGGTTGATGGTTGGACCTGATGATCCTACAGGTCTTTTGCAACCCATGATTCTATGATTTGGGAAGGCATTGCCAGGTTGAAGATAAGAAAGCAACCTGATCCTACTTGATTTTTACAAATTAATTTCCATCATTGATCTCTAGAAGTAACAATGTGCTGAGAATGAAGGATTCTGCTGCTCAGAAATGATAGAGTAAGCCTTGGTAGGGAAGGGAAATGCAACATGCCTGCATGGTTCACAATTCTTCCTTAATCAAGTGCTTGCAAAATTTCCTAGAGGGGGGAAAAAACTTTACATCTTTTGCAAGCTTACTGTTGTTTAGGCTTCACGCACAATTTCAGCAATAAAATCTCCATCCACGGAGAAATATTTGGTGCTCACCACAGCCTCTAGCCTGAACTGTCTCTCTCAATTTTGATTCAGTCACAAGTTCTGCTCTAAAACTTCTATGCAAAGGAGGCAGTTGTGTGTTCATACCAGATCAGAGAGCGTGAACTTTCCTTCACGTACCATTACACATGTCACAGCTGTGACAGCTGCTCACACGCTGGTTTTACATTAATTATAAGACAGAGGGCACTATCCTGCAAATAGTTGGTCTAGTCAACATACTTATTCCCATGGAGAGTCATTTAAATCTGATTCCATGCAGGAAGTAAAACTGGTGGGTGAGGCAACCAGGTGGAAGAGCTTCCAAGAGGATTCATTCTCAGAGCTTGCTGCAGCTTTGCACACTGCTCACACAAGTCACTGCATAAAATTTGCAGTGCTAGCAGGGATTAAATTCTCTGTGCCAGACACAGCCATTTTTAGAAGCTTATCCTTCGATTTCTTTTCTTTCTTTCTTTTTTTTTCTTTTTTTTTTTTTTTTTCCCCCTCGTCATAAAGGGCAAAGAAATTGATAGGCAGCAGTTAGGCACAGAACTATGCCTAATCAGTCAGTCTCTATGTATTAGATTTCTGTATACAAATTCATAAGCAATGATGACATTTCAAGTGGTTTTCTAGAATTTCCGTAACCTTTCTGTCTGGATCTGCTGTAGATGCTAACAGAGACATGAGTACATGCACTGTAACACTAGCATGGCTGTTCTCCTGAAATTTTGCCCATGGTCCCATCCATCTAGCCATTTCTGGATATGGAAAACCTAGAGAAATATATAAAGCTCTCAGAATCTATCTGGGCAAAATTATTAGAGCAAACGGGTTGCACCAGAGAAACCATAGACATATGAGAAGCTCAGCTGCTGAGTAAGTCTTATTAAAATGTGTTGGATCTTGATCACGCATGTGCAATCACCTTGCGTTGCTAGTAGGGAGACAGCAAAGCAGAGCACAGCAGAGAGAATGGCAACCTCCCTGAGGCCCGCTGTCTGCATTGCTCTGTGTGAGGCATGAAGCGACACCACAGCAAATAGATAAAGCTTTGTTTGGGGTGAGTGGGGAAAGGAAAATTAGCCAGCCCATGGGTGAGCTATGGAGGCAGCTGATGCTGGAACATTCCTTTTCAGTTGAATTTTCCTGGCATGCAACTTCTAATGTTTTCTCCCCTAGAACTGCAAGAAAAATCAAAGTGATTTTAATATCTTCCAACCTAAAAAAATAGGAGGCATGACCATGCCATTCCATTGCTTTATTGGCTTATGGAAAGAAATAAAGAAGAATTTCTTTTGATCCCACACAAGAAGAACCATGTCTCTTTCTCATTTCAAATTCAAACCCCATGCACAAGGAAAAGGAAACCAAACTTGCTGTAGCTCTGTCCAAGGACATGTAGGGGCACATAGATAGTGCCTGATTTTACCAAGAAATGCTTCCTGCTGAGCCTATCTTGTACAGAGCAGAGATGGTCTGTTCTTACATAGTTTTGAGTGACTTCACTAATGCTATGGGTTTATTGCAATAAGAAGCTTGGTGGGAACATTGTACCGAATGGCTGTAATTCATTAGTAATTTACACACTGATTTCATCTCTTGAGACACGGAATATTGAGTTTCTCTTCCCGTTGAATCCTTTTGAGTGTGCCGTTTCAATGCAGGTCATCTGAACAGTCTGGAGTTAGCATCTCAAACAAACCAGTGAGCATGAAGATGTGTGCATATATCCAAGAGCATGTGTAAGCAGGAAAATGAGGAAGGGAGAAAAAGAAAGGTAAAATGGGAAAGAGAGAGATGATGAGGAGACAGCGAGAGAGAGAAAGGGCAAAAGGGAGAGAAATGGAGAGCAAGAAAGTAAGAGAGACAGAGGAAAAGAAAGAGGTAGAAATGTCAAGTGTCTTTTACTATGTCTGTCTTGTGTTTATTTTCTGAATTATGTTGCGCAAAACCCATTTTCCCTTGTTGTAAACAAAGCACCCAGGTAAAAGTATGCCCTTTAAAGAAGTACAAGGACTTTCTGTAAGAAAGCAGTATGCTTGTAGGGTGCTTGTTCATCACTTTATTGAATTCTTATCCAGGCATTATTTAAACTGTTTCCATATGGCATAGGTCTTTTTTATAAAAACCCACCCACTCAGATACCATATTAAAAAAGCTATCAGGTTTCTTTGGCATTGTCTGATTCACAAATCCCTCTTGGCTTTCAGCCAATAGGTTTGCCTGTTCTATCCATCTAAAAATAGGTGCTCCTCCCAGGTTTTGTTAATATTTTACCTGGAACTGAAGTCAGGCTGCCAGAGCTAGAGTTACTCAGTTGTCTCTCTAGTCTTTTTAAGGACCACAACATTTCTGTTCTTTTGCTTTGTCTCTTTTCCAACTTTTGACATTTGCAGACACTTGAGTATTCTTCCGAACATGTGTAGAAGTGTCAGCGTTGCTAGAACAATTATTTGCTACCACCTCTTTAATCAGTGCTTTGACTTCTTTTTTCACTACTGTAGCCTTGTAAGAATTGGATTTGATGAATTCTAAATCAGTTGCTGTTATCCTCTTGCATCAGTGCTCTGCTGTCCTCCTCTATAGATCAGCAAAATGTTTTCCTGTTTCCCAACTCCTGTGTAATTGAAGACGTTCCATCTTTTTTCTCACTTTCTCTTTTTTTTTTTTTTGATGTGACTGGACTAGACTGAAACTTTCAGGGACAGCTCTGAGGAATAGGTGGTGATTAAGCTGGGCTAGGACAGGAGTGAGCTGGGAGTCCAAATTGGAGGCAAACCTCTGGGCAGGAGAATCCTTCTTGCATCATTCTTGCTTCCAGGAATTAAGGAGGAGAGTAATTTGTTACTAATCTTCTTTCTCACGCTAGCTTAGCTACTCTGCATGGTAGATAGTGGTGAGGGGACAGAGCCAACCTTTGCCTGTCTCTTAGTTGCCAGCTCCAAGTTGGCCCCGTTGAAGTCTGCTGTCTGAATCCATGGACCCAACTGCCCCTGCTGGGTGGAAGAGGTTTCTCATTTTTCCATGCAGACATTTAATATGAATTAGACAGTGAGAGAAATGTCTGGTTTAGATAAATGCCAAAGCTGCAGTAATTATTCAAATCTTGTCAGAGCCTCTTGGCTGGAGTTATCATGAAACATGAAAATAGAAACAGCTACTCTTCCTCTAGAGCTCTGGCCATAGAGACCAGTGGGGAATACAGGGATAAATAAAAATTAAGAAGACCTTTGAAACAGAATGCAGGAAAGCCAAGGAATGTTGCAAAAGTTTGAATCCATTCCTATTTTGTTTGACTGCAGATACATCCCCTCTGATTTCTCCACTTCTAAGAGCACAGTGGCTACTATACAAAGTAGCCCTTCTCTATGTCTGACCAGACAGCAAGTGTCTCCTGTCTTGCAATTCCAGGGATAGTATGAAGACTTCCATCGTGCCATGAGCTTGACATCATCAGGAACGGCAACTGCTTGTTTTCTTTGTGATATATTACTCCGAAACAACATAAATGTCAACTGGCTGCTTGCACGTATTGCACTGGGAGAAAACAGCATTGCTCTGAACCTCTAACCTAGCTTGTAGGCAAACTGAAATTTTTATATGTTTAAAAAATTAGACTAAAGTAGAATATTGCAATGCAAGGAATAATTAAAATCAAGTATGTTTCTTATTTCTTGTGCCACCTATCTTTTCACACTACTAGGACAGTTTTCTATACGTTCTTACTTCTTGGTCCCAGCTCCCTTGAGCTCGTCCTGGCCATCAGCATCAAGCTATATTAATTTTTCTCAGGACTCTGCTTAGTGATAAAACAATGCTAGACAAGAAATGCTAAATGTTGTTACTATCCTCACTGCAACACATGTCTTGACACCCCATCTGGTTTTGATTAAAATGGTTTAAAAAGGAAGTGAAAGCCAATATCTGTATTGTCATCAAACCTCAGAAAGAGAACCCAGGGCTTGGCTTGAATGACAGGATTCTCCTTGGCAGGAAGATGTATAAAATCACTGAAATGAAATAGGAGTCTTTGTGTGCTCCAAAGATTTGTTACCTTTCTGTAATGTCTTTGACAATTTTTTAAAATATGAGGTTTATGTTTTTTATCCAGCGTCATAATCTTAGTTTGTAATCATATAAATAATTGCACACGATAAATCCAGTTAATTTTAATGAGTGGAAAATACAAACTTTAAAAATTTTCCCTTAAATAGGCATAACCTGCCTTATAGCTTTGACAGTACACCTATCCTCTTTTTCTCAGTTCCTGGCTGGAATGGTGAAAATAGATTTGCTATTGTTCTCAGGACAGTTCAGAAACAGAAGGTTAGAGCTGAAACCACCAGATATTCAGAGATTAAGTCCGCCCTGTCAGGGCTACAATTTTAAGAAAGCATTTTCAAGGACTAATTGTAGTATAGTGGCAGTATCATGGAGCTCTGTAGAGCCTGCAAAGCCCCTCCAAATATCTCTCCACCCTCTTGCATGAGTTTTACAGCCTGTGCTGTATTCCTGGCTGCCACAGCTAAATCTGGTACCACTACCCGAGTGGAACACTGGGTAAGTATCCTTTAAATGGGTAGGTTTACATGGCAGGAGCTACAGTGCACTCATAGCTGCAGTGCAAACTTTTGTATTTAAGTTAGTGGACCTGTTCTTGCAAGCCAAGTTCCTCATTTGCATATATGTTTGCTAGGTGCTGATATTATACGTGGGCTTCTTTTTGATAAAAGGAGTCAGCACTTGGAGTGCAGTTCTTATATACATATCCATAAATTAGGTGCATAAGAACAATTGTACTCACCATACACGCAAAAAAGATATTGAGGCTTTCAGGAATTATGCAGCAGGTTAGAAGTATTGCCTGTTACAGTGTCCTTAAGAAGGCATGATAAATTTAGAGAAAAAATACTACACTCATGAAACACTCTTAGTGCACAGTAAAAATAAATTCAAGCTAATAGCAAAAGATTCTGTTGTAAAGATGGCTACATTATTTTATGTGTTATATTATGCTGTATTATATTTTGCAGTTCTACTGCTATATTTTCTGTCTTAGTTGTTTTTCTCTTCACTCTGCAACAGGGTGATAGCTTTTGTTTTGCACTTATTGATTCCTGTTGCAAATGCTCGAAGCTGAGAAAGTCAGGTGAATTGTGACCATAACGCATTGCAAGAGACTTCACTTTTTGTACTTTTCTTCTGATGCCACAGAGGCTGTATTTGCAAGAACAAATTAGCAAGTATAGTTTTATCATAATGCTTCAAAGTAACTGCAAACCTCTGACAGCTGCAGCTGTTTTCAGACCCTGTAATGAAATGGAAGATGAGTCAGACTCTGTGCCAAGGGATACTGCCAGAGCAACACAGCCTCCCTGATACCTCCAGTGAGGAAGGCAATGTCCGTGAAGAGGAGGTGTCTAGAAAGGTTGAGCCAAAACATGCCTCAGAGAGAGATCTCAAGAAAGCAGCCACATCCCCTAGGAGGGAGGTTAGTAGATTTAAACCTGTTCATCTGGGTTTGATATTGTCAGTTTTATCAGTTGAATGGGCAGACCGTGTCTGCTCCAAAGTGCTGACAGGAGAAT
This sequence comes from Thinocorus orbignyianus, assembly GCA_013400375.1. NCBI lineage: Eukaryota > Metazoa > Chordata > Aves > Ciconiiformes > Thinocoridae > Thinocorus > Thinocorus orbignyianus. The sequence goes on along the minus strand of VXBW01006301.1, from coordinate 1,621,468 downwards.
GTGTACCTCTGCTGGTAGCAGGAATAATGAGTCTGAAGGGTCACATTGACTCAAAGATGTGTCCTTCAGTGCCTTCTTCCAGAAGTTTTGCTGTGTATAACACTGTAAAAGAGAAATGTGGGTAGGCTGGGAAAATGAGACAGACAAACAGCATTGAGGCAGTGGGCTGGACACACGAGGTAGCAGATTCCAAGAGGGAGATTTTTTTTACTTCAACAAAAAGGAGGAGAGAAAGTGTAAAAAGTGACCAGGATACATTCTGCCAATTACAGAACGACATATAGGGAATTAAACCCAGGGAGGTATAAAGCCACAACCCTTTTAAGGTGTAGAAATTATTAAAAAACTATGAGACCTTGGAAAATTATTGCTCAGTTGTCAGCATTATGAGCTTTTATCGTAAGAAACCAGCTTTATAAAAACACAAGAACTCTCTGCATCCTGTCAGAGGCCATTTAGTCTTCAGTGTTGGCTAGCATGAGATCCTACAGATAGAGGGTTAAAATCTTAAGTCAATGTCTTGAAACACAAATTTCAAGTCATCTTGAAACACAATGTCTGATATATCCTGAGGGTTTTTTTGGCTTGTGTAGCTGTGGATTAAGCTATTTAGACTTCAGAGAAATGGGCAGCTTCAGGGACAGTTGAATTTGTTCTGCCAAAACCTTTTCTTCCTGGGCAGGAATCAACAGCTAGCCACCCTCGCCCATCTTTCTCCAAGTGCTAGGAAATAACACCCTAAACTGGAGAGCAGCACAACTACTTCAGGGAATGATGGATTTTTGCATTTACCTCGAATTCCCAGAGGCTGTTTCGTATATTCCCACCAGCATCTGCATCGAGTAACCTGTTGGGTTCAGTGGGACAAGTAACTGGGGAGAAGTGTACCTTTGTGTAGATATATTTGTTCATACACCAAAACTGTATGAACAAGTATGGGTAATCTAATATGCTGGTTGGCATCATTGTGGGTTACACTAGAGCTATTCCAGTTATTCATATCATCTTCAGACTAAATATCCCTTTGTGCTTTAACCTCACTTTGTAACCCAATAGAGACTGAAGTTATCAATGAAACCAAACAGCTCTTCAGCAATTTACATCGCTTTGAATCTTTTCACTGCTTCATCCTTCTTCATCATACCAAATTGCATTTCATGTTCTCACTCTCCTAAGCCCTGAAGGTACAGTAATTCAGCCTTAACTTTGATTGTTTGCATCTCTTTCATCCTACCTGTCATAACATGCAAATATTTTCTTTCACAAATGGAATTATCTCTTAGTTCTAGTAGCCTGCCTTTTTTATATACTTTTTAAAACCAGGCACAAGCATATTCAGGAAATTATGTGATATTTATCCCTATTCATAACATTTAATGCCAAGGAAAAGTGATAGTGCTACACACAACCTACTGGCTGATCCTTTTGACATTGCAGAAATCTGATAGTTTGTTTTTTCCCTCTATTTTTATAGTTCTCTGCAGCTTGATCCTTGACAAAAGCACATAACAGACAATAATTGCAGAGCACTAGCAAAAGAAACAAGAGAGGCTGAGACATTTGAGACAGAAGACTTAATAGTCTGGCCTGAAATATACTGGGAGTTTCTGGACACCTTAGACAGGTGGCTGCTGGTGAAACTAGCACCGTTTTCAGGTAGTCTCAAATACTGGACAGCCTGAGAGTAAGCGGTAGAACCTGAGACTGTCCCTGGTCCACTTCAGTGTGCAGTTAGCGTCACCGCCTGAGATCAGTGCTGCAGCTACCTGTAGCTGCCAAAGGAGGGTGAGAAGAAACTAGCTGAAATGGCAGTAACCGCTTAAGCTGCTAACCCATACCTGTGAGATGGCAGTAGTAGAGGGAGTGTTGAGTACTGTCCAGTTAACATGGCCAAAATGCCCATAGGATTCACTGTGTGACTGGGTTACCGTGTTGGTGAATAAAGGAAGAGCAACTGATGTCATCTACCTGGACTTAGGGAAAGTGTTTGACATTGTTCCACATGACATCCTGGTCTCTAAATTGGAGAGACATGGATTTGGTGGATGGACCTCTCAGGGGATAAGGAACTGGCTGGATGGTCATACTCAAAGAGTTGTGGTCAACGGCTCAATGTCCAAATGGAAACCAGTGAGAAATGGTGTTCCTCAGGGGTTGGTACTGGGGTTGGTGCTGTTCAACATCTTTGTCAGGAACGTGGACGGTGGGATTGAGTGTTCCCCCAGTAAGTTTACCGACAACACCAAGACATGTGGCGTGGAGGGAAGGGAAGCCATCCAGAGGGACCTTGACAGGCTTGAGAAGTTGTTGAGGCCCAGTCCCTGGAAGAGTTCAAGGTCAGGCTGGTTTGCACTTTGAGCAACATGGTCTAGTGGGAAATGTCCCTGCCCATGGCAGGGGGGTTGGGACTGGATGATCTTAAAGGCCCCTTCCAATCTAAACCATTCTATGATTCCATAAGTGTTGCAGCTGGCAGTCTGGGGCTGTGGCTGGTTCCTGCTGAGCAGGGCAAGAGAGGTATCGCCACTGCCTGCCTTTGAAGTTTATACGAAAAAGCATTTTCAACCATATAAAAGACCATTCTCTGCAGATATATTTCAAGCCACAGAACTTTTTTTAAATTTAACATTTTTGAAAGTGAAAGTTTGTTGTGTTTGTTTAGGTGCCAGTAGATGGCACGTAGTTTTCCTGCTTATGTAGTTGGCATGCAGGGAAGAAGTCTTATGGAAGCTATCCCACAGGGGTTACTGGACTGGTGATAAGAAAGCACTGACCACGTAGTGCACAAATGCTGTTCAGCCCTATTTGGGCTTCTCATATGTTTGTATTGTTACGGTTCCAGACTGCTAATACCTTAAGCCTCAGGCTCTAACTTGAGCAGGAAGGGTTTATTTTTGGAAGAAGAATTTTTCCCATAGACAAGTGCCTGCACTATCCACTNTTTTTTTTTTTTTTAATAAACCATACAGTAAAACTTAGGCTAAACAGAAAAAAAATGTGGGCCAAAACATCGCTGTACCACTGAGAATGGAGTAGCCAGAACTCAGACTGATACATTGCACTGCCAACGACATGTCTGGTGGAGGTGACGATGGAGAAGAGATGGAGTCAAGTGACTCATACGCACAGATGAAAGACTTTGGTTGACATGTAATTCTGTGGGTGCACAGCCACTGCAAGGGTGAAAAGCCAAACTGAGATGATCTGTTGTGGCCACTCAGGGAGAAGCTGCACAAGCCCTGGGGTTTGGTACTCGTGAAGCAGCAGCTGGGAGGAGCCTGTGGAAGAGGCAGTGAGCACACGAGAGGGCTCACCTTTGGGCATGCAATGTATTGCTGTAGTTATGAGCCTAACAATCTCTCATAATCATTAATCTCTGTGAAAGATGCATTGGGTAGGGCTCTCTGGAGCTCCACACCGGAGCACTGGCATGTGGGCTGGTCACCATTAAAGTCCAAGATATGAGACATCTTATCCTAAAATCCACTTCTACTTTGGTCTCTAAAATCCCTTTGATAACGTCTTAGTTCAGCTTCCTAACCATATGTGTGTAGTGCCATTAGAGGTGCCTGAAGTTACTTAATCCTGTGGAAGAGAGATGGATTTGACACCAGACTTACTGATGACCTACATGCAGTGCAGGAGCAACGGGAGGCCATGACAGATACCGGAGAGCGCTCTCAGATGGCTGCATGTGATCGTGTTTAAGTAACTGAACTGAGACCGATGAGCTGACCGTGAGAGATGAGTTCAGATGCACATGCTAGCACTGCACTCACTAAAATGTAAACACAAAGACTCTGTGTGACCCAAAACATCAAAACAAGTGTCTGTTCGGATCGTATGCATAGTCCATGGTAAAAGTGAAATATATCCCCCTGGAGTTTTTCTTCCAGGGTTCACAGATCCAGAAAATGGCATATACCTTAGACTAGCAATCATGGAAAACAAGTGAGAGCTCTATCTCTGGGGTCCTGTCCTTTGACCCAATACCTCACATGGATCCTCAAATTCCATGACTTTTCTCTTCTTACTCTTTTATTTATAAAATGTTCTTTCTAGCCTTCTTTCACCAGGCTGTTTGTGAAACTTAATTAATATAGTAAGTCATTAACTGATTCCAGCAGTCTTTTATAATGTTCGAACTTACCACTTCATGTAACTTTTTGAGTTACAGACTATCTTTAAAATTCATGCTGGGTGTTCTCCAAAAATTTCATGTCAGAATCTTCCACATACAGGGAAATCTCATCACTCATTTAAAAGATATCACTGATTTCCAGCCCTGTGCTGACTCTGAGTGAACAGAGATTACAAAGACCTTGGAAATGCTAGTAGAAACTGGCACCATATTCCTTTTAAAGCCAGCAGGCATTCGTAAATGAAGCTAGGGTGGTACCACCTTTGAGTCTGAGGGGAGCCACAAGGTTATGAGGACTGGTCAGGCTCATAGAGCAAATCATGAAAGTTGAATAGTCCTCGCTTCTTAATGACAACGTGAAGGCTTCCACCAAAGTGGAGAGTCACAGCTAGTATTGAAGGGTTGCTATGTGCTCTCAGTGGATGATGCTGCCTTTCCACTTATGTCTCTTCAGGCCATGTTCACGCTCCTCTGTGAATCAGAATAGTGGGACCTTCCAGTGGTTCATGGAAGGTTGAAAGGAATTTAAAATATTGTACCCATTAGAAAGGAAAAAAGATTTGGATAAAATACTGAAAAATCTATCTCCACGCAACAGGCGTTTTTGAAATTAAGAGATCAATATACTTCACACATATCTCAATTATCTTCCAGAATAGGAAGCGGATGTTTACAAATTGGACCTCTGACACAACGAGGGTATAATTTCCCATTAAACTTAACACTATGTGTGAGTAGGTTGCAGCTAAGAGGGACAGTCCCACTACCCTGCCCGCGGCTCTGCGCTCCTGTTGCCTCCTATCTAGTGATCACAGGGCTGCTAGAGAATATTGCTTCAGCAGAAATAAAGTGCCTTATCCTCCAAATGTGTAGGACTCACTCCGATCAGTAAGCTGAACTGACTCATCCTGCATAGTCACTAGGTCGAACACAAGGAAAGGAACAAGACCTACTGTTTGAGGGAGGAGGAAGAGAGAAAGGAAATGAGAATGGGCCCATCCTGCTAACAGCAGTCTGCAGGTGCACAGGATTACCTGTATCAGGAAACTGCACCACTAATATGTCAAACAAATTAGCCCATTTTATTATACTGTCATACTGCAGTTATGCTAAGAGGTGATTTAATAGATAAAAGATCTATAGATAAATAGATAAATAGATAAAAGATATCAGCCCCAGAACTTGATACCTTTTATTCCATCAATTTATATGCAGCAGCATTTTTTAGGCATTGTAAATAAGAATAATACATTATAGTACTAACTGAGATTAAGGTTCCACTGTGCAAAAAGGTACTAATGCACACTCCATAGTCTTTCTAAAGAAATAAAGAAGGCATGATGGTAGCTATCGGGTAAAGGAATGGATTATCATACCCACTTTACAAAGAGAGAACTGAGGTGTGCCCCGGTTAAGGAATCTGCTTGTGATGAAGTGTATAATCTCCTTTGGACATCTTGGAATTGAATGCATTTCTGTTAAAAGCCTTCATAGAGTGATCACTATATATCACAGGTGAACTTACAAGGTGGCAATCTGAATGCAAACATCCACTTTGACAGTATTTCCAGGTTACTAATTAGCCAGAGTGAATTATAAGGTTGTACTTTAAGCCTCTCCATGGTCAGGACTTGGATGTTTTTCTTTAAACACTGATGAATTATGACACTTGGACATTATTCATGCTAAAATGCTGAAATATTTATCTATCTCTATGAAGTATTAAAGTTTGCAAGACTGCAATATATAAAATTCTGAAGGAGACTAAGTACGGTTTTTCAATATCAATATATCTGGAAATACTGATACATATCGATATATACAAACTATATATATATTTTTATAGTTTATGTAATATACTTTAGTTTGGAGGCTTGTGACAATTTCAGCATAGAAGACTGGTGCTGTATAAGCACTAATTTCAAACTCTGTGTCTGTCATTGCAATAATTCTAGAACTGTCTCAGAATCTTTAATCAAGGTTACTTGGAATCCCCGGTTCTAGCATTTTTGGGTGCAAGAGGTAACTGCAGAATTTTGACAATGGAACTTTCTAATTGTAACCAGTAGCTTGGAAAAACTAATTTGGGAAAATTTGTGCTATTGTTGGGTAGCTATGGAGGGCAAAATTTCTGCAGGCATGTTCTTGAAGTTCTGCAGACTTCTTATTAGACAAATAAAATGCACTGAAAATAACTTAAAATTAATCCACTGATTTCAATGGTGAAATGCCATATTCAAATCAGAAAATGCAAATAATGCAATTCTGGGAGAAAACCTGAGATTAGAGTCCTAAGTTTATAATGATGAAGGGGCGTTTTCGTCACCCCAAACCTCATTGGCCCGTGCTGGAGACACCATAACAGCATGATACACCATAATCTGCTCTGCCAAATCACGTGCTTTTTGTAAGCTGCTGAGGTAAATTCGCATGCTTACTGAACACATCAAATCAGGGCCAAAGAAACTTCTGTTTGTTATATTGCATTCGGCACTCACAAGTAGGCAGTTTTCCGTAGGCTGGAGCACGGAAGCCCAGCATGAGTCTTGCTTACCTTGGCATAGCTCAAGTGAGGACCTGCTCCCAGTTTCACTTGTGGAAGTTAGAACAAAAATCTGGGCTGCAATGTCTCTTTCTTTTCCTGACTGCAGGGTTTTCTTTCAAGTTTCCTCTTAAAAACAGGGCTACATAAGCTCTGTCTCTCCTGAAGTCAGTGACAAAATTCCTATCACTTTCCCTTCTTAGCAGACCCTCATCTTATTTTTTTCTGACTGATCCAGCCAAGCAATCTACAGAAAGACCCTGCTCTCCTTCTTACTCCGGGTGTTTTGCCTCCTGCCCTGACCTAGGGACTAGCTCTTGACTTTGGTGCCGAGTGCCTCAGTGTGCTGGAATTTACTGTCGGAAAGGAAATATTCTGACTGCTATGGGACACCATGGGGCATGTGTTGCTTACACAGTAATGTCACCCTTTGGGTCGTTGTAAGGCAGAAGGTAAAGCTGACAAGTGGTGTTTATCTGTCAATGACAGCTTGTACATGCCTTGAAGTGCCTCCAAGCCGACTGTCTTGAAAAAAAAAAAAAAAAAAAAAGCAATCTAGGCTTTAAAGTTTAATCTTCCCTCATCTTGCTACATAGAGTAAGACCCCATTTGTGGATGCTACATTTATAGAGAAAGTATTTCTCGTCACTTCTCAATGAAGGTCATGTCTCATTTACATGGCAGAAGAGTAGAGTGCATGGCAGAGTAGGAAAGTCTCTTTTCTTGGCGGGTGTACAGTGCAAAAGTGTGATTAAACTGAGCTGGCCAGGTAAATCCAGGTGTCTGTCATCAGTAAGATGATCAGTAAGGTCAGCAAAGATGTCAGACAGAAAGGACCGCCTTCACAAATTAGGTGGGGACTTAAGAGTAACAGATATACTGAGATGCAGCATTCTACCACGCTGAGGTACTTCTCTATCTTGCAAAAGTAGCAGTGCCTTTTTCAGTTGTATGTTTTCAGTTTTCCACTTGTTAGCATGGTAGAAATTGAAATAACTGATTTGTTATTTTTATTGGTAGGGAAGAAAAAATGCTCTGCAGATTACCAGACTCACTTCAAAAGAAGTAAATTCACCAAAATCTATAATGTCCTAGTTTAAATAACATAGACGGCAAAGGCAGAATCTGAGCACAAAATTAAATCACTATAATGTGATTCTGCTGTAAATATGGACAACAGGATTTTCAGGTCCTGTGTCTGGTGGGAGGGGACATGGGATTTGGATGGGACTTGGGCACTGCTAAACTCATTCCAGCATCCTCCTGGAGAAATGCATTTATGGGTTCCTCCTGATGGGAGGGAAAGTTCCGTCTGCTGTCCCTTTGTCCTTGGGATCAATAAACAACTGATTCCTAGAGGTTCCAAAGCTCCAAATATTAAAATTAGTTAATATGTTACATAAGGCTTTATAACTTAAGATACTTTATTAGTGTAGAACCAAGATGTTGGGGTTTTCTTTAATGAAAATGCATAGGCATGCCAGCAGTTTTTGTGTTACTTCGAGATTTTCTCCTGTGTGGCCTGGGAATCCTTTCCTATTATAATCTAAACTGTTTCTTTCTGCCCAGCGTTCTTATTTGAATTGACTATTTTTTCTCAGTATCAAGAAAATCTTTCAGTGGAAAGTTTTTAAATAGTTTGGTTAAAGATTTGTCTCTGAGGTCTTCTGGAAATGTCCTGAACCTTTGGCTTGCTGACAAGATGAAGATTTTTCTCTGGTAACAAACAGACAGTGACTTACTAGAATAGAGACTGAAGTAAGTGAGAGAGTTCAGTCCTAGGAATAGCAGCAAATATGAAGTTATGGATGCAGATCTAGCAGCTGCAAGAGCATATAAGGGCTTTGGATGTTTGACCAGGGGAATTTATTAAAAACAGACGAGAGAGAATGATTTAATTATCTGACGCCTTGGTTAGCTGCTGTTTGGAAACTGCTCAAGGAGCTGAACAGAGTTAAAATAGGATATTATGTTTTGGAAAGAGACCACAGAAGATTAATTGGGGCAGGCATGGAAGGGAAAGGCTCAGAGAGCTTAGCATGTTTGGCCCCTGAGGTGGCTGAAAAGAGGGCTTACAGTGGTACACAAAATGAGGATGAATTCTGGTCAGAAGACATTCACTTTACGGAAGGGCAAAATACAAGGTCACAAGCTGACTTACGGAAGGAGAATATCAAGTTATGAGAAGGGACATTTCCATCCAGAGACATGAGGCAGCTTGTGTGAACAGTGGGACTTTTAGCAATAGGATAAATTAATGAAAGGATCAGCTGGGATTGGAACGGCCTCTTATTCTATCTACTGAAGTACAGTATGTGGGCTAGAAACAAGTTGGAGCTGAGCTTTTTCCACCTCACAATTTCTGTGAAGGTTCTGGCTCAGTCAGTTGTCAAGTAGGCTGGCAGCTGAGTCAGAAGGTGGTTTGTGGTCTTTTATGCACTCAGGAGTTGTGTGATTAGTGCAGAGAAGCTAAATGTTCCCCTTCTGGCTCAGCTCCTTCACATGATGAGTTGCAGTCAAATCAACCGAGCGATACAGGGAATAAGAGCAGGACTGCAGGAAAAAAAATAGTCACAACTCTGAACTTCATAAAATTAATAGATAAATGCCTCTACTAATAGGTTGATTAAATGGATAATTGTAACTGTGTTTAGACATATCTGTGATCCAAGAAGCATAAGTTTAGAGGTGACCAAAACAGTAAAAAACAGAACAGGCCAGGCATTTCCTTCTTTTCAGTTTTTTCCTTCTTTTTTAACCAGTCTTAGAGTAATTTGGGCAATCGTTGGCCAAAATCAACACCTCTGTTGTATTCAATGATAAAGCAAGTTTGACGACTGCCATGCCCTCTGCAAATATGGAAAAGAAGTATAAGAAGGCAAGCTCTGAATGACATCTATCCAATATCCAGTAGCATAGAAGTACTAATGGCTGTTGTGGCACAAGCAAGGTGGGGTCAACATTGTGACAGCATTTGTGCAGGAAAAAAATGAACTTAAATGCCTAGGTTGTCTTAGGCTGGAGTGTGAAGCATGTGCTGGAGGCGTGGACTCAGCTGCGAAATGGATTGAAACAAATAAAATATAGCTTAGTCTCTTAAGAAATAAACTGCTTTCCCTGTCACAGCTACTGTGAAGGTACACTGACACATCACAGCCTAGATCTACCCAAGTGGTATCTTTTAGAATGCAATTAAAAATTACATTGCAGGAAAGTTGCAACATGGAACTTTTTCATGAGAGTAATAAAGGACAAAATATAACATGCAATTAATTATGCAAGTATCATGTCAGGCAAAGAAAGAGTCAAAGAATGAGCAAATTTTCAAATGATGATTACTCCATAATTTCAATGTATTTTGTGTAGTTGAAGAGCCTTTTGCTTGCAATGTCAGTTGCTCTGAACAAAACAGAGACCTTGAGAAATACACAGTTCTCCACATGCAACAAAGGCGACTATGGCATTTCAAAATTTTTTCTACACATAACTTATCTTCCCTTCCTGCCTAGCAGAGGTTATAGAGCCAATTTAGTTTTCTAGCCATAAATGAAGCAGGGTTAGGTCTTGGGTTCAAAAGTTGTCCTACAATTAACTCTCCCACCTTTGCCTAAGCATAGCTCAGGCACATGTGGACATTTTGGCTGCAGTCTCCCTGTTCAGGGCTAGAGAGGGAGTTTTGCTGTGTGGATGAGAACCACACACTTTCTCTTGGCCTCAGAGCCAGTGGATGGTCTCACTATAGACTTATTTAGTAATATAAAGTAGTCTATGAGTTAGAATTCCTAAATATCCTTCTTCCTCTTCCTGGAAAGGAAGGCTGTAAGGATAAGCACTGGCTTCCAGTCCTTTCTCACTGTGGGATTGCAATGGAGATCCTCTCTAACCTACCTGGTGCTAGACTGTGACCATATTTAATCATGTTTGTTTGTATTGCTCTCCAGACATGCAGTTCTCAGCACCTCTTGACACATGTTGAGTGAAACGCAAAGCCAACTGTCTTTATATCTTACAAGAGGCCAGTCAGGAAACACCATACTGGAGAGAATCAGCAGTTGCTCTTCATGTGCCTGTGGTTCCAGTCATGACAGTGTTTAGTGCCTGGATATAAGTAGAAGAAAGGGAAAGAAAAAAACATCTCTGCCATGTTATTAACCATTCATTCACTGATTCCCCACTGCTACCACCATCATACACAGAGGGACAAAATCCCCAGTTCCCTATTCAGGCCACCATTCTTTTTGCTTTCCAAAAAAAAAAAGCATTCCAGTGAAGGAATACCTAGAGTACCTAGTGAGGTTTACCTAGATAGTGATATAAAATACCAGAAGAACATAGTTTTAATATTCCTTGTTATGCCTATAGGCAGGGGTCTTGCCTTTCTCTGTATTTTACAGGCACATGAAACAGTCAAATAATGAAACACCAAAATGAGCAGAACAGAAAAATCCAGATGGTAGTCTTGCCTCAGAAATGAAACAAAATGCCCATCTCTTATAAGGTGTATAGAAAATGGCTAGTTAGCCAGAAAGCAACAGATTGTAGAGGAAACAATCATGCATTGGCTACAGGATAAACAGGCACATAACCAATCTTCCATCTCTAACTCATATTCAAAGATGTAAAATAACACTGTTTTCCATTACTTTTGGGTGGACTTAGACACTGTGTGCACTGTGTAGTAGCCTAGCTCTTATTGATATGTGGTATGATATGAGCATGCATCTTAATTGCACGAAATCCTTGAAGACCACTTCACCTGTTGCACTAATCACTAGAGTTTTGTCTCAAAATCCTAAAAAAGCATAAGAAAATAAATCCTAGTACCTCATTATTAAGTTGACCTATATTTCTATTGCCTACATATTCATAGTTTAAGTAGGAGTTTAAGAGAAGGACAGCCCAGTAGCTTAGTTCAGTGGCTCAATGCGTGTGCTACAGATAGGATTTCCATTCCTTCTGTCTGGTTTCCTGGCTTGGCAAAGGCAAGGAGTGCTGCATCTCCTGGACAAGTGGAAAAGAGAATATCCCATCTCTCAGCAGTGACCTCTCCAGTTAATGAGGTAGCAGTGCTGAAAGGAGCACTACAGTCTCTACCAAAGCCAAAATGAGGATGACTACAGGCAAAGGACCCGAAACAGTATAGCAAATATAAACAGAAGGGAGATACGGTCTTCACTGCTCCAAACAGGAATACAGTAATCCTTTTTTCATCATTAATATGGCAAAGTACTCCTCAGTCCATCTTTGCATACCACTTTATTTTAAAGGAAAGAAATGAAGTTTCACTGCAGGCTTCCTGCCTATGCTTATTTGTCCCTTTTATGTTGTAGAAAAGGGCATAAATGTGTACAGGTAGTTTCTATAAGTTCTGCAGGCAGAAGGGGCTCTTCAATAGCACGGCAGTCACTTTTTCAGCCGCTGTCTGCGTGTGTATGCATGTCTGCGTGTTACAGAGAGAGACACAGAGAGCTAGCAGTGTAGCTGAATTTAGAAAGTTATAGATGTTCTCATCAGCCCCATGCAATGCAGCAGAGATTCCTTCCAAAAGCCAAGGGAGCAGAGGCTGCAGACAACAGATGTGAGAGGGGTTCCCATAACTGTCAATTTTCAAAGTGTTTGCACTGAAAAGAGAGGAGGTGCTATTTTGATTGATATTTCAGTTGCAGTATATAAAGCAGAGGAATTCTTCTTACCCTCTGCTTGTCATACTGATCTGCATACTCTCTCAGCTGGACTTGGGGCTACTACTTACTGCATCTGAAAGACTGAAACTCACTGGGAATAAAGATTTCTTGTAACAATGCCGGAACCCACCAAGAAAGATGGTAAGTATAACAAATATTACCTGAACGTTTCTTAATTATAAAAATTATGAGTATGCACACACAAAGCACCTTTTAGACCATATTGCATATTTCAGCATTAAATAATATCTAAGAGTCATAACTGTGCAACATCATTATATCGTTACAGGACACCAAAACTTTTAAATTAGAAAATTACTTTCAGTGAGGATTATAGAACAAAACTGTTTTGGTGTCCAACTATTTTAATAAATGATGGCTTTGCAAAGATATTGAGAAAGTACTTGATTGGGCAAATGCTGTATTTACTCTTTAAAGACTGTAGGACTTCCACAGTGCAATTAGTGTTTTTTCTATAGCTAAGATATCTAGACCCTGGAAAGCAGATAATAAGCTCTTATGGTTTAAAAAGTCAGCATGTTGATAAGTTTTTCAGGAAGTTTTATTAATTATTGAATAGAAAGGATGTACTCATGAAACAGGTTCTGATGAAAATGTGTTCTGTATATCTAAGCATAAGTGAAGAAGGTAGTAAACTTTTCTGTACAGGTCAAACTGGAATGATGCATATTTTTGCCATGCTACAGAAATCATTATTTTATGTTTCAGAAGCAGAGCGAAAGGCAGTAACACTGACCCCTTTGTGTGGTACTCTTAAGTTCATAGCAAAGAAACCAACTGCGTAGTCTGCTAGAGAGATACAGAATTGTCTATTGGAGGTTACCCAAACAGGTGTAAAATGTTCAGGGTCTTTTAATTCGTAACTTCTTGAAACCTATTTTTTTTTTTTACTATTTTGAAAATTTAGGCTAAATACACTTCTTATATTTGCATTACTTCTATAGCCCTTCTTTTAGTTTTCCTTCAAGTTTAGGTCTTTTTTTAAAAAAATTTTTGATGATCGTTGTTTAGTATTGAAAATATACATAGCTTCTGCAAAGTCATAAATGTGCAAACTATTTTCTTTGAAAGTGTTGGAAAACAAGGGTTATACAGACAGTTCCCTAGTGCATTTCCAAATTCAAAACTGAGATTAATTTTAAAGATAATCCCTTGGAAATTATAGAAGTCATTAAGGAGCATTTATTTCCCGTAAATTCTGAAAGGTCTGATAGGCCTTTCAGTGCATTTGATTTAACACTGACCTACTGATAATTGTGGGGTTTTTTTTGATTTTAGAAGTATTTTGGAAATATTTTCTGGTTTTTGTGAAAACCAAAAGCAGAGCAACTACCAAGAGCATTAGGCAGTTTAAGCACCTTGCTGGGTTTGGAGCATACGAAAACTAAACTTTTGCACGACTGAGTCTTAAGCAAGCAGTGTTGACAGACCAATGTGATCATTTTACTTACTGGCCCTCCTTAGGGCTCGAGGACAATGATGGATGAAGTATCCTTCTGAAAATAGCTACACCAAGTGCACGTATTAATACAAGAGCCTAATCCTCTATATCAAACCTAGAGCCAAGCCCCTTCTAGAGTGTCTTATTTGTAATTCAAATGATTTACACGTGTATTAAGTGTCCTTTTTATTTGATCTGCTATTTGACTGGATATTACACAGTTTAATCAGAATGCATTCTGTGGCTGCCAACTGAAAAAAAAAACAACAAACCCTAAAATATTTCTGCACTTTCAAAAGGTATGTGGTTTGGGGAAAATTCGTTAGGAGGCTCATGTTTCTAAAGGTTATTATTCTTCTTAAGACCAGATTGTTTCAAAGGTGTTCTTACAATGCAGTGGTTACAAATGCAACCCTGTAGTTGTGTTACAAAATAAGTTTAGAAACTCTGAACAACGTTACATTGACAGTGAAATAAATGTAATTATTGATGAGTTGATACCGAGGAACATAAAATAATATTTAAAATATTGAAGCCTTCTGTCCTGATAGGGCCAGAGTTCACAAGTAGAAATGAGATCTGGAAAAATGATACATACAGGTTGTACACTGGTTGTTCCTCGTTGCACCCAGCTTATTTGCAATGAGGAGATATGGGTAATAACAGGTTTACCTTATCGTACTTAAGAGATCAGCTGCTTTCTTAAAATTTTTTCATTGATCAAGAGCTCACTTGAACTGGTGGCAGTACTTGCATAGAAAGTACAAGTATTTACTGTGTTAGTGGCAGGAGTATTCAGTACCAATAATAGCACAATACCAGGGCTTATACTACTACTAGCTTGACCAGTAAGAACTCAGAACCTCATGTGTCCATCAAATGCCTGTTCTCAAGATAATTTCCTAGCCATGAAGGACTGAAAGTAGTTAATTAATGATGATGAGCCTTGGACTGATTACATTCTGTAAGGTACAATCGGAAGGACTCTCTGAGAAACCTTTGGGGAGCTTGGTGGTGGACTACCATAGAAAGCGGAGAAAAAGAGAGGCTTAAGGCTTCTACATCACATGGATACCTAAGTAGTATTCTTCTGACATTTCCAAAAGAAGCAACCTACATGAATGATCCCATACTCCTTATTCTTATAGGTCCTGCCACTTAAAAACCTCACACACAAGAGCAAGCAGCTGAGAAATCAGAAACTGGCTAACACTTGAATGTTAAAAACCCCTCAGGTTTTTTTGGGTTTTTTTGTCAGTGCAATCTCTGAGGTACATAGCTAGGTTTTCCAGAGGCAATGCTGCAGCAAGCTCCCAAGTTGTTGTTTATTTTTCAGGTCAAATATTCTTTGAGCTATTTTAGGATTATTAGATTACCAAAGTGAGAAATTTCCTGACTTGGTGAGAGTGCAGCCTCACAATGTGCTCTTAACAAATGGGATCACCAAATTAAACACACCACTCAGCTTAGAGATGGTTGCTGGAGCACTTCAGCCTAATGGAATTTGTCAGTGTAGAAACAGACTTCCACAACTAATGATTTAAGGCCTGTATTGTACTTCTGAAAAGTCAAAGTCCTATATATTACATCAGCTGTGGCTTTCTTGGAGTATATGGTCATGTCATTGTAAGATAGTTTTGTCTTGGCCTGTTTAAAATTTCGTATTCACAAGGAGAAGGCTACATCCATAGGTTAACTGATCTCAGTGGATGACCAGGATAGCACGGTGACACTGAAGACCTTTACTAATGCATTTAAATTTAACAGCCTTTAGTTCTCCTGGTAACTAATAAAATCACCCTCCCTCATATAATTACTTCCTGTAATTTATTGTAATCACTCAGTGAATCTTTCCTCTCCCTTCTGCCCTTTACCCAATATTCATAATAAGAGCTGCCCATTAATTAGGTGCCCTCTTAAACTGTCACAGACCACGACATTTGGACATGCTTTCGTGTAAGTGCCAAGTCTCTCAAGAGCAACGGTTTCAAACTATTTGTGGGCATCATCCCACAGAGACAGGTGCAAGTCAGTCCCCAGTAGGCAGCTCTGTAAATTTGCCTTATTTATTCTCTCCAATCTAGGAAATAATTCATGGCCATGAGGTAAGCGACCATTCCACATTTTAAGCCAAAACATTTATCAACTGTCTGCCAGATTCATTTTCTAAGGGTTTGCAAGCTCTGCTTGAATACTGCCTGGAGCATCCACATATTGTGTGTCTGCTTTAGCATTTAGGAAACCTATTTTCAATCTACAAACAGTGTAGTTGTGCACAAAAGTATTTGTGTATATTTTCTGTTAGAAGGACAGTCTCTAAAACATGAAGCAATTTGTGAAAGGAGGTAAACAGACATATCAATAGAGACTGCTGTGGAGATAGGGTGGCACTGTTCTCTCTAAAGAAGTCTGGGGAAAACAACCTTTACTTCTCTTGGCTTTTAAACATGACTGGGTTTGTTTCATTGCATGATCGTTTTACAACTATATTTGCATTATACTTATTGTATTTATATAAATACCACAGTCTGATGTATCAAGATAACTGGCATTATCAAACAAGTTTTATGACAGCTAGTCATATCAATCATATAAGAAGACATGTAGAGCAGTATTCCCATGGGAAATCAAACTCAGTATCAAGATTGGCTAAAAGTTTATTAAAGTGAGATTTCTTTTAATATCATATTCTCAAGGCTAGACAATTTTTCAGAGGTAGAAAAGAAGTTAAATGGAAATTCTGCTTTGGTATATGAATTTAGCTTGTGCGAAAATTAACACTACTGATGGGAAGTTTTCCAGAAAATTGAATAATGTTGCTTAGTGCTTTCCATGCAGAAGACTGGACCCATAAAACCATTTGATTATGGCACCAAACTGGGTAGTGCAGCTGCTGCCGTCCTTGCTGCATGTTCAGTGAGGCAAAAGGAAAATACACAGACATCCATCTTCTGCCATCATCATTGCTCCTCTGCAGGACTGACTGTAAAATACATTCCCATTATTTCTAACTACCTTCACTCTTCAAGCCAAATCACACTCGCTGTCAGGCCCATGTACATCATTTACAGGTACCGTATTTAAGTCACAGGTAAATCAGTTTTGGTGGATGAGGGAAGGAGGAAACCCTAACCCCTTATCTTATTTTCCCTCTCAATTCTTTAGACAGTTTCTCTTCATCACCTCTAGCTAATAAATTTAAAGCTTTCACAAACAGAAAGCAAACTTACGTTTGATGATCGTAATTAGATCCATCAGGGTGGGTCCCACTCCCATCCTGAGCCCTATAGAGCTGTGTCCTCCTGCACGGATCTTGTTGCACGCTGGGAATTGAGTTGATCTTTGACAGTCTTTGCCCTCCCATTGCTAATTTCTAAATGTTGCTCCCATACTTCCAAGATACTAGAACATCTTAGGTTTATTTTCTGACCTTCCACCTTCACTGGTCCTAAGTTTAAGACTGGTTTTCCAATCAGATTAATTTGATTGAAAAAAAAAAAAAGAACAACAACAAAAAAAAAACACAAAACCCCACAAACAAACAAAAAACTCCAAAAAGCCCCCCAAAACCCACATCACACTGGCAAAGAAAAATCCTCAAACTTGATTTATTTTGGAATTTTTATGTTTTGCTTAATATGTTATAAATTGAAGGAACTGTACTGGTGGGGGTTTTTTCTTATACAATGCATCGATTTTATTTTAATACTAGTGTAGGAGGATAACGCAAGTTTGATCTGGCTTATTGTTCTTACTTGAGTTTAAAAGCTCATCCACCCTGTTCAAAAAGCAGTGCATCTCTGCACAGGAAAAATATTCAATATTGTCATAGTTCTCATTGAGTTTAGGAGGAAAACAGGGAACAGTCTTTCAACAGACTAGAGTGTGCTTTGTACTTGGCAAAACTGAAATTAGCAAATGCTGCCTTTGTGCCTCCCTATGCTGCACCTGTTGGGAAGATAAATAAAGGGCTGCCCAGTTCTTTCCCCTCATACCTCCTAAATATATCACTTTGAGAGAGCTTTAAAAAAAGCCCACCATGCTCCAGTACTCTTCTGTTCAATGAAAAACTGGATGAGTTTCTTCACGTTACTTTCAGTGATCTACCAAACAAGATGGGAAGGTCTGTGGTCACATAGCAAAAAAAACCCCAAAAAACAGATATCTGGGGAAAATTCAGATATCAAAACATTAGTAGCTACCACATACATTGATGGTCCTTGGAAAACATGTTGTACAACGTATTTTGTGTTTTGTGAGGGGACATCCAGAAGGTTCCTTAAACAGGAAAAGCAAATCAAGTTTGAAAATAAATTACCTGGGGAAATTTCCCTTGGCATGAGGCCAAATATTAGACTTGTCACTCAGGGAAAATGCAGAGATTCCACTGTGTTAGAGGTCCTAATTTAATAATTGCTCTAGAGTGAGGAAAAAAAAGGTTTCTCTCATCCGGACACCAATATGGCTTTGCACTGAAAGTAACAATCTCTACAATAATGGAGAAAGTAAATGGATAGAATCATTAACTTCGGTTGTAATTAGAGTTTTCTCAGTCTCACTGCAAACAGCTTTGTCTCTTGAATCTGAAGAACCATGTGGCTGAGAAACATCCCCTTCTCTTCTCACCCACCATTCTCTCTTCGATTTCAGTCACAAATGGAGACTCCAAAAGAAGGTTTCTTTTTTTCACTGCTGTTAGGGAACCAGTACTTGAAATTATTTTTCTGTCACTCACTAGGGGAGTTTGATGCACTCTATGACCACTGGAAGATTTTATTCTTTTGCTTTGAAGAGTTGTTGGCTTTTAAGTTAGGGAGGAGAAGACTGATCTGACATGAATGTTCACATTAGTTCATTGAAAATTATGGTAAGTTTGCAACCATACAAAGATCCTAATAGTCTTTACAGTGCCACAGGAAATCTCTGGATTGGGAACCAGATACCAAATGGACATGTATGCAAGTGAGCTAGGTGTCCCTGCTCTCACTGGAGTTACGGACAGCAGATCATCACAGTCAGTGGAGCAGAGACTGCTGCTCAGTTGACCAACCAGCAGTTGCCTAAACATAGGTGCCTACTGCCACATGAGATGCTCTGGGATACCCAGAGTACCCATTCTGGGCTGGCAGATATGACTCAGGACCTATGGGAGATCTGCAACACCTCAGAGTAGCAGCTAGAAACCAGAAGGCTATGCTGCAGCATCTGAATGTCATTGCTCACCTATGGTTAAGAAAATTAATTGAGCCATAAGCAGGTGTTTAATGGTGAATAAAAGTTTAACTCCATTGATTATAATAGTAGCTCGGACAGTGCAGACACATGTATGTGTCTTCCTCTATTCCGAGTACCCTAACAATCAGGCTGCAGAGTTGTTATCTGTAATTTGTTTGATTAGTCTTCAAGGGTTTTCTGCAATGGGTAGTGTTATAAGAAGACAAGGAGACAGTTCCACTCTGGCGTTATGTGATGTTTGGATCCTCTCTGTCAATAAGCGAGAAAGTACATTGGGCCCAGATTCCCTTGAGCAGAGAGATGCTTCTGTAATCTACTGGGTGCACTGATAAAAATAAATCAAAAGAACAGGTTCTACTGACACTTTTTTTATTATTTGGGAGATCCAGCTGGTTTTACTTGCTTCATTTTTTATAAGAAGGAGTCAATATGTTTTATTTCATAGCTAAACTGAGTGTCTAAATCAACTCAATATTAAATTGTTCTTTTGCATCAACAAAAGGAAAGAGAAAGTTGCATTCATGTTCAAATCAGTGTTAATTTCTCTTCTTCCTTTCTACTCTAGCTTACTCTCACTTCCTCCAACAGGCTTATGCTGTTAGATGAATGATTGGTTACATCAAGAATATTTGTATCTATGAGTAACAAGGCACTTCTTATGTTAAATAACAAAGCATTTCTGAATATTCCGCAATGTGCCCAATAGATACATGTAGATTTAGAAATCCCCATTAATTCCTATTTCTGGAATTTACTCTCTCTAATTTATCAGGTGGTATTTTAGCTGCTAGAGATCACTGAACTAGCAGGTCATTCAGCTGAGATACAAATGCTTGCAGAAGAGAGTGAATTAGAGTCAAAATCCAGTCTGTATCCAATGGGATTATATGTCCTGGGAAGCCATTTTAATAAGCATGTTTTAGTAGAAGTTCTGGTCATTCTTCACCGCTTCCTGAGGTGCTGCAGGGACAGGAAGAGATTTACCATGGATTCAAGAAATATGAAGATAGTTTTCTGCTCAGAGATCTCTCAGAACCCTAAAAAATACAGCATTCACAAAACTGAGTGGTTTCTCTCTGGCTTCCTCCTTCATTGCCTGTGCCTGTATCACTAATGGTATCTCCACAGAGCAGTCAGCAGAACCTAGGCAAAGCGATGTAGAATGTCTCACATCAAAACTGCTTAGAATTGCCTCTTCTGAAGAAGACTAATCACACCTACAACCCTCTTTAGCTTGGCCAAGTGTCTTTATGCATATTTTGAGTTCAAAGTGCCAAAATAAACTGTGGTCTTTCCTGCAGTTAGCCATGGTGGTTTTAAATGTCAAAATACTGAGATGCTGCATGTTCTGCTCTCTGGTAGTGCTAGATAGGGGTTAATTTAGGACATTAGACCTCCTGGAGTAGTGTCAGAAGGTTGTTGAACAGAAAGTCAAATACAGTACAGTCTCAGAAAAGGTCCAAAATTCAAAAAAAATTTTCACCATCCTAAAAATTGTTCCACGCTCTGCCTTGGATCTGTTTGTTCCAAGAAAGACCTTAACAATTGCAATAACCTGCAAGTCAGTCCATGCATGTGACTTCCAGGCAGCACAGAGAGTTGTAGTACCAGGACAGCGGAACACGGATGAGTGACTCATTTCACAGTTTAAAGCCCTGCTACATCCTATCTCCATGTTTCCAAAAGCGTACAGACACTTCAGCAAGAGGGGAGTCCTGCTGTATCTTGCGGCAATGGAACATGTTCAAAAGCCATTGCTCTCATTTCCATGGTGATCGGGAAATATTTCTTACATAATTTGCTATCCCCTGACCCTATTACTAAATGAAAATAGCATGTGATCTACTTCTTAGGGCAGTTGCCCTTATATGTGATGGCTCCAGCAAGTTATTTTGATCAAGTGATTATTACAAAAAGCTCCGTTCTAATTTAATTCTCCGTAGGATCAAATGGTGGTTTTAGTGAGTGTCTGAAAGTGTTGTTCAGCAGTACCATGATGTTTCCTGAGAGGAGTCTGTATTAAAATACACTCTCATTGCGACTTTGCAGGCTCAGAATTCCTTGCTAATTTTGGTCATAAATGCCAAGAGTAGGTTGCAGTCATACATAGACACAGATGAAGATTCCTTTTTCATAAAGATTTCTGTTTATAAATCTTAGCTCTGTGTGCAAAGACATAGATTGCAGAGATGTTTGCTCACTTCTTATTGTTGAGTTGACTGGATTGAATAATTTTGGTAAGGGCTGAGCAAAAGTAACTCACAAACCAGCTCAAACAGTTACTTTTTCTTCAATGGGAGCCATGCTTTGCTCAGCCAGACAGTCCAAAAGCCTGTTCCAAAAACTGTCTTCTCTCACAGCCCTGAAGTTGTGGTGAAATTAAACCGAATACAGACGCAGCTAAAACTGAAAAAGACCCCAAAGGAAAAACTTACTGGTTCAGTTGATGAGATAGGTCTTACCTCTTGATACCTGCGCTAGTGTGCTAGTGGAATAGAAAGGGCAGTAAGACATAGTTGTTGAACATTTATTGAATTCAAACCTTTGGCTATTTTTGTGTTCATTTTCATAATTTTCTGCCATGAGGTCTTTTCTGTACAAGAGAAATGCACAAATCATGGTCCCTAGAACCAGTTCCAACTGTTCTAGGAAGAAGAAAATCTTCCTTTTATCAGTGCCATTGTGGTAACATTGGAATTCTCAAAATACGAGCTAATTTACCCAGTGTGGTAGGGCCTTCCACTATTTTCTGACCTGAAATGAAACATTTCAAAACACCTGCATAACTGAATGTACACAGCATTACATCTCCATCGCTTTTCAACAGCTTTATTGGTTTCCAGTACCACAAAAGCATTGTTCCTGGCAAAAATTACAGAAAATACTCATCCTTGTTGATGTGGAGAGTATCTGTGGCTAGAGATATCTAAGAACAGTCATACAAGAAATGCCATGCAGATGCAGTAATTAATTGACTAACAGCTTCTGGGTCTTACGCTGTGATATTCATATAGAGATGAACACACACACACTGTAGCACATTGAGTATCTTCTGTTTTTATAAGAACATAGTATCTAGGCCAAAAACCTTATTTTAGACCCAAAGAGGAACTGTAATACCAATGAAGGCAGTGGCTGCCACTCCTCCACAGATGCAGACTTCAGTGAAGGCACAGAGGGTCAGATGCCTGATGACATTTTTTCCATGGCATTCCCTCCAGCCTTACTAATCTTTCATCTAAGCTTTCCTTAGCCCTATTTTTAAAGGGGAAATCTGACCTCTGTCCTCTGCCCCTTTTTCTTTGCCCTTGTTTTGCATTCCATGTTTTGCAATGAAGTTTTCTCTCTTACCCAACAACTTTTTTGCTGAGAGAAAGTAAATTCAGTGAGCTGTGACTGTTATTCACAACAGCATATCAAATGTAATTTGCTGTCATGCTTTGTAAGATCTTTCTTTCATACATATCACTCACTGATTTTTTGATGCAAATCCTCATGGTTTGTCTGCAAACATCCTGCTGTGGTGTTTTCCCTAAAGGTGAAGTTAAGTGATTTTTTTGAAGTAAAGGCTTCTAATTCTTCCAGTTATATTCATTGCTGGAGAATGATATTGAGAGATAGAAAATGTAACAGTATTAACACAGGGGGATGTGTGTAATTTTGAATGCCTAACACCTACAAAGGAACATATATGACTTCATGTACATAAATATTGCTGCATGATCCACCAAAGATTTGACTAGTGCCATAGATTTCTAGGACTTTAGATGTCCTAAATTTTTACGTAGAGCAAAACTCCTTCCTCTCCACATGTGCAAAATACTTCTAAAGTTTTTTTTAATACTATGCCTGAATGTCAGGCACCCAAGCAACAATAAATATTTATATGCAAACACACTTACATAAAAAGAAAACTCTCAAAGTCAGTACATAGAATTCCCATTAAATAAGTTTCTCAGTTTTAGGATAACTTCTTATTATTTTACTGTTCAATATCAGCGATACTGCAACTCTGATACAGAGATTTCCTGCATTGCCAGTTATGTTTGAATTTATTGAATTCCTCTACAGACTTAATTACAAATCGTCTTTGGTTAGCATGTACTAGAACATCAGCACCCACAAAACGTTGCGGCTCCTGAATTTCCTAGTCCATAAATATCAGTTACCTTCATAAACTAAGAAAGTGAGTGCTACTACTCTCTTTTTATGTTGAGTATGTTATTTTCTACAAGTTTGACGACTGGAAATTAACATTGGGTAAAAAATTCAGCTTAGTATAAGGAATAGATTATTAGTGATTAGCTACTTGAAAGGGTCTCTAATCACCTACGTGCCTGACAGCCCCTTGTCAGCCCCTTGTTACAGTCCCATTTTGTTAGACATTGCCTGTCAAGAGGAGGCTGAGTACTGAAGTGCAGATGACAGGAGAGGGCTCTTATCTGAAGGAAGTCTGAGAAGACTTTTCCTTCTTGAAAAGATCAGAGTATCAGATTAGCTGTCACCCACTGTCAAACAGACTCGAAGCAAATGCTTTTCTTATTTTGTATTTGGACACAGTTATGACAGTGTTTAGAAGCAGTTGTAGTACATATTACTTTAACAAAGAGCTGATAATAAGATGAGAGATTCAGCCCTGGGGAAATCCCAACATGTTCATGTCTGATTTTGCCCTGACCCTCAAAGAATAGCTGACATTTCAAAAATTATGGGAACACAGCAGATTTTCATATTAAATTGTTTAAATGCTTTATCTTGAAATTTGGTTAAAATGAAACCTGTAAGCATGTTTCAAATGATTCCTCATAATTTGCTAACATAAGTTAGTTTGCATGAATTCCTATCATCACAGCTTTATGCTGACACCCTCATTTTCCCCTAAGAGTCAAGCTCTAAGAGTCAAGCGAAACAATTAACCACTATCCACAAACTCACATGGCTCTCGGGATTAATCTGAATGCAACGAACAACAAGAGACATAGTCCTTCATGGACCTCATTCCAGTTAAGCAGAGCATCAGGTCCGTAACACAATTTCCATAAAATAATACTGCAATTGATTTCCTTGGTTCAAAGTGGAATAGTTCAGGTTAGCCCAGCAAAACAACAGTGTTTGGGTTGAGCAAGAGTGGAGACATTTTTCTAAATTACAAAAATACTTCCTGAGCTGGATTGGAAATTATCTGTACAATCTGAAAGGAAGTTCTTTACTAGTTAAGTACTCATCTCTTGAAATAACTGCCCTTTCAACTTCATTGCTGACTTTTATCCTATAATTAGAAGTGTAACTGTCATTGAAAATATATTGTTAAATTTGAGGACAAATTACTGCTGTTCCTGAGCAGCAATTCTTTGTGTTATGATGTTTTTAAACCAATAACTTGGTCCACTTTACCAAGTTTTGCAGCTTGCAGAAAGGAAGTTAGCATTAATCAGTGTACTGCTGTCTCTGATATCATATATGTTTTCTTTTTCTTTCATTTTTCTCTAGGGAATCTCTTGATCCAAATGAAAATATTTGCTTCCAGAGAAAAACTATTAACAAACTATAGTGAGGAAAGATAGGAAACTGAGAATAAAGGCTACCTATTCCGTACTTTTTTGCACACTATCAAACATTTCTGATGAGTGAATTGACTTCAGTAAATACATAACAAAATTAATTATATTTGGGTTATTTAAAACATTAGTTTCACTTGGCTGGGCTATGAGTCCTTTTGAAAGCTTGAATTCTCATTAACACCTGCTGTCAAAAAATCATATTATTTTACGGGAAATGTAACATATTAAAAATATGCTGTGACATTTGATGAATCTAAAGAAATCACAAGTATGCTGTGTTCATGTATTTTGTGTTTATACAGAAAAGACTGTCATCCTGAACACTGGAGCTAACAAAACCTAGTTCTCTATGGCTGTGTGCCTTGCGTCCCTGCAAATTCTAAAATGCAGATGACTGAATTTTGACCTTTAAGCCAGAACACTAAGCTTTCACCTGAAGACAGGGATCAGACCTGCTCTGACTCCTCCCTGCTCTCTGGAAATCACAGTCACACCTGAGGCTGGGAACCCAGAGAGCAAACGGGGGACACCTGCATTACCGTTAGCCAGCAGCGCCCCTTATGGGTCATTAGCTAATATCGTAGAGACCTTCGGGTTTAGATGGGTAGTGCGAATTGGTTCAAAGACCTTAAGGGGACCTTTTTAACATGCTCTGTAGAAAAGGAAGAGAGAATATTCTGTAGGTGATCCCCAGTGTAGTGGGAGCAACTCTGCAGAGCTTCCACCACACTTTTTTTTAATACAGCACAACACACACAATACAGCTGTGTATACACACAATACACACAATATAATAATAATATAATAATAATTATAACAGTAGAAGAATACACACAATGCAGCTGTGCTGATTGCTGAAACTAAGAAAAGTTAGGGCTTTCTGGTATGAAACTGGAGAGGTAAATCTATAAGGCTGAGAAGTCTAGATCACATATTTCCGGATGGTTTTAGTGTTGGTTTCATGAAGTACAAATAGGAACATTGCTTTCTGTCCTTTAGTCATAAGCACCTGTCTGGTTGGCAGCAGTTACACAGCCAGTTTTCCCGTTCCCCTATTTAACTGGAACCAGAACCATGTAGTGTATCACGTGAAGCAACATTAAAGAATGACCCAGATGATTGAGAACAAGTGGATGAAGGAAACAGACTTTCAGGAGTAGGGAATAATTTCAGGCTTACATTAAATTGGTGGTATTTAAACTGAGATAGTGCCATAATACGGAAAAGTTTGAGTCTCTCTGTCATTGAACTACCATTTTTAAGAAAAAGCTGACTGTGAGTGGGATTTCCACAGCTTTCACTATGGTATTATTATGAGGAAGATGTCTACTAACAATTTTTTTCAGAGACATTTGGGAATACATACACCTCGTTTTATAACAAGTTTTGCAATGATTCAGAATAAAATGTTTTCCTTTCCAAATATGGAAATAAAACCTAACACATCAAAATGTGGAATAAAAGATACACCAATATAGCCACAAACAGACTCAGGTTTGGAGAATTTTTTTATGGTTTTGCAGATAACAGCTGTGCTGACAAAATCTTATCATAAAGGTATAGTTATGATGGCAAACTGAATTACTTTATCAACACAAGCCACTTTGTTAAACACTATAACACATTTCAGCAAAATCCAAAATAGTGTAACCAGCAAAACTTTGCCTACAAGATTTTGCAGGATAGATAGCATCAAAAAATTCCAGTTTTGGAAATTTAATATTTTTTTAATAGCAGAATAAGTTAGAAAAATGCAATTATTAAAATCTCAATAAAAAAACATTTAGTCAAAAAATTTCAGCTGAACGTGGTCCTCAAATTGTAATCTACTGATAGTTCGTGATCTGTGAGGTACAAGCATGAATATTCTTTTTTCTCTTTCATGCATAAGTGGACAGGAAATCACTTTTATGATTAATTTCTTTGATAGAAAGTAAGAGAAGAAAGATACAATAAACATATAAGTGGAATTTAGTTAATCTATCTTGGTGCCTCGTGGGCTGAGCAGGTCAAAAAATTGTTTAAGAACACATGGGAACTTGATAACTAGACTAAAGCCATCAACTTTAGTTTTATTTTTCTATTTTAAATACTGTGAGCGCTTGGCAACCTTCTGGTTCCCAGTTACAGTACATACACAACATCAAGATTGCCAAGGAAGTCTTGAACCATCTGATGAGAGTGCTAACTGATGATGGCTACCTTCTACCTACCAGAAATTAAATATGGGGAGGGAGGAGTTAATGCATGCATGACATACCCCTTTACTGGACCGTCTACTTCAACACACTTAGGAGAATATAGACATGGGAGCATACATTGTATTAGAGAAATTACATGTAAACATACATTCTATTAAAGAAATTACTTTTGTTCAAGGTCATGGTCACAGTGTTCTTTAGAGATTAATTGCTATATGAAAAGAAAGTTCTCATAAGAAATGAGAAAGATGTGAAAGCTTACACTCATAAAATGTGATTTAATAGCATCACTTTAGGAAAATGGGAACTGAAATGAAAACAAGCACTAAACAAGCAATGGTTGCTTTATGTACTTCCATAATTATAGATGGCAATGAAGACAAAATCTGGAGTCATCAGTTAACACTGCAGCTCCTCAAGTGAATCTATAAATTATCCTTTGGTGTCTAATCAACTCCACAGAATTTGGTATTGGTGGGCTTTTGTTTCAACTGCTCATTCATTTTTTCAGTCCTTAAGTCAGGGAAAATTCTGCCTTTATCATACAATGGTTTGATTGGATCCTGTGGCTCCAATCCACAAATTTCTTCCCCAGTCCTTACTTGAAGATGCATCACTGGATTATGATGTTTTTAATTTTTGGAATATAAAAATAATTTCAGCTCCAGTTAATATGCTGATTTGTTCACTTTGTTGCAATAAGAGACATTATTTAACCTAAGGTTGCTGTTTTCATGTCTAACCAGGAACAATCACAGAGAGACAAAATAGGCGGTCTCATCTGTCTACACCACCACTACAAGTGGAAACAGAAAATAGGAATACATTAATAAATGTATCAGTCTGGCTCCATCACACTGTTGGCCACAACTGTAGTTGTCTAGCAGCCACCAGAGCACCACAGCTTATTTGCTTTAGTCCTTTAGAATAACTTTTGCTCTCAGGACCAGTTTGTTTAGAATAGTTTCTCTATCTTTGTTTTAAATCTAATACAGAAAATGAAATGTCCATGGATATTCATAAAATTGGATTGATTTCAGCCGGTATTAGGGTTTCCTGGATCCACTCAGGTTGGGAACTGTCTGCAGAAGTTCTACACGAATCAGATCATTTCTCCGTGGAAAATTGAGACTCATGAGGCAGCATGCAGAGCCTGTCTGGATGACTGTGCTCAGGTTTTGCAAAATACTGAGCATTCTACTCCTTATTGATAAGAATAGTATTTTCTTAAGTCTGCTGAATGCATTAAGGGAGTTTTATTGATTACAAATTACTTTGGATCAAGCCCTCTGTTTTCCAGCTCACTTAATCTGGGCTTTTCTCACAGTATTGTTTCCCAATTAAATGCTCATCATGCTCTGCTAATCTCTATAGTTTGCTGAGCAAGTTCCTGTCTTCCGAAAGATGAGGTTTTAGCTTTTAATCACATCACTGGTGCCACTGTGAGACTGTACTGGCCTGGGTGACATGACTTGTAAAAAACAGAGCATTTTGAGCCATTTCTCTTCCTCAGAGCATATTTTTTTTTGGCAGGCAATGCAAGTAACACTGAAAGGAAGAAGTTTTACTGCTTTGATCTGCTGATGAGCTGGACATGAAGCCTGTTAAGGCAATGGTTTCACATCCTTGGTCCTTCCCTGCCCACCAATTTCAGTGGAGCATCTACCCCAGGAGAAAGTCATGTGCCGTATCAGCAGTTGTTGTGTCTTACAGAGGTTATGCACAGGGGACAAACCCTACATAGGACAACTGCAGGAGGGCTGGGGTGATCCATGCTCTCTCCTCAAACTAGCGTTTTGTCTATTTTTGTCCGACTAGCAGAGTCAGCACTTTAGGAATGCCTACGTAACAGTTATATTTGTCTGATCCCTTGAGGCTATGTCCACAAGCTTAATCCACCTACTTAAGTTTGACACAAGTTGACAGGTCTTTGTGACAAAAAGCATTAAGTGACCACCCTCGTGCTCTTTGACATATGAAAGTCACTTTAATATGTTACACAGACAGATATCATACCTGTATCCATGATGATGCGGTTATAGTCCCGGTTTCTCTTTCAGGTAAATGGGAGTAAACCCTCTGGCCAGACTGGATGAGATCCTGAACCCCTTGACTGTTCAGACCAGAGTCTTTTCTGGGTTGTAACCAATCTATATCTAACTGCAGAGAGAAATCAGTGTAGGAGACTTTCCTCCTCCCTCTTGTGAACATTCCAGCTCGGTGATGGTGAAATGCTATCTTTAGACTTTGTGCAAGCCCTGATTTAATACTCAAGGTTGTTTCCTTCACTTAAGGGAAGAAAAAAACCAACATCCACTACTCATTTTCCAATATCACTGAGAGTTCCTAAGCCTACCCAAAAAAACCTGGTCATGAGTACAGAGTTGCAAGATGATAAGGGTTATCCAGCCAGACCTCTTTCCCAATATGCTTGCTGATAACCTGGAGCTCTTCGATGGTCTGAAACACAAGTTTCCAGAATACCTTGCTCCTAGCTCCTTAGCAGAGTAGGACCTGGAGACTATTTTAGAACTGTCAGCATGCCTCATTATGTTTACACTCCAATGTGAAAAGTAATATATATGATGTCAGGGAGTTTCTATGCTTGTTGCTGTCACAGAAGCCAGTGGAAGTGGGAATTTAGAGCCCTTGAAAACTAGCCACCACACATAAGCACCCTGCCAGTTGCCTGCCAAAACCTCTTGTGGTTGTTGCAGGTTGGATGTCAGTGCAGCCAGACCTAAAATGGAATTGAAATTTTAAATAATGATAGTGCCAATTTAACATGATTCTTAAGCATAACTTTAGCACATGGTTAATCTCATGGAACTTTTTAAATTTTACTCATCTATATGCATAGCAAGCATGTGTATGAAAAACTGGACATAGTAAATGTGGAACAGCAATGGAAAATTGTTGGCAATAAGTCAAGTTGCATCTCCTGATGATTTTCAAGAGTATACGTGTGTATGTTTAATTATAAATCACAAATAAAAATGTCTTGGCTCTAAGTGCTCATATCCTATGTCAGACTGAATCCTGAATGCATCTCATGACATGGCTATGGCATGAAAGCATTTCTGGAGATGTTATCTAAGTGGCACTTCTTAATATGCTATCCTTTCTGAGGAGCCATGTAGAAAGGACTGCTAAGTTAATTTCTTTTCTTGCTGCAGAATTATAGATAGCCAGCTGCTTTACAAGTTTCACAGCCATTGAGTAACCCAAGGACTGTGTTTAGCACGACACAACCCATTGAAATGCAAGTTATTGGTGTCTTAAATAAAGAACTGCAAAGAGGAGACCATTCCCTTTTGTCTTAGAAACTGTGAGGCAGAAGTTAATTTTAGTTGCTTAGTAGAAGGCTCAGCTAACATGGTATCAATCCAGCAGTAACCGGGCCTTCAACAACCTCTTTACACTGCAGCTCAAGAGGCATCGTTACAACCCAGTGAAGAACACTTCGTCTCCCAAGGGGCTGAGGTGTACATGCTGGAGGCAACAGTTTCTCCACTGCCAGCCCCCTTGACAATGCCTCGACAGAGCGCCATATTAGGCAATGGGGCTGTTGGGAATGGCATCTGGGGACTCCAGTGAGCACGTCTCCTAGGGAAGGAGCACAACCGTAAGCTGCTGGTTGAGTGCACAGAGCCCTTTCCTGGCTGACAAGCCTGTTGCAGAGGTCAGCCAGAGAGGACTATCATTCTTTGGGGAGGTGGAAACTACTCGGTGCTATTAATGGGTTTTTTCCTGGCTGTCCTCAGGAATGGATCTGTAAGCCAAGCATGACCATGAAAGGGGTCGCACACGGCCAAAAGATTATGTTGAAGTATCTCCCATGTTTCTGCCACCCCCAGTGCCTGGAACTCTCCCCCTTTCATTTTTCCTCACAAACTATACTTCAGGTTCCTCTCCTGAGCTGTTCTTGCCTCAGTTTTCCTACCAATAGCTCAAGCAGCTTTGAATCATGGTTTGGGAAAGAAACCACCGACTTCTTGGTCTGGTTTCAGCCATCATCCATCACAGAACTGCATAACAGCTGAGGCTGAAAAGGACCTCTGCAGATTGTTCAACCTCCCTGATATCATCTAGAGTAGGTTTTCCATGACATGGTTCAGGTTTTTAATATCTCCTTGTATGTCTGCATGTATGAAATAAAGTTTAGACTATAATCATACTGTCTCAGGACTGGTCTGTGCTGTAACTTTTTAGCTACCACTTGTGCCTA
The DNA here is from genome assembly GCA_013400375.1 of Thinocorus orbignyianus. Classification (NCBI taxonomy): domain Eukaryota; kingdom Metazoa; phylum Chordata; class Aves; order Ciconiiformes; family Thinocoridae; genus Thinocorus; species Thinocorus orbignyianus. The sequence goes on along the minus strand of VXBW01006301.1, from coordinate 1,590,414 downwards.
CTGCTAGGTAAGACAGGACTGGAAAGATGTTTGATTTGTGACCAACACTACTGCGTGACAAAGCCATGAAATACCTTTCAAAATAGATGAAAAACTCAAGGCAAGTCCCCCAAAAGGCTCATAACCCTTTCAATTTGAAATATGAAAAATATGGAAAACTTTTTAATTTTCTTACGAAAAATGTTCATATTTTACTAGGCCACAAACGAAACTTAGTACGTTAGTAATTAGACCAGAAAAAAAAAATAAATTGCCATGAACTTAAGTAAAGTTATTTTATTACTATCGGACTTTGTGTCTCCCCTTTATTCTGTGTGATGGGCACTGTGACCAGAACATACAACACTGAGCGCTTTCCCTGTAGCAAGAGATTCTTTTTGGACCATCTACAAGGATTTGCTATAGCATCCCATACATGGTTGGAAGTTCCTAAACCATATCAAATTCACACACTCAGCTTAAAATTATATTTGTACTAAAAGTATTCCTCCCTTTTAAATATTAAATGGATTTATTAAGAATGAGAAGTATGTTTTAGTTATATTTAGACCTAAGTGCAAAGGAATAGCCTTACCAGCATTTATGTGTGATAGAAACTGAAACTTTATTTCCTGAGGTGGGTCCCAAAGGTTAATACCCATAATATTAAGGTTAGTAAGAGCCATCTACTGTTACAGTTAAGAATTTCAACCTTTTAAATCTTTGCTAGTTGCAAATAGTTGAACTATAAGTCAATGCACTATCATTAATAAGTATTACTGTTTTCCACCAGTCTAGAGTCCTAAGGCTTTTACAGGTTGAAAATAAGCTCCCTTTAATGTTTTAAAAATAAATTTTAGATTGTTTTTAGATCAGAAAACACATCATCCTAAAAGGATAACATTTAAATAGGCTAAAAAGCCTGATTTCTGTATCACACATCTGAAAGGGAAGTGGTTCAGATTAAAAACCATGGCTGAAAGAAAGAAAACCCATACATACTGTAGGTCCTATGCAGAGCAGCTAAGCTGATCTTTCTACTTTCTGCTTAGAATGGACACTGAACTCTAGATCTAATGATGCGCTGAAAAGGTGGTCAAGGTCTCTGGACTGTCTGTGTGTGATCCTCCCCAGTTAATGGAGTCCATTAGACTCCATGATTGAAGTCATATCAGGTATTATTCCAGTTGATGGAAAGTTTGTTCAAACTTAGGATATCATCTGATAGAAGCATATCAATGTAGTACATTATGCATTTGACTTAAACCCAAATTTGAAATTCAGCTGGGATTCCACAATATTCCAGAACTGTCCTAAAGTGGAATTGCCAAAAGGTCCCGAAATGTACTGGAGACCACCTATATAAATTAATACACATACATTCAAATAGATGATCTACATATCAGGGATAAACCTTATTGCTGTCTAAAACTACCTGAGAGGAAGTTGCAGTGAAGTGGAGGTTGGTCTCTTCTCCCAGGTAATAAGTGACATGACAATAGGGAACGGCCTCAAGTTGTGCCAGTTGGAGGTTCAGATTGAATACCAGGAAAAATTTCTTCATTGAAACGGTTGTCAAGCATTGGAACAGGTTGCCCAGGGAAGGGGTTGCCATCATCCCCAGAGGTATTTAAAAGATGAACAAATGTGGTGCTGAGGGACATGATTTAGTGGCAGTCTTAGCAGTGCTAGGTTAATGGCAGGACTCAGTATTAAAGGTCTTTTCCAACCTGAATGAATCTATGATTCTATGACAATTTTATCTCTCAAGATTGATCAAGTTCAGTACCCTCTCTTCACAGAGCATAAGCTTTGGGCCTCTGACCATGTGACATTGAAGATGCCATGTGTTGCATGTGTGAAAGCAAAAAAAAATACAATTGAGTGTTGCGTTTAAATATTAAAGGAATCCAAACTGTGTCTGCATTCAGCAAGCACATACCAAATGTGTGAAAAACATATGTTTTTACTTGAAGCTCAATATCTGTCTTTTTTCCTCGTTTTTCAGAGACTGAAACTGAAACTGCACCACCACCTTCAGGTTAGTGTAAAAAATGCTAATTTGCACTGTAACACTAACATGAGACTAGATACTGTATAGTCATAGTATGATTTGTGTTCATTGTCCTTTTGAAAGTGAGAGGACAGTAAGAAAAGTAAGAAAGCCTGCCCAAATAAGATATTCTCACTTCACTTTGCCTGAACGTTGGCTTTTTTTTCAGACTCAGTTCTGATTTGCGAGAGACTTGTTTGCATAATGACGCAAATGTCCTTCAGGATACAGGAAAATTATGACTGCTTAAATTCTGTGGCTAAATTGTACCATCATCTTTGATGCTGAACAGCATGTAATTAGAAAAATACTCCCTTTCATTTCTCCTCAAAGGTACACTGTTAGTAAACTTAACAGAATCAAGCATGGGATTCATTTCACCTTACTTTAGCCATCTGAAGATTTGATATCTTGTCTACATTGTTCAACAGTGTTCCACCAATAACCAGTGGAGCACATCCTGGGTCATGCATGATCACCTACTGGGCAATTCCTGGGTAACCTATCTAAAATGTCACTGGATGTCTATGTATAGGCAATTACCCTCAGGAGTTTGGTTGTCTAGTTTAGAGTGGGTGAAAAACTTCCAGGAAGCCAAAGTTAGGTGAGGTAAAACTCATTCATAAGGACTAGGGCTTCAGGTAAAACTGAAGCTCTGTGCAAAGCTGCTACATTTTCTTTTAGCAGGAGCTGGAAAGTTACACAAGCTTTTGTCTTGTGGGTTGAATTTGCATTGCGTTATATATATATATGTATATATGTCATATACATATATATATATATATATACCTTGAGTTATATCCTCAGATGCTAGTTAATATTTATATATGTTATGCATGTCTAATTTAACCATTTGGTGAGTTTATTCTCTGTGTAGCTATCTAAACAGCAATATCAAACAGAATAAATACATTGCAGGTGCTAAACTTGCGTTTACTTACACTCTTTCATTAAAAAATGACAAAGTCACTTTCACTTGTGGCACTGTCTTCTGACACAAGGAGTTTCATGTTTAAATAAACTGTATATTATTTTTGTGTTACAATTAACTCTTTCATAATGCATCTATTTGTAAGGAAAGTTAATTGATATTTCATTCATGATGGTTGTATTTTACTCGATAGTAAAATCTGTACATCTGATATTAAAGTAATTAATTTCAAAATATTCACACTGATGTTCTTATCTGATATGCTTTGTACTTGAATTCATATTCTTCATCAATCTTAACTTTTAAATCAAACTGAAATAAGAAGCGGCTTTTTGTAGACAGAAAAGAATAACATCTTTAAAGCATTATACTAAAAATATCTATTATCATTTTCAAATAAAGAACGACTTATTTCTTTCTATTTAAACACACTGGATTAAATACAAAATCAGTCCCATAAACCTTTTCCTTTTTCCTCATACCTGTACTTTTCTGTAAAACAAACAAAATGTCAGTAGGCATTTACAGTTAGGTACAGATCAAACAGGGGTATTTCTAAACTGGACATGCCAAACACTTCTAGCTTCTTTCTGCCTGACTCAAGATGCTGTCATCTTGGATTACCAGGTGCTATCCCACAAAGAGGAAAGTTGGTTGTTCAAGAATCCAGATGCTGTACTGTATAAATTGTTTATTGGACATAATCAGCATCTTGAACTACACCAGGAATTTTTGGGAAACCATTGTAATAGCTCCTTCTAGATCTCAATATCAAGGAATCAGGTTGGTATACTTAGCCCTGATGAAGTTTTCAAATCGTATTTAGACAAGCTACCACCTGCCAAGAACAGTGAATTCTCCTGATCTCATTTCCTAGTGGGAAAAAAAATGTCACTGTAGCAAAATTCCCATTAAGAAGGAAGAGGTTTGACCATCAGGCCAAGATGGAAAACCTGACAACAATAGCCTGGAAACTTAGGGAATCCAGACAGAGGCATCTGAAACTCTGGCACACTTCCAGAACACGGACTTCCAAATTTCAAGTTTTATTTTCATAGTTATCAAGGGTATGAACATGTGAACAAGAAAATCAACATAATCATAATATCAACTGGCTCTTGCAGATCTTTTCTCCATAGAATAAAAGTTATCTTAGCTCCATCTTGACAATGCTAGTCCATTGATCTTCATCCAAACCCATGTTCTATCAGGCAGCTAATAGGTAAGTTTGATACGGAAAGTCACTGTTCACAGGCAATATAACATTGAGTGTTCACACCTTGAAGACAGTAAAATTCATATGATTTAAAAAGTCTCTAAAAGGTAATGTAACTTGAACAAGATAGGAAACCATGAGATAGGAATTCTAGGAATCAAAATCCTATTGAATCTTAAAACAGAGAAAGCGTAGATTTTTTTTATTTTGTGGAAAAGGTAGTTGCAGGTTTTCTAACACATTTGAGATCAAAGATAATTCACATTTACATGCCTGGAGTAGAGGACCAGCTGGCAATTCTTCTGAATAAGAAAACTAAAAAATAATAGCCTAGGAAAGACTACGAAGGTGATGATGATAAAGAATTAAGAACATCCTCAGTACCCTCTATTTCTGGTGTATTTTGTCCTAAGAATAAACAGATTAGGGTGAAGGAGCTCTGGATGTCATTAACATTTTGCAGTATCTCATGTCTGATCTAATTCCATTCAAATTAACAATGACATGTAACTCATTGCAAAGGGTTTTGTAAATAAACCCAAGAACAAGAGATTAACGATTGCTACTTCTAAGAAAGCCAGTATTTTTCTTCCACTGAGTACAGAAACATCAATCTTATACAACTTGAAAACATAGAAAATGAGTCGATATGCGTAGAGTTGGAAAATGCTTTATGGGATCACAACTGAATATTACAAAAATATATATATCAGTAATTCTTTATTCCTAGTTTTTCAGTACTAACAGAACCTAGAATATTGCTGTCTTTTTTAATGCTGTGTAAGTTTTTCTTTTTACTTTAAGATCCTCTCAAAAATATACTTGTACTTCCTACACAGAACAAAAAACACCACAGGAGGATGGAACTGGAAAGGGTAAAGGTGAGTCTGAAATTATATTTCCAAAATGAACAGTAAAGAGAACATTCCTAAAGGCTGTTCAGATGCTGGATTGCTTGAGCTTTAATTCAGAATTTTGATGCAAAATTTCAGAAGTGTTATGCGAAGCTTCCTGGATCCTTTTCCTGCATGATTTATGTAGCACAAAGAAATTATGATAATTTTAAGTATCTTCAAAAATTCTGCAAACAAGACTGGCACTTTAGCAGCAGCATTTATATAGACTGCTTATTTAATAGATCAAATTTCAATTAATTTGCATGAGCAGAAAGCTCTGTTTAAGAGAGCCCAGATGTTGACTCTGACCGTGAGTGCTAAAAATCAAATACTATGCACGTTGGTAGCTTTTACATAAACCTGACAATCTCCTACTGTCAGTCTAAGCTGTTTCAATTCTACCACAGAAACTTTGTATCGCATGTTTTACCTTTCAGCAAGTTCAACCGGATTTTTCATCTGAAGGAAGAAATCACACATTTTTCTTTCTGTCCTCATTAGGAGCCCAGCAGTTGAGCTCATTACAAGTTTTAAAAAAATGTCTTCAAGGACTTTCTGCTGTTAACAAACACATAATTGTTCCACTTGCAATGCATGAAAAAATCAGCTCGATTTTTAATATACGTATTTTTTGCCTCTGAGATTAGATTCCAGTTCTGTTGGCAATTCTTCTGCTTACAAATGCACATTTTGAGGGAACTGGGCCAAATTCCACTCCTTTTTGTGCTCCCTGACAAAGTAGAATTCAAACAGCTCATCAGCTTATTTCAAAATGAATAACCAATTTTTGTTTCATTCTGATAAGACCTGACCAATATATAATTACAACTGATGCAATGCTTGCTTTTCATTTGGTACAGTTACGCTTTCTCATGGCAAATCAAAAAAAGTCTTGCTTGAAAAAGTATTCTGCCTTTTGGTCTCTTCCAGACAAAATCTCTCCTTTTAGATAGACTGGATGCATACTTGATACTTACAGATTTATTTGGCAAAGGCGTGCATGGCTATTTTTCTCAGCAAAGTCAAAATATAAACATTGAGAGTGTGTGATTCAAGTACCATTTTGAAAATAAAAATTCTGAACCAGGATTCAGTGCATGTTAATTTGCCAGCTATCTTTGCATCGAGCAATTATTTTGACACACAAAGTTCTGTGTGAGTAATCAAATCTGTCATCTTGGTAATGGAAACACAATTTGAGAATAATTTGCATGCCTAATGATAGGGAAAAAAAAAAGTGAAAGGTCTTGCCTCCAGCTATTCCAGCAATTAGTTCTGCTTGCTTTAGTTTTGATATGAGATAAATATTTGTTCCCAAACTGAACATGAATAGTGTCTTCCCCACTGCTTACAAGTCTACATTCTACTGAATAAAAAAGAAAACATGGTAGGTATCTTATCAAACAGTTCTACTATCTTTTTATACACTATTATGTTTCTGTTTCAAATTTAGTGAAGAACACAGGTATTTCTAAAGGGGAAAAATGCTTTCTTGATGCTTCTCCTGTCTAGGAAGACTTTGTTACCAAAAAAGTTTGAGATCCTAATATTGGAAATATTTCCAGTTTCATTTCATGGTGGCAGCAGCCACCTCAGTAAGAATTGCATTGAAAGTCTGAACACCAATACATGGAAAGAATGACCTTTAGACATGCTTCAGTGAAACCTTCATTTCTGCAAAGGAATGTAGACGCCATTGCCAGACACTCGATATTTTTTTTTAATTAGGGATAGCATGAACGTTGCTATCAGCTCCTGCTTTGTTGCAGAGCATCACTAAGTAAGGGAGAGCATATTCTATTAGTGATTCCTTCGTGTTTGTCTGCCAGAAGAAAACCTTTATAATAATGAGCACAATTCACAAAACTGGGAAAAGGTTCCATTTTTCCAGTTTTTAAAAAAATCCACACTAGAAAATGAGTGCACGAGTGTATGAGAAATTGAAACCAGCGGGATGAGGGCAGTGATTGTCCTCCTGTACTCAGCACTGGTGATGAGGAACCTCGAACACTGTGTTCAGTTTGGGCCCCTCACTACTTTAAAGACATTGAGATGCTGGAGCGTGTCCACAGAAGGGCAACAAAGCTGTTGAGGGGTCTGGAGAATAAGTGTTATGAGGAGCAGCTGAGAGAGCTGGGTTTGTTTAGCCTGGAGAAAAGGAGGCTGAGAGGAGACTTTATCACTCTCTACAACTGCCTGAAAGGAGGTTGTAGAGAGGTGGTGGGGTCAGTCTCTTCTGCCAGGTAACATACGACAGAACAAGAGGCAATAGCCTCAAGTTGTGCCAGGGAAGGTTTAGACTGGACATTAGGAAAACTTTCTTCATTGAAAGAAAACGGGGACAGTACCAGCTAGAGGTTAGTTTTTGTATAAACCAATTATAAAATTGTTTCTGTAGCTTCAGAAATAACAGATTTGGGTACTTCCCTGAAGAGGGAGGAGATGGGAAAGTTTTCACATCAGACTTCCACATCAATTCTACAACACCTGTGTATCAGCAGTTGTGATCTCATTGCTGACAATTTGTAAGAAACAGCATGCTGTAGGAGTCTGGGACAGCCCCTCTCTGCAGCACAGTCCAGCTGTGCTGGAACCTGGCATCTAGTAAAGAAAGCTCAGTAGTCCACATAAACCATGTAGTCCATAATTTTCACTTCATTTCTACGACAAAGTTAACAGAAGAAGTTAGGAAGATAAAGTATGCTTATCTGTGTGTCTGTTTTACTGTTCTATTTCTTTTCAGTAGTTATTGTCTGTGTGAAATTAGATATTTATGTCCCTTTATGTTCACTGTAAAGGTAAGAAATAGAGGACAGTGTGACAAATTCTTTGTCATGTTGTGGTTATTTCACTGTATATCAATAGCTCATAGAAGTAAAAATAAAATTTTCTTATGTACATTAATCTCTTATAGCATTTCTAGTTTCAAAAATATCTGAAGTAACTTATTAAAAAAATCAAGTTATATATGATCATCCATTTTCTTTTCAGAGAAAAAAAAGACTCAGCAGAAATCCCACAAAATTCACTACATTATTTTATACTCGTTCAACTTACATTCTTCTGCCTTTTTTTTTTTTTTAATTTTGAGATTATCAAACATGTTGAATATTGTTATAATTGTATTCCCAATTTCTGGAATAATAATTGAATTTTGATATCAATTTGCTCATTCCTTTTTTTAGGTCCAAGCCAGCCATTCAGAGAGTTACTAAAATTTCTGCATGTTTTACTGGTATCTTTTTCTCCAGGTCCCATCCAACCATCTACTAAAAAGTTTGCATGTTTCATCCATTCTCCAGGTTTCATACATCCATTCATCTCTCTACTAAAACTTCCATTGCTCTATGCATGTACCTCAGCTACAATTTCCAAAGTGCCAAGTCTCCTTGATGGGCATGCTGAATACTCTTTGAAAATCAGACGGGTAATTGAAGGCAGCTGAATTTTAAACTCTTGGTCTCAGCAGGGTCGAACCACGCCCAGCAATTTCAACATAAACCAAAATGATTCAGCCAGTTGGCTGAGTTACTCTGTATTTATTAATATACACTGAAGACAAGGGTTTGCTCTTTGTGGTGTTTATCTGCCTCCTGCCTTAGCATTGAACACTTGCTCCAGTGGGCAGTAGCACAGATAAATATTAAGCCATTCTGAAGTCACCTTCAGCTGCAAAATCGTGCCTCTGCTCTGTTTGCCTCCCTGCCTATATATGCCTGCTGTATCTCTCATGCTACATCCCATGGTCATCAGTGAGTGAGAGCAGGGAGCAGCAACAAAGAAAGATTGAGTTGTTTACCAGATCCATTAGCTGATGAAATCAACTTACAGATGCTGCTGAAGTGGAGTAAATTCCAAAAATTCCCCTGTTCGATTCTGGAGCACTAGGCCTTTGACATTGACACATGGTTTTCAGCGCTTCTTTTAAGCAGCTAAAAAGAGAAAAGAAAAGTAACAGGTTAGTATGATTTTGCCGCTTCTGCAAAGCATGAAATTTATTAACAGTGTGATCAATGGCAGAACAGCAACTTACATTTTTGAGTGGTAATTTCAAATCAAGGGAAAGTAGGTTTAAAACTCTTGATATCAGCAGCTCCTATATAAATCAGTAGTTATTTCTTATATTTTGACAGATTTTTCTACACTCCTGCTGTGTCAGCAGTCAGAAATTTTAATATTGACTTTACACTGATTGTGAATACAAAAAAGTTCTACATCAGCTACTTCTGAGATACATAATATTCTTTCTTCCTACACAAAGACTCTACTCCTGATGGAATTTCAAGAGGACTGGTCCTCAGTCAACATATTCAAGTAGATACAAGGGAATAAATATAAATACTGTATTAAATGAAAATGTGCCATAGATGAATAGAAGCCAAAGAACAAAAATCTCTATAGAGTAATACATTTGCTCAACCTACTGTCAAATTAATGAAGTGATTTCTTCATACTTAGCTCTTGTCATAAAACAGATTGCTAAATATATTCTGTTAAAAGATTTCTCACGGAAGATAAGGACAGTGAAATAATTATCATAATCTTATCTCCAGGTCTGGTATTTTGGGGATCTTTGTTGTCTTTAAATATAATTTATTGCTGACACAAAAACAATTGGTCATCATAGAAAGCAAATTGGTTATAGCTGTTGAATCATTTGTCATCTTTAATGGCTTTAAACTGAAAGACGGTAGCTTTAGACCAGATTTAAGGAAGAAATTCTTCACTATGAAGGCAGTGAGGCATTGGAGCAGGCTGATTACCCAGAGAAGCTGTGGCTATCCCTTCCCTGGAAGTGTTCAAGGCCAGGCTGGATGGGGCTTTGAGTAACCTCATCAAAGGTTACTTTTACTCTAGTGGGAGGTGTCCCTGCCCATGGCAGGGGGGTTGGAACCCGATGATCTTTAAGGTCTCTTCTAACCCAAACCATTCTATGATTCTATTCAATAGTCTGTTCACTTCATCCTAGAAGCATAAGATACTAGAAGAGATAGATTGATAATTACCCATATGTCAAAGTAATCCTACTAGCACATATTCTTTACATACTCTTTCCATTTCCATTTACTGTACATTTGGTTTTGCTTTCATTTTGTACTTCTGAAATGTTTGTTTGTTTTGACTTGTTTGTGTCTGATGCTAGCATTTAATTTGAAAAATGATGGATTACCCTGGCGAAAACTCAGCAATCCCTCTGCAAAACTGATAACATTTTTTTGTCGTTTAGTTTTTCAAATGTTTGAAGTCAACTAGAGTAATCCTTTAATAATGTGATTATTATACATCATCATCATATAGGGTGCATCACAACAGATGTTTTATGCTGATTTATCTTAATTATTTTATTCTGGCCAGAGAGCATATTCTGTACCTCTTCAGCTCATCATCAACCACAATGTACCTCTTCAAGCCATTGGCAAAAATATCTGAAAGTAAACTTCATACTTTCATAGAATATGGAGAAAGATTTGCAGTGGAATTACTCAGCCTTGCATTGATTTCATTGCTAGCACAATATGTTAAAAGACCCGACATGACTTTATCATTACAGTGCTTTCACTGAAAATCAACATCTTCAATGTCTGCTTATGCTTTTGGATGATGAAGGTTGGGAGAACTCTTACAACTCTTCCACTAAACAAATTATTTTGGTAATTTTTTTTTTGTATGAATAAGAAAGCATTTTTTTAAGATAACACATTAACCCTTCATGTGTAGGCTACCTTTCACAACTGACATTATCCTCCCAACAGACTTTTTAAAATAAGTTTGATGAAATATTAAAAAGGAATGAGTAAAATTTTTGGTTAGTTAAATTCTATGAACAGACTTTCGATTAGCCTTCAGTAGTTAAACAAGCATAAAAAAAATAATATTACCAGTACTTATAAAACCCCTATATTTTATATGTCATTTTGTTATAGTTATTACATTTGCCCTTGAGAAAATATAGACAAATCATAACTTTAAGGTCAAAATAAAAGGATAACTTCTGATTTAAATTTGATTCTGGGAACCTGAATCTAAAACCTAAAAAAAAAAACCAAACAAAACTCTCTTTGAAAAACTGGGTTAATAATTTTTTTAATTTGTTCATGCTCAACTGTCTTTTCCTCTACTTTGAAACGTTCTCCAAATCATCTTCTGATACTGCATAAAAGACATGTTATCTTTACATTACATATGTATTAAATCCTAGATATATCTAATTTATTCTATAGCCTTTCAAATGCTATGTTGGTAATTTAAATATTTTTTACCATTACGCTTTCAAGACACTAAGACTTTCTGCATACCTTCATTAGAAAGTGGTATCTCTGAGGTCTCCAGTCAACAAAATTTAAAAAGATGCAGCAGACTCTTGTAGAGACAGTCTTTACCTTATTCTGGTTTTCTAACAATAGTGATTACAGCATTTCAGGTTTAATTCCAGTTTCGTGTTTTTTCAGGGTTTTAATCTGTATAAATATATACCTTAATGTACTCTATGAGATGAAACATTTTAAAATACCTGCATAACAATTGCTTGTAGTGATTTAATACCTGATGATGGTCAAAGTTCAGTGTGATTAAAAGGAAAATCCAGTGTCATGATAATACGTCTGTCCTTATGGTAAATAATTCTCTTTTAATATGGGGAAAAAAGAGTTGTTTGTTCTTAGCGTTTAAGTAATATTTTAATAAAGAGGTTGCAAAGTATAAATACTGGGACTATTTTTTAACTGTTGAATATCTTGTTTTAATGATGTTGAATGCATATATGGTGCACATTTTAATTGCAGACATGGACATCAGAGAAATGGCATCTTCCTCAGGTCAGATATGTGATTGACCTTGATTTCATTTTGGCTTTTTTGTATTTACTGTGGTTTACATCTCTAACAAACGGAACCACTCAGCATCTTCCATATAAACTCATGATTTAATAATAGATCACAGTCCACATCTCATTTTTCTTTTACTTGCTTGAAACATTAAGGTTTACCATTTCAGCTACTGAATTACGCAAAGCTTTCTTCATCAGTTTGAAGCTTCCATTGTAAATGCAGCTGACTGTCATGATTTCTTTCCCTTTCTTTTGCAGGTTTTACATTTTTACGTAGTTGTTTTAAAGCAGATGATCGTCTGTGCTTTCAGTCTCTTTAAGTACTTTTTTATTTGTATTTCTCTTCACAGATGAAGATGATACTTCAGTTAGTACTCCACCAGCAGGTTAGGACTGTGATAGCGCTTTGTGTGTGTATGTATGTATGTATTTTTCTCTGAATTATTAATGAAGAAAGAGCCCAAGGCTTCGGATCGAGCCCAAAACATATTAATTAGAGAAAAAGCTTTCTGAAGTGCCCTACATTAAATTAATCTCTGTTTGGAAGTATAAGACCGTTGTACCAGATAAGTTCCTTTCTAGCCCTGTCTTGAGGTCTTTGGTAGAACTTGCCATTACCCGCCAAGGTAAAATATCAGCAGCTCTGGAAGCAACTCCTATCTTTTCCTATCAACAGATATGAAGGGCATTTTTAAACTTAGATTTGCACGCAAATTCCAGAATTACAAATAAAACAGGTGCCTTATGACTTCACAATAGGTTTATTCACATAATTGCCTATTACCTCACCTTAGGCCATGTGACCTACAAGGCAGTGTGAATGCACTGCTTCAAGCTATTGCTGCCAAGCTGGCAGATAAAATACCTTTGTCTGTTGGCAGTAAAAGAAAAGCAACAGCACAGGAGTCCATCATGATGGACGTGACATGGCCAAAATTTCTCTATTGCTTGTTTAATGTGTTTTTTTAAAATAGATCGTGAATGAAACAGAGATCTTGAACAGCAGAAAACAATTTGCAGTGTGTCAAATTAAAAACATCCCCTTAATTTTCTTCACTGACTTAAATTATCAAGTTTTCCTGATTTTTTCCAAAAGAATTTGCATTACTGATTTTGGTTTGTATGCTATCTATAAAGTCAGTAGCAGTACATTTATTTACAGTAGTAGAAAATCTCATTGATAAAAGCTAAATATATAAATAACATTTTAAATTGCAAAGCCCTAAACTTTCATTTTAACAATTTATGATTATTTTCCTCAATGTCAATAAATAAATAGACTACTTAAATAATTAAAAGTAGTGCCCCCTCAGATAAATACTGAGCAACATAGATTCATCTGTTACCTGGAACTACACAAATAATGAAGAAAACATCAGCTTCACAGAACCTTCTAAATATGAACTACTAAAACAGAAATCTTGAATGGGAATGAAATTAAGCTTATTCAGATTTTCTAGAGAAAAGGGGGAAAGCCTTCTAATTTTTTTTCTCAGCAGTTCGCTTCCTTTTTCTGGTAATCAAACAGTTCCTCATGGGTCTAGTCCTAAATACATAGTCTAATCTTCTTGCATGAAGAATCAATGTTCTTTAAATCCCAATGATCTGAGGTCAGTTAAGCTGTGATCTCTGAGCTGGTATCATCTACGCTGCTCTTCCCTTTCAGATGGGATGTCTAAGCCAGCGGAAAGAAAAGATTCAGGTGAGACCTCCTGAAAAACATGTTGAAACAATCCAAATTTTAAAGAATACAATTTTTATTGCTGAGTTATTTCTTTAAGATTTTATTTAATTTTAATTGAACTGTTTATACAGTATCAAACCTGAACTGTTGATTTTAGATTTAGAGCAAATAGGTTTCTAGTAGCTAAAGGAGAAGTGAGGACAGACAAGTATCAGTGTTCTAGACATACATACATACCTATCTATCTATATCTGTTTCTATATAGATAGATATGCAACTATTCCCTTCCTCCTCAGCCTACAGGGTGACAGTGGCTTACCTGCATCCCACCCACCGGCCCCAGGAGACTGTAGGAGAATGGCTTCTTCTCACAGCTCAAAGGATGGTGGGGAAAACTTAGCAAAGTCATAACCTCTTTCTTCCTACCCTGGCAGGTAACGCATACTGCACCCACTTTTGTGGTTTCAGGATTTGCAGCTTCTGGAACAAAATGAGCAGCAGGTACTTCAACCATGGTCATTGACCTGGCATAGCCACCTATGCCAGCCCCCTGAAGCCAGCGTCAAACCCACGTTTCGTTCTGTTTGTTTAATAAATAGGAAAATGTTAATAACTAAAGGTGATGATAATATTTAGATGTTCTTTTATGTGGTACTGAATTAATGACTCTATGCAAGCTTCTTCCATTTATTAAGTTTTGTCACATCATTTTATTCACACCAGTAACTCTCATTCATTCTTATGTTGTTTCCATATACTAGCATGTTATACTGGAATAATCTAAACTCCTAGATTACAGAGGGAGTATATATAGATGTGTATCTATATATATTTGTGTTCCTGTGTGTCTGTGTACATGTTTTCATATATGTGTATATGCATGTGAGTATATACATGTATGTCTTTGCCTGCAAGAAATATTGTACAAGCAGACATATAGAGAGGTGTTAGGCACACTACACAAAAGTCCCTGAAATACCAAAAGGCAAAGAGTTTATAGCAAAGCTATCTAGCATTTCCATATCTTTTAAAAATTCCTAATAGGCTTTAGGATGATAAAAGCAGTTTGGTTGCATTTTCCCACGGCTGTGTTTCATTCCTAAGGGATAGAAATTTTCATGAGTTAAAAAGGTTCTCGTAGCAGTAATGTCTCATAGTAGAAAGACAATTCTGACTTCTAGCAAATGAGTTTCTACAAAAAATCCTGAGCAGGGAAAGAAACTTTCCATTTCAAGAGCAGGACTTGGTCACCTGACTAAGTGGGAAGAGTTGTGTGACTGGTTCCTCATTTATGCTATTTATGAAACCAAAACCAAAAGAAAGCTAGCATTTCTCCTGAAACAATTAGAAGTTCAAGGGGAACAAGGGAGATACAGTTCTGATTTGAAGGAGACAGATGGCTTGGTTAATTATAGTTGTACATTTCAACATTTGCTCTGCTCTTCATTACTACCAGGGCAGCGCTGGCTTGACTCAGCTTCCGCTACGTGCTGGCTATAACTCCTCAAAAAAAGGAGATGTGGTATTTGGACTCTGCAAGTTCTCATTTGTAATATGAGATGCACGCTTTACCTCTCTGTAGAAAGGCAGCAGGTAACAGACAGACATTCACTGACTTTCTGTCCCTGTCCTTTCTGCTAGGAATCAGCTTTGACCGTGGTTTTGTATGCATGTAACTACACAAAACCAGGGCTGTTCAGATAAGCAGAAAAAACAGAAATACACAGCTGTGCTGGCACAGGTCTCTGCCCTGGGGAGACCACTCGCTGCTTCTCTCAGTACTGTTGTTCCTTTTCAGTTCCAAAATCCCAATTTCCAGAAAAAAAGGTGCCAAGTCTGAACAGGTGACATAACAATTTCCATTTGACAAACTATTTTTCTGCAAAATATCAGCCAATGCACATGGCAGGAGATGGTATTGACTGATCCCCAGACTCTCTGCTTCTATCGCAGTATGAGAGGGCAAGGTTCAAAAGCAAGCATCATCCCTGCCCTGTTTTGCAGCAAAGGAAGAAAACACTAGCTTGTACAATTGACAGAGTTCAGGCTTAAGAGAGACCCACCGAAATCTCAGCATACATGTTTTGTTTGTGCTTACAGCTGTTTGTGTTTTCAGAACCTCCATCTCTTCTGAAAAACAAAGAGCTGACTTTCATGCCTTGTCTCTGTAAAGCACCCATGGTTGAATGCTGGTGCCATTCGAGTTGCTCAGTACCCGTCTTGGCTGATCAGGTTCCCCCCTCTTCCTCTCTGGCAGTTTCATTTTCCTGTCACTGCAGAGGTAGCATTTTTTCAGGAACTGTATACAGTGTGACAGCCAAGCAATGGATGTCAGTGTGACCAAAAACTTACATATCTTTCAGGACATCTGAAGAGAGAGGTAATAGGGTTAGAGAGTTTAGGAGGTTCAGGTAAGTGTATTTTGGAGGGAATAAAACACGCTTGGATGATTAACATTTCCCTCTTTCTCTGCATCTCAGTATGGTCTCTTGGAGATGGAGCTCCAGAAGAGACAGAAAAACGGGACGACTCCCAAAGATCCACCTTATTTGTTGAAAAACCTCAGAGTGGTTCAGTGAGCGTCGGTAAGTGCTTTGAAACAAAATCAAAAGCCACTTGCAGGTGCACAGAGACTGAGGCAGATCCTGGAAAGCTATGTGTGGCTCCTGAGCCACTCAATCTGCCCTCAGCTACAAGTACTTCCTCTCATTTTAGTTGCAAGTGAACTCCACTCTTTGAAGGCAATAAGGACTGTAAGAAGAGAAGAAAAACCCAATTGTTTCTTTCAAGACAAGCTCAAAATCTAATAGTTTACTGAGCACAATGGGTAAGAGGTACAGTTTCTGGAGCAAGGAGCTGGTTACTGTGATGCTGTTTGCTGTACCATTACTGATACGTCAGGAAGACCTACCCAAAGGTCTGCAGCATGGCTTAGAGATTGCTGGGTCAAATTTTGTACCCTACAACGATGTGTGAATTAGAAAGTAGACTAGCAGGGGTATCTCTGTAAGGAATGTGGTAGGGTCACCCCCACTATAACCATTATGGAGGATTCACCCTGGACTAGCTCTGATTTTACTGGGTGGTCGCTACACCTATTAGCAGTGGGACCACAGGTGGTAAACTCTCAGAGCATATCTTTGGTTTTAATTTCATCCCAAAGGAATCCAGTTCAAGCACCATGAGGACTTTCTGTGTTGTGAATCAGAGCATAGTAAATGGGGAAGTTTCACTCCTGTATCATAATAAAATGGTAAGGTAGCTGCACCCTAAGTAGGGTAACAGCAATGGTGCGAAGTTCAGTACAGGCTATTTAATGCGTCTACTGTGTACATGGATACAATAAGACACGGTCAGATGATGGGGTTTTATACATATCTCTTCTTTTTAATTGGTTTCTGAGTAGAAAATGAGTGTTTGGGGAGGATTTATTTGGAAAAATAAATGCAAGGAGTTACCTGGATTCTCCTCAGGAGACCAACAATGTTAGGACGGAAACTCAGCAGGACCTGGGCTGCGGTGTTCTGAAAACTGAGATAGCGTCTACTATTTCCAAATTATTGATAGAGAAGATTCTTTCCCCTCCATTCTCACCTTAGAGAACTAGTGATAGAAATGCATTAAGAGTTCCAGGCTTTCTTTTCCAGAATGGAGTTTATTCGTGTTACAACTGCCTGGTAGCCTAGGAACTCCTTGTGCTTGTTTTAGGCAAGGAAATTCAAATACTGGGATCAATTCAGCCATGGCAATGTGGAGTTTTGCCTCAGTTAATTTATCCTGCTGCTCAGTGTCCCAAGCTCCACATTGACATGGTCAGAAGGCCCATTAACCTCTGTAACGCTGCGGTACTGTCACAGCCTGTTTGACTCCACCTGATTCTTAGTGTTTTGGTGGAGCTAGCACTAGGAGACTGGAAGGTGCAGTAGTAAAAGAAACTTGTACAGACAGGACTGACCAACCCCATCTTCCTCAATGACTGCATTTTTCTTTTCTCTTTTTAAAAGGTGGGAATATTACATTTATAGCCAAAGTAGAAGCCAAAGATCTTCTCCGAAAGCCAAATGTTAAGTGGTTTAAAGGAAAATGGATGGATCTGGCCAGTAAAGCGGGGAAGCACTTGCAGTTGAAAGAGTCCTTTGAGCGTCATACTAAGGTGTGTCTTTGCTTTTCCTTCTTATGGGAGCAAAGCTCCAAAGAGAGCTTAAAGATCAGTTTGAGACAACACCTAGAAATTCAAGATCAGTGGATTTTAACCCTGGCTTCTCCGTGCAGATTTCAGTGATGATCTCTGACTCTGCACAGGCTTTTTTGTTCTCCCAGAACAGGTCAAGTAGTGGTGGGGTAATCAAAGTTTTCTGTTGCCATTTGTGTGTTCCATTTTCATTCCAGAGCCCTCTACTTGAATTATTCCTTAATCCTGGGTTAGGTTTAAAAGACTTCTGCTTAATGCAAGCGTATCACCCCCATTAATGAACAATTATGTTTGATTCTTAGATTCACACATTTGAGATGCATATCATTCAAGCTAAAGAAAACTATGCAGGGAACTATCGCTGCGAAGTATCTTATAAGGACAAGTTCGACAGTTGCTCTTTTGACCTTGAAGTCACTGGTAAGATTCCACTTGTATCTGTAAAGCTTTATAAAGATTTCTTTTTTCTTTGTTTTCTTTCTTTTTTTTTTTTTTAAACTAGAAATGACACCTAGTTTTGTTCAGAACCTTTAAACGCAATCCTTAAAGTGAATATTTTTAGCACAGAGCTCAGACAATTTTCTTAGGTGTCTGTAATTTATTGTTTAAATGAATATTGGGACAGATAGCATGAGAGACACTTATCCAAAAATTAGAAGATCTGGCAGATAAAACTAGTACTGAAATCAAATCAGGCTCTGGCATGCAAAACAGAGAGCTAAGCTTAGGGATGTTCAGAGAGTGAGGCTTCATCTGGCAGCATCTGAGCAGAGGAATGTGGAGCGGTCCCAGCTCACCAGTGCTTTGCACCCTGTTCAGGTATGGCATGATTACACACCAGAAAGCTATTTCTTCTACTCTTCATGAAAACAAAGAATAGCACAATGGAGAGAGCACTGGAGAGTCATGCCTTCATCTACTTGGGTGTTATAAAAAGCCTTACTCTGGCAAACATCTACCCACAGGCTTATCTTTTCCTTCGAGAGCAGCTCTGTCAGCACAACAGCATACGCATACCTGCACGACCAGCCTGAGAAAGATGGATCTCTTCCGAAATGCCAGGGCCAGCAGCCAGTGGACAAAATAGTTGTTCACTCTCATAAAGCTAGCCTAGATTGGAGTGTTCGTTCACTGCTCAGGGGAACAGTTACAGTTAAGGGGATATTTGATGGCTGACCAACAGCTCGAGGGCCATAGGGAAGTGTGTGTCCTCAGAGGCCAGTGACACAGGGGCCAGCCTGGCTGTATCCCTTCCCTGGCTGTGGATCATCAGTGTTTAATCTGGCCCAGGCTGTCACAATTGGGTAATTCACACAAGTGGATTCATCCTTGCACTGAGAACCAACGTGAGGGTGTAGCTGTAGAGAAGACTGTCTCTTTCCTTTGATGCTGAGAGCAATGAGAAAGGGTTAGATGCAAGCAGGAAAAAAGTATAGGGAATGGGAACACAAAAGGGCCAGAGTCTGTGTATAGGCAGGAAAGGGATTGGAGAGACACATCACAGAGATAGGTCTATGCAGAACTGCAAAAAGTACTTTAGAGAAATGCATTCAGTAAACTTTGCTTAGTGTTGAGCAGCTCTGCATTTCTCAGAATTTAATGCTAAAGGAGCAGCACAAACTGCTGTGGTCAATTAGCAGGAAAATTAAGAAAATTCATATGCCAAATTACAATGATTACATAAACCACATTAATTTCAAATTATGTTTTTTATTACTGTTATTTCATAGAATCTTCCCAAGCTGCTCCATCCATTGACATCAGATCTGCTTTCAAAAGAAGGTAACTTCAAACGGTGATCCTATGAAGCTCCTCAGTAATAGAGACCGGTAGCATGCCGAGAACTGGCATCAATCTTGGCAGACAATTGTATCAAATATTTTTTTAAAATGTTTTTGTAAATAAAGATTAAAGAAGTGGGGGTTTGAGTGGTTGATAGTGGGTAGAATGAAATAGTTACAGCACATAGACAGTACAACTGATATTAAATTTCTACTATGAAATTACACTGTCATTGCTTTAAGGGAAGAAGGAATTTTTAAGGCAATTACATATTTGTTTCTTTGCAGGTTTTTAAAATCGTATCTTAATTCATTAAAATATTCTACTGTGTGTTTCCTAAAATTGTCAGCTAGAATATGAAAGTTCCTGGTCCCAATCCTGTACTGATTAAATGTAGAGAGAAAATTCACACTAATTTCAAGAAGATAGGATTGGGCTTTATGCTTAAAGTAAAGAAGTGTGCCATAAGGCCACCACTGAAGTAAAACTACAAATAATATATTACAGAGGCTGTAAGATAAAGCGTTGTGTCTGAAGACCTTTTCATTTGTTAGTTACCTTCCTGATAAAATAGCGATTCAAACTAGTATAGGTTGTGATAAAAAAAGTAACTCAAACCAGTATTGATGTTATCTTTACGTTTTGTGAAGGAAATTGTCCTAGAAGGACACAAGTATTCAGAATGAAAATGTTTCACAAGCAGAAAATAAATGCAGTTTATTAATTTACACATACAAGTCAAGTTGTAACTTAGAAGTAATTGCTTTTATTTAGAGAGGTTTGATTTGAAGACTGAATGCTATTCATATTACATCCAAAGTGCACTTCTTTCTTGAGTACATTTGAAAAGAAACTGCAGTAACTATTCTGCCTAAGCAGATAAGGATGTCTGAATATTTTCTGAGTTTCTAAGAATATCTTGTATCAAAATCCGGGATTAAATATTGGCATCATTTGATGACATTTGCGGCATTTTGCCCTTACTTTTTACGAGTACTAAGGGCACTGCCTTTTGTCTATATGTGCTTTATCATAAGGTATTACTGCTTAAAGTCATATTATAGCAAGAAATGCACCTTCACAGGACTGTGATTCTATCTGTAAAGATATACAATGTAATGTTTCTCCTTTTTTAACTGATTTCTCCCTTCATTAAGAGACAGGTTAAATCTTAAGTGCAATGCTTTGCAATGAGTATTTGACACAGCTATGCATTTTTAAAAGCACCATCCAGCACTGCAAATCTTTGTTTTACATTCATAGCGAAAGATCAGCACAAGCCCTTTGTTTTTATACACATACACTATGGAAATGAAAAACAAAGCTCTTTGTGCTGACTAGCTCACGTTTATTTGTGTTACTGAAATCTAACACAAATCCTGGCAAATTTATGTATGCAGTTACAAAAATTTGTCATCAAAGTAGCAATACAAACCTTTGTGTTATTTTTCACAAGTGCCTAAGGAAACATAATTTGTGTGAAAAAGAATACAAGTTTGTGTTGATTTTATACCATTATTTGTGTGTCTGGACAGTGTTGAGTATATGAGACATGTAGAGCATTTGCAATGGGTGTTGTCTAAATCTTCCTGTATTAAACAAAGATTTGATCTTTTTCTATTAATAACAGCGGTGAAGGACAAGAGGATGCAGGAGAACTTGACTTTAGTGGTCTCCTGAAACGTAGGTGAGAACCAAGTGATGCAGTGAGCAGGTGTGGATTGCAAACCGTTAGGTTCGCACACAGAAAGAGTCAGGTGTAGCATTAATAACTTAAGAATTTTCTGACTTCATATTTTTCTAACTACCGTTCTCATAGTATAATATGCAAACATTCAGTTGATTGTACCTTTAAGTGTGCAGAAAAGAAACCTGAGATTTGAATGCACTGGGAAAAAAGTGAGCCACAACCTAAAGGGGCCAATAACATTTAGTTTACTTGCTATTTCCTTTGTGTTTGCATGAAGGGCAGAGGGGGATAATTTCCTACACAGGGATGAGCAGTTCAGAAAATTGAGTCTGGTGCAAGAGAAGAAGGCTGCAAGAATCAAATTTACCTCTTTGGGTACATTTTAATTTGATTTTATACGCATCCTGATGTGAAAAATCATGTATCGTGCTTTAAAATGGAGAAAAAATTGGGCACATGTTTCTCTGGTTCGCCTTGAAAATCTGGTGTTATGATAGTTATGCCTGTGAGCTATTTCAGAGTATTTCAGAATTTAAATCTAGTTTAGTCTTTTAACGGGTTAAGGAAAGATAGTTAGTCAGTAATTTTTTTAAATTTATCAAAGAAATTCTGTATGCCATGGAAATAAATGGGAACTGACCACAGAGAATTGGAAAAGGAACTAGAGCCTTTTATCTCATCTAACACTTACTCTGAAAGGGGAAAATCCAATATGCAGAATTAATTATGTAAAAAGTTCACAATGGGCTCAAGGGCTAAGATGGTATTTAAGTAACTAAAGCAAACAGGAAAGGCTGAAGGTAAAAGAAATTAGTGACAAAATTACCTGAATCAATGCAAACCCACCAGACCTTTGGTTTTTCAATCTTCTCATCCCTAATTAGGATCTTCAGTTTGACTTTTTATCATACTAATACAACTTACCGTGACAGCTCTCATGACTGCCTGTGGGGTGTTTTATTAGCAACATGAGACTTGCATGTAAGAGGTCTTGGAGATTTCTGTGGAAAGAGAAATGTGATTTAAGAGTCATTATCACTTCACTAACAAGTAACTCACGTGTTTTGTAAGATAAAAACTGTATAGCCATAAACATACAGTATACTTATTGTGTAGTTAATGGGAAAAGCAAACTTTCAGTTTTTAAACACCGTTCTTCGATATTGATCATATCGGTTCATCCCCTCCTTGCTTTGGGCATTGAAATACAACCTCATACTTTTGAGCTTAATTGAATAAGATTAAGCCCCAGTGTGGATATTAATACCATTTTTATGAAGACAAATACGTGTTTTCATTTTAATTTTTTTTCCAAGAGGCAATGTTGCAGGTGCATTCCTTCTTTTTTGTGTGGTTATGTTACCAAGGAAAGAGCGAGAACTTTTCACCTGTGGTGCATAATACTTGAAACATGTTTTTAAAAAAAAAGCCTAAATGCATAGAGCCTATATACTGCCTATTTTCTAATTTCGTGCTGGTCTTGCAGGAAGATAAACCAGTTCTTACCTCAGTAAGCCACTCTGTGACTGGTTATGCTTCGTCAATGCAATGAGTCAGTAATGGCACGAAATTCAAAAAGGCACAACATCTCAAAATCACTCAAACATTTAGGTCCTGTTTTTTAAAAGGCACATCTTTCAACGAAATGCACATTTTTTGGGAAAAGATCTGAAAGCAATTTTGTGGAGAGATCAATCTGCTTGGGACACATGGAGCATTGTTTGCCCACTACCCGCAGCAGAAACTGTCACGTATTCAGAACAAAGTTGGTTTGCTCAAAGTGTCAAAATTCGTCCTCCAGTTACACACGAGGAATAAAGAGTCTGAAATTATTTATGTCAAGCTGGTTGAAAATCAGGATACTCTAACCAATCCTCATTCTCAACTACTGCCTGATTTAAAGGGGTACATGTACATTATCATGATCCCCAGAGAGTGGTGTTCTCCTCAGCACGGACAGGGATTGCATGGCAAGTGGCCAGCCCTGAGAGAGGAGAATGCCACCCCGTGGGGTGTGTCAGCTTGTACATATGTTTGCAAGCTGATCTCGATTTACCATCATGCAGAAAGAATCTCACTGAAATGCCAGTGTTTGCTGTACGTAGTCGTTCTCCAGAAAGCATGAGCACAGATAAACGTAGAAGGAATGAAATATAAAATTATGTACCTGAGACTGTCTGACAATAATTCTAAGATAACAATCTTAAGTATTTCAAAGCTTCAGAGAGAAGCTTTTTTCCCTTTTTAAAATAACACTGACATATTACAAAAATTAATAAACCTCATGGTTTAAACAGCAAAGTGGTTTTCCATAGTTCCTTATCCAACCATGCAGTAATTCTCAGGGACCTCCAGTGCTACTTCTGTATATGTTAAAGAAAATTCTCTATCAGACCTGCTTGAGCTCAGCTCTGACACCATTGCACTCTGAAGTTCAGACGGGAAATGTTTATTTTCTCACTCTGTTTGCAGAAGTACTGATCTTATTAGACCAACTAGATCAAAGCAGAAGGATTCCAGTCAAATCCTAATTAATTTACAGGAAAAAATGTCTAGATTCCGAGATCATTGTAGCAGTTCACATTTTTAAGCTAAGCTGTCAATCTCAAAAATTATCATTTTGTTTAGCATGCTTCCATTATTCTCTCATTTAATGACTGCCATTCTGAAAATAATTATACTTCTCTTTATTGGTTGTCTTAGCCTGGAGTTGCATATAGTAAATACGGTATTGAAACTTCTGTATAAAGGTGATGCTATTCACACAGGCCTCTGAAAACACTTCCTGCTCTTAAGACTGAGATAAACATGGAAGCCAACAGATCCATCTTGCAAGTCCAAGCTGGTGTGGAAATCTCCAGTTCCTATCCATATGCCAACTTTAAGTAACTCTGAGAAGCACTGGCGTAACTATAAGCAGCCACAGATTCCCTTGGATCTCAATGTCCTTTCATTGGTCGCCCCTAGTAGCAATTACAGGAACTCAGGGTTTGAAAGCATCTTTAGATAATTATGAAATGTACGTATTGGAGTCAGATCTCAGTGTTGCCATCATAAATTGTAACTAGTTCTACTCAAGTTACAGCAGATAAAACTGATTTAAGTGTAACTAGCCCATATGCTATTATAGTACTACATTTTCAAACTGTATTGTGGGTTTCTTTAAATAATGAAGCGATATAAAAACTCTCATCATTGATTACATCAGAAAAGGCCGAATTAAAACTTACATCCATATTCTGCCCTGAAGGAGTGTAAAATAAGGTGTGAATGTCATTCTGAGCTATTTTACTCACACTGAGTGAAATAAAAGACGATGGCAGCCTTCAAATTTTGATCAAAACACTTCTATTCTCACCATAGATCCAACTTCACCTTTTTTTTTAATGATGTGATAAAGCCTTGCTAACTCTTCTCCCATAACTTTATTTTGCTGCTGTTAGGGAGGTTAAACAGCAAGAGGAAGAACCCGAGGTAGATGTGTGGGAGCTCCTGAAGAACGCCAATCCCAGTGAATATGAGAAGATCGCTTTTCAGTATGGTATCACTGACCTGAGAGGCATGTTAAAGCGTCTGAAGCGCATGCGCAGGGAAGTGAAGAAGAGTGCAGGTATGGATAAGCCAGAATATTCTTATCTTCAGTAGTCAAACATGAGCATTCACCTTAAAAACCCAAACTTGCTTCATTTCCATGCAAGGGGACTTGCATACTACCACTCAAACTTTCTTACTGAAATGGGTTACTCATGCGAAGGCTTTGGTCTACTGTGTTTAGAGTGAAGATCCTATCTCACTCAGTGCTTACCAAAAGCTCCCCTCCCTCTTGGTCAAACAGTAGTTCCAACTGGAACAAAGTCCCCCAGCTGTGTGGAAAGGTGTTATCTGATCAAACAATATGGCAGTAAGACCTTGCTTAAGATCTTCTGCTCTAAAATAGAGTCACTTCAAACACATTGTTTGCTCATTCATTTTGCACTTAATTTGACATTCCTCTGAAATCCCATCTGAACTGAAACCCCTCCACCCTGAGTTGGGTGCAGAAATTCAGGTCTGCCTTTCCCCATCTACCCTCCTGAACAGTATGAGTGGTGTAATACATACATAAATATAGATAGATGTTTATAAGTATGTGTATATATATGTATATAAAATACATGCTTATATTTCATAATACCTACGTACACACACTCACATATAAATACAACACACTATCCATTATATTATTGTGGCATTTGCTTGTCCCTGGAGAGCATGTCAGAACTGGATGCAATATATACATCTACTGTTCCACTGTTTTCCTGAAGGAGTCCTTTTCATGTACGTCAAATCCTCCACAAACCCAGCTGCAATTCAGCTGCCTGATACACCATCTGTCCTCGTCCATTACCTCACATCATAACATATGTTATGTCACTATACATTAATTTTTATTTATATTTTTGATTTGCTGGTGTATCTGATTCTGGCCACAGTCAAGGGAGGGAGAAATGGAGCTAATGGACTTTGAGTGAGTCACTGGGGTGGTTTCTGTATCCAGCTAAGGGGCTGAAGCTCAGGGAAACTGCTTACCTTCCCCCAGGAGTCTGGCATAGGGCTGGAAGCTGGGGTAAATGGAAATGTGTGGCTGGCAGAAAGGGCTGGCTCCCTATCTAGGTACACCACATGGAAGTGCCTGAATGATTTACTGGGAAAGCGGCATCTCTCAGCACCTGGGATCACTCTGTCTGATCCCTCTCTCCAGTTCCCTGTTGAGTAGGACAGAGCTGTCAGCTATATTGGAATTTTTCAGTGTACAGGGTTTTCCCTACAGGAGGGGCTCTAGGCGTTGGGGAGAATGTCTATCTATAGTAATGACAGGGTAAGAGTAGTGTGTTCTTCCCCTCACACCACCTTTATTATAAACTGGAAAGTTTTACACTGCAACAAGATACATAAAAAATACTTTTCAGATTTAATAACTCCAATCCTGTTTTGTTAAAATATTCAGTCTCCCGCAACCACAGATATGCATGATATAAACCTTAGCAGAAATTGATTACTTAGCTGTGAGCAACTTGTTTGAGGCACCATTTATTTATTAATTTTTGAGAAACAAGTATCTGCTCCCCTGGGTCTAACTTTTCCATCTGGCAACATCTGAATGTTGATATTAAAGTGGTTTGAACTGTTTGAGTTGCATCTGGCTTTACCTTCCCCAGAACAACTTGGCCTACATTTGCACATCTCAAAGAATCTTTTTGAAAAGCCCCGTTAGGATTCACAGACTGACAACTTTTTCCTGGTTTCAAATATTTTTGCAAATGTTTTGCAGCTGTAACATTTATCACAAGTGGAACTGCAATGTACACCTTGCAACCTACAGAAAAAGTCACGAAAGCTCATTTGGCTTTTAGACAAGCCAATGTTTTTATTCTGATAGTGAGAGGCTTAGTAAGAATTTTAACTTAAAATTTCCTCTTAACTCAAATGGTGGTGCCAATAGAAAAGTCCTTTGTAACAGATTTGTTGTAAATGATTCCACAGCACCAGTTGTATACCATTTCTTTTCTTATATAGCACTTCTCAGCAAGCTGTGAAAGCTACATCTACCCAATCCTATTCAGAATATAGTCACACCACAAAGTCATGAAGAGATACTAGCTTGAACTTGGTCAGGATAATCATATCTGCATAGCTTTGCATTTATTCTAATGTTTCTAGAAAATAAACTGATTCATGTGGACTAGCCTAAGAATATAGAGTGATGTATAACATTTTGTAGATGTATTCTGGCAGCTTTGGTGAGATTTATGCAATGTCACTACAGTACTCATATTCTTACTTGTTTTCTGACCTTCTTTTCTAATAACACTTGGCTTCCTCAACAGCTTTTGCCAAAGGTCTTGATCCTGCCTATCAGGTGGACAAAGGAGGTAAAGTAAGGTTCATGGTGGAGCTAGCAGATCCAACAGTGGAACTCAAGTGGTATAAAAATGGACAAGAAATACGACCAAGTGCAAAGTAAGTGGGTTTATCGCATGTAACAAATAGAATGGGTGCACACGTACCTCCTTGACAAATGTGTTGCATAGATCTACCTCTTTGCTCAGGTTGCACCTACTTTATTTCTGAATTTCGCTATACATGAAAACTATGCAAATGATGTTATATTGCTCATGACTCAGAAAAGTTCACTGCATGCTAAATATTAACACGGATTGGCTCCTTTGACTCAAGCGAACAAAATTAAAGCTTCCCAACAAAACACAGATCCATTTCCTACTCGGTAGTTTTTTTAAAAATCAGGAAGCACTGTGAGCAAATAAATCTCTTGTACTTGGTACTATGTCTGAAGGAAGTCAGAATCATTCTACAGTAGTTGGGTGCTAAGAGAAGAGATGTTTAACATCACATTCTACTCACCTGGCTCACAAACCACCCAAGGAAAGGGGAGCAAGTTTTGTCTCACCCTCCACTACCCAGTTAACACTCATGTTGAAGTCAGCAACCTGCATTAGCTGAAACTGAATTCAGTCACGCACAACAGGTCTCATGAACCCAGTCTCCATCATTTGTATCAGCTTCATACTGGTTTACTCTTTGGCTTTATTTAGTAGAAGTGGATTTTCCAACGCAGATACTTGAGTACAGGTAAAGCACATTAAGCCCAGTCCTTAGTGTGGGTACAGCTGGCTCTTAAAACCTTGTGCAGAAAATCCCATTCCAAAGTCAGACACAGCTAGGAATGATGATGTGCAACCAGTAACGTATGATGCAATGTTACTTAAATTTTTCTCAGCAGCACAAAATCCTAGCAACTTTCTCGTCTTGCCTTGTGAAAAAATAATAATTAGCAAAAGCTCTTTTACAGAGAAGGCAAAGATTTCTTTCAATCTGTTGCTGTAAGTCATTGAAGGATTTTGATTAATATTCATAGTTGACAAAAAATGCATAACAAAGAGGGTACCTTTTCTTTAACCTCTTCATATGCCACGAGCAGTTCCAAAATGTTTCACAGGCAACTATATGAATAGCTCTCCAGAAGAAGGACCTGGATTGAATGCTCCAGTGCATTTCTTCCAGGCTGCAGAAGCAGCTGTCAGATGCTAATAAGCTTGGTCGTTACAAGCCTGGAGCAGATCTAAACTGGTGACATAAAGGTGAAAGGTACCATATCCCATTACCAAAACCCCATATCCCATTACTGATCTCTTGTGCCATCTGGTCTACAAATAATATTAACTTCTTAACCTTGGCTGTTATTTTACTTCACAAAAATGTTAAGAGTGTTGGAATGAGGATGGTGTCCTGTTACTGGTTATTTTCATCTTTACTCATCTAGAGTTTCAGACTCCACTTTATTTGCCATCCTTCAGAGCCTGCTCATTTTTTTTAATTTTTTCAAATCACCCAAGACTGAGCTTTGGAACAAGCAAAGAGATGTTCATCGTCACCCTACAAAATAGCTCTTTTTGTGAAAGCATCTGTAACAGTTCTGTTGAATGTCGGAAATTGCTTCTCAGAACAACTTTTCCAGTTCTGTGTAAAAAACCAGGATTTTCACCTCCAATAATCCCTGAAGAATTTTCCACATAACACAAAAGGGGTCCAGCAGTTTTGCTAATGGATCTTTTCTGTCTTCCTGTTCAAACAGATACATTTTTGAGCACAAAGGTAACCAGCGAATTTTATTCATCAATAATTGTACAATGACAGACGATGCTCGCTATTACGTAACAGCAGGTGATGAGAAATGCTCCACAGAACTGTTTGTGAGAGGTAACTTCATCAGCTTGCTCCTGTTTCATCTGATATAAATTGGTGTGGTTTCTTTGATTGCAACAGAAATTCAGGGAGGATCCAGTTAGATGCATTTTTGTATTTGTACTCGCAGCCCTTGGGATCATTCTGTATTTCTGTGATCCCTGATCATTTTTTTTCCCTCATCCTGTATTTGGTAATTTAGTGAAGATCCTGAAATGGGGATATGGTTGGATTCGTACTGTGGATTGGGATCTAGTGGAGCTGTGGTTCCCTTCATAGTTATAAAGCCCTTTTGGAAACTTGTTTGTCATAGCGTTGGCTTTCCGTAACACCACACTTAGGTACCCAATGACCCCAATACTCTTGACTCAAGCGATCTGTTTCAAGAACCTTCAGATCCAGCTTTCTAGCAGTTAGTTTTCATTTCATCTGCACAGATTTAAGGGAAAACTCTATCAAAAGCTATGAATGGATGGCCATTTCTTCAACTTTTTTACTGCCGTAGTGCTGATAGTCTTACTGATGATATTGGTGGCATCGCTCATGCATGCACAATGAAAAACAGAAAAACAAAACCTACAGTAAGAGAAAAGAATCATCAAATATTTCTGAAAGCTATTTAAAATAATGGAGACCACTGCCCCTGTAATTATCATAGGATAATTGTTCTACAATCTCTTGCTATTAAATAAACTTGAGTTTTGAGAGCAGGAATGGGTTAAAACAATAAGGGCTCTGCATTATGTCATCAGGTGATTTTATTGTGCATAACGAGCTAGAAGACCTAATGAAAATACAGCTTCATGAGAGGGATCTGTGGGAGGGTGGGAATTTCAGTTTCACATGTCAACCTGTTTGGACAAAATATCAATAAAAAGGGGTGCAAGGCAGGCATTAAGCTGAACAAATGTGTTGGGTTTTTTTGTGTATCACATTTCCTGCTAGCATCTTAAAAGACAATGGCTTTTCTGATTTAAGGCAGAAAAAGGTGCACTGAGTGATATTTAAAAGATGTATAGATTTGGCACTTAGTGACATTGTTCAGTGGTGGACTTGGCAGTGATTGGTTTATGATTAGACTCAATGATCTTAAAATCTTTTCAAACATAAACGATATTACAATGTTCTATGTTCTATGATATTACAATTTTAAAGTAGTGACATCTTCTATACCATGATTTCGAAAACTTCTTTCACTTAGTTTTCTCTCTCAGATTGTTAATCTGTAATTTTCTCTTTCCAAAGATCCTCCAATTTTGGTGACCAAAGGCCTGGAGGATACCAGTACCTATGTTGGTGAACGAGTAGAACTGAGCTGTGAAGTGTCTGAGGATGATGCAAATGTGAAATGGTAAGAAACACTTTGAACTGATACTGTTTTCCTTGAGAATAAAAGCCAGAATATTTTAACTGTAGGTTAAAATGTGGCTATTTCCATACCAGTAAACCTGAAAATTGTTAAAATCTCAAGAAAACATTATTAACAATGTAGAAACAGCAAGAACATGCTTATACAGTCATTGGCGAGATTATTTAACCTGTTCTTGTGCCTTAAATCTTAGAAAGTTTTCTATGGATGTTTCAGTCTATGAGAGTCTTATTTGCACAGGACATCTATTGGAAGAAAAATCATTCTTTGCTTTCTGTTAGGTTTAGAAATGGTGTAGAACTTCCCAATGACCCTAAATCTCGGTATCGAATCAAGGTTGAGGGTAAAAAACACACTTTGATCATAGAGGAAGCTGCAAAAAATGACAATGCAACTTACTCAGTAATGACAACTGGAGGCCAATCAGAAGCTAAGCTTTCAGTTGAATGTAAGTATAATTCCTCGATTTTATGATTCTATAATACGTCTTGCTCTTGAATTTGTATGTCACAGTCTACTAGTTTATAGAAATAGACAATTTGCCTGTCTTTTACTGAGTTTTTAAGGGACATTTATCTTCCATACCAATTTCTTTGCTCCATATCTCCAGGATGGTGACTTTCCTTTAGTCACTGTTTCCAGTAGCAGGCAATGAACTAGTCTGCTTGAAAACTTTCTGTCACTTTGTTAAGGCAGAAAACAAAGCTATTCATCTGAAGGATGTGGTGAGATAAGGCAGCTTGGCAGACATGAGAACAAGTTGTGTATGAAGTTAAACTTACTGGCCAGTTAGCCTTTGCTAGCAGCCTGCTGAAACAGGCTGAGAACTACAGTCCCCACTTCTGATAAAATACTTTGGTAAGTCTCCTGATTACCTCAGATCAGCTGGGAGAGCAGTGGCATTACTGTTAGATCACGAGAAAGGTGGGTTGCAATCCATTCTAGTGTATAAGTCAGAGGAGTCAGGTGTTTCATGTCTTGAGAGTTTCTTACTGGACACAGGTGGATAGAAACACTCTATACCCAGCACCTAAATACCAGAGAGGGGACAGCATTCAAATCATGCTCCTGGGCTTAGTTCCACTGACAATATCTGCGGAGTTTCCCTAGTTAGGGCATGAGTATTTTGGATCACCCTTTCTAAGGGATCAGAGGTTAATTTACGTAGTTTATGTACAACTGGTTTTCTTACTTGAGAACTTTATTATTGGAGGTATTTTTTCAATTTGAAGACTTTTGTAATGGCTAGCAGCAGCTCTCCAACTATTGTTTGATGTTAGCATTAATATCTCTGCTTCTGTTTTCCTAAGTGAGACCACTGAAGATATCACTTGCACTAGAAGACCAAACTGTGAGGCTTGGACAGGAAATCCACCTGAAGTGTGAGATATCTGAGAATGTTTCAGGAAAATGGTACAAAAACGGGCAACTGGTTGAAGCTAGTGACCGTGTAAAGCTTTATCACAAAGGAAGGTAATCCTGTTGTGTATTTACTTGACTTTTGATGGAATGACACTGTAGAGATGTGTTAATAATTGCTGAAAATTATCCGGTCATCAAGCCTAGCCTCTGTCTCCCAAACATATTTATTTTTATCATCATAAAAACAGTATCTCCTTACCCCGTTTCATATTGTTGACTTTGGGCTGTGGGGGAGTATCATCAAATCCTTGATCTATCAAAGTTCAAGCTATTAATTTTTATTGATGTTGTTGGTGCTGTTAGTATGGGATATTAAGTAGTAAAGTACAATAATTGTTAGACAGTATTAAAATGTCTGGTTTTCTGATTGCTTCTGTTTGTGTCAACTCAGTCCATGCAAAGTATGTCGAGATATCACGTACCTTTGCACTTATAATCTGTCCTTTTTCATGGGAAGTTTGTCAGTTAAAACCAAAACAAACAAAAACAGGTCCTACCTTTAACTACACCCCCTTTGCTTCAGCTTAGCAGACCATTCATAGGCTGGGAACTGCACTTGTGAAAATGCACCTGAATAGGCTATGAAATATTTGCATTGACCCCATAATGCTCGCTAAGTCATAGTAGGGGACAAGCGCCAGCTGTGCAATGACCCCTTGCATTGACATAAGCTGAAGGAGCTCCTCGTGACCCATGTAGGCCCATAGGGTGAGGTGAGGGCAAGGGGAGCAGGAAAGGCACAGAGGTGAGTCCTGACTTGAACAAAGCTTAGCCACAGCAGGTGATAGGAGAGCAAAAATATAATTTTGGAAGACACAGTTAGGCAGTAAGAGCAGCATATGTTTTGCTCACCCTTTTTGTTTCTTTATTCTGGCAAACAAATAGTAGATTGGATCCTGTCACCAAAAAAAAATGGTCTAACAAAAGTCAGAATATTCTCAAAATGGGATCTGCTAAAGATTTTTTCTTGAACAACCAAATTAGAATCAAATGAGAGCAGCACAGAATCCCTGTGTTAAAGAGATTACACTCCTGTGTTTTTCTACTTCTGTGTTCAAACAAAAACATATTAGAATTGTTTACATTATTTGGTGGTTGTCTCAATAATATTTTTTACAAATCACACAGTATTTAATCAGCTAAAATATCACTAAGCATCCAGCAAAGGAATTTTTGTCAGCGATTATACTCACAGATCTTCTGCACAAATCTCCTAAACTTTTGACAAAGTTTCTCCTTCTAACTTCAAGCAGTCTTGAAAAATAACTTACATGGATTTCTTTTCCAATATTTTACAGAATCCACAGATTTGTAATAGCGAGCGCTGCTGTTGACGATGAGGGTGAATACATGTTTGTACCAGATGCCTATAATATTAATATTCCATGCAAAGTACATGTTGTAGGTAAGTATATGGCTCAGTGACTTATATAGAACATTTCTTTCTCTTACCTTTGGAAATTAAGAGCAGCGTGAAATACCCTTGATTATAATCAGTTTATTTCCTCTGAGCAGATGTCTACCAGAGAAAACAGACCTGCTGCTTTGGCAAAGGGCAAGTGAAGTAGTCAGAGAGCACCTTGCCTGTGCTCAGTATCTCTGCTCATACTTTACCAGCCTGGGGGAAGTTCCCAGGGAAGGCTTCTTGGTGTTGGATTCCTAATCCTAAACCACTATGAAGAGATTTTGTAAAACATCTGTTGCTGTTTTCTTTCTTTGTTTTGAAAGAAGTGTTGTCTTGGCTTGCAAAATGCAATGTAATTTGGTAAAAGATTAGTAGAATATGCACATATTTCCCTCTTCATTGAACATGTTGAATGATATCTACAGAGGAAAATGTTTCTGGTCAGCTTTTATTCACTCAGCAAAACAGAAGGCTTGTCAATGATCAGTCTTTCAAACAAAAATAAAACAAGGTATTGAGTCTTCCCACAACAATACCTCACTAGCTTTTAACTGCAACCTGCAACTTGGAAGTCAAAAGGAGAGCAATATAAATGACCAAAGTTTTAGAAGATACATTCTCTAATTGAAGCTGAAAGAAGTGTGATATCTGTGTTAGAAAATGTATTGGCAATGTTCAGGGAGAATGAAGAAAGGGGACTAATGGGGTATGCCCACCAATGTGACTTCCAAGACTTAAAAAAATTTGGAAAAGGATATTTATCAGTTGTTCGCCATACACCAAAAGGGACCATTAAGAAAACTTTTAAACTGTAAGAACAGTGATGTCTCAAGCGGGATAAAAGGTGTCATAAAAATTCTGCAATGGAAATTCTCAAGAGCCATTTTGATGAAAACTCCCTCTGGAGTTATCTAAATATACATAATTCTGCCTCAGGAAATTAGATTTTTTTTTTTATGGTCCTACTATTCCAAAATGTCTATGGTGCCACGATTTATTTTTCATCAGACAACTATTTTAATAAAAAGAAAACTTCTTCACAAATTTTCTCCCTAACAAAAAAATCAATTGATTAAAAATACTGGGGAAATCCAAAACATAGAGCATATTTCTCTGTACTGTAGACCTGTGCCAGGTCACTGAACTCTCAGAGTGGCAGTCACACGGTCAATTTGGACAATCTCTCCTTTTTCAGATCCTCCTAAACTCCATCTGGATGGTCTTGGGGAAAATAATACTGTGACAGTAGTGGCAGGAAGCAAACTACGGCTTGAGATCCCCATCACTGGTGAGCCAACTCCAAAAGTCATGTGGAGTAAAGGGGACAAGGTACATTGTCACTATACGTGTTTCTTTAGCTTAACAATGAGGCTTTTCTTGCTTGTTTTTTTTCCAAAACTAACCTTTAGCCTTGTGAAGATATTAATGGCAGAAAATAAGAAGATTCATTTTATCCGCAAAACTCTTCTCACTCAAAAATGAACGGTAGAATGGATAAGTAGTATTTAGTAGCTTATGGATCTTTTTGAGGAAAGGCTGAAATTAGTGAAGGAAAAAAAAAAAAAAAACAGTTTTGCTGTAAATTGTAAAAGGGGAATAATATAGGAGATACAGAAGAAAACTAGTGAAGATCTACCAAATGTCTGCTTTTTTTGTACACTCTGCCCAGAACGGGTAGCAGATTTTGGCAGGAAGACAGCCTACGTTCTGGTTTTGGAAAATGAGTGATGAATTCTGATGGAGTGTCAAGTTTCAAATGAAACAATAGGCTGGGCAATTGGTAGCTTCCATCTGGTGTCTTTATGCAAAACTTGGCACAGATCAGTCCCTGGCTGTGTAATATCAAAAAGTTTCATCACTTCTAATATCAAAAAGTATCATCACTTTTAATTTTCACTGTGGCATGTGGAAGCTGGAACATGTTATCATTTCTAGATTTGTCAGACCAATCTGATCAAATATCTGGCTAGTTTTTTTCAAATATTAATTGTAGAATCACCACTATGGATTTTTCCAAGTAGAAAATTATTCCAGGAGAGCTTTTACTCCGAAATACATGCCAGCATTTGAAATCCAAAAGGACAAACTACTGACCATTGTAATCCCTCTGACCTTTGAACTGAAAAAAATTACATGTCAATACGATTTTTGGGAGAATACACTGCTCTCTGTCAAATTAATGCCAGCTGGTGTTGACAAAAGCATGTTTTTCTCACAGGACAAGTAAGCCTAGTGCCTCTTCCTTTGGGATGCAATGGCTGAACCGAATACTTAACAGTTACCATATTTTAAAGTTATTTATTTGTCCCTTGATCATTTTGCCTTTTTTGTGATCTTTAGGTGACTGAAATTCTGAGCTCTATTGTGTTTCTTCTTACAGTTGCTTTAGTATTTTTGCTGAAGTGTCCTGTACTGCATTTGGATTTTGATTTTTGAGCATCTTGATTCTCAAATCTAGAAATTATGACTTTTCCCTCTGCCTACTTTGATTCCTAGATGATCACAGACAGTGGAAGAATACGGGCAGAAACATACCCAGACAGCAGCTGTCTAGTCATTGACACAGCTGAGAGAGAAGATTCAGGTCCTTTCAGAATAACGCTGAAGAATGAGGCAGGAGAGGACACAGCTCTAATCAACATTAAAGTGGTTGGTAAGTCATGCGTAACAGTACACATGAGGTATGTCTTTTATCATCGGCCTTTTTAGTAAATTCTCCTGGAAGACCACTACGTTTCTGCACTCATTTTGAGGTGTGCAATTAAGGTGCAAGGATACTAAGGCCCAATGTTACTGAAGGACAACAAAGCTTAGCATGGGATTTTAGTAAGAGTTAAGTATCAACCCACTGCCACCTTAGGCTACAGGAGCCAAACTCCTGCAGTTGCTTCAGGCTGCCCTTAACACTCCCTGTTCTCCATTCTCCATGTGGCTGTGGGTCTTATATGTTATGCCCTCAAGTGCCTCGACTGTGCTGAAGAGCTTGGCATTTATCCCTTCCTAACTACCTGCCAGGATCCACAAAAACCTTCTTTCTCTTTCTCTCCTCATCAAGAACTCCTGTTGCATTTTAAAACTATCCAGATTTGTTTCCTATTTGACTTTTTTTATTTCAAACTATGCAAAAATAAGAAAGCTTTGGGGGTTTTGTTGGTTTTTAATGCCGTTTATTTTGTTTGCAACAGATGTCCCTGATCCTCCTCAGGCACCAAATGTGACTGAGGTGGGTGAAGACTGGTGTGTTATGACCTGGGAACCTCCAGCAAATGATGGTGGATCACCCATCTTAGGTACATACTTTTCTCTTTTTTTTTGTAGTGATGTTCTTATACAGACAAAAGCAACAAACCCCAAATAATGGAGGCCATAGGATCAGAGTTTAGCTCAGGGCCCGAAGACCTATACTTTGAGTATCCAGTTACAAGAATGCTCTACCCAGTCTTTGACTTTATGAGATACCTGTTTTTCTAATGCTTTGAGATTTGACATTTTGCATATTGCCACGTTATTAATCCCCCTACTTGAAAGACAACATCTTGTAATGCCAAACTTTGAACAGTTAGCCTGTTTGAATGTCAGCAGGAATATCAGAAACAATTCACTGAGTAAATTGGAATATCTTCTAAAAAGGTGAACCAAGAGGAAAGTCAGAGGGGCCCAGAAGCCAGCAGAATCAGGCCCTTTTCACTCTAAGCTAAATACAGTACTGTTGTAAGTGAAGCCAGAAAAGAGCTTATACAGGGCCATTAAAGCAAAAGCAAACAGATTAACATCAGATTGCTTGCAATGTGAAAAAGCAATAACCCCTAAGGCCCCCTGAGGCTAAAAGGGGATATTGAGTTGTATCCATAAAACATGCTATTGGGCAGTCAAAAAATAGACCCCTCACTATTGAGCCTTATGCAAACCCTTGTTATAATAACATTTTATTTGATCAATAGGGTATTTCATTGAAAGGAAAAAGAAACAAAGCTCCAGGTGGATGAGGCTGAATTTTGAGCTGTGTAAAGAAACAACTTTTGAGCCAAAGAAGATGATTGAAGGCGTTGCTTATGAGGTCCGAGTATTTGCTGTTAATGCAATAGGTATTTCCAAACCAAGTATGCCTTCAAAGTCCTTTGTTCCTCTAGGTAAGTAATCAAGAGCATAGAGATAGGTATGCATTCAGAAAGTTATCATTAATACATTATTGTAGTCATCTAATTATATAACTGTAGTTCTTGTGGCACTTGTGTTGCTCAGGACGTGCTTAAGTGCTTATGAAGTATTTTAAGATTAACTTAAAGACGAACTATATTAGGCTAACCAACACCTTTATTATGTGTTGCATAAACTATGTCTATCCCTGAAAGATGTATAATCTTTTATAAATGAGAAACAAGGAGGTATGGAAAAAAACCACTGCACTATAATAAAACAGTGACATACTATAGGTGAGCCTCATATGGTCAATACTATGGTCAATATGTTTAAAGGACCAGTACTAACATTTCCATGTTTCTGCGTATCATAAGTACCTCCTGAGTCAATAGAGTCAAACTATTGCCAGCTTAACTGGCAATTTAGAGAACTGATAAAAATGATAGATTATAGTTCCACGTGTTCTGAGTCTTTCTCCTGCTATAGATTCATTCACTGGCTTTTGGCTAAAAAGGATGAGGAAAAGTAACCAGAAATCAAAAGATCGCTATTTGCAGGCTGGACTGTATGAAAATGAAACTTTTCCTTCACATTTCACTATGTATGCTTTGCTGCTACACAGTAGCTTGACACTCAAAAATGTACAAGTATTCGCAAATAATCCATAGATTTCAATTTGAAAAAAAAAATCACAGGCATGCAATATATCATAAAGTAGAAATCTATGGAAAAACTTAAGTGAATTTGCCCAACATTGCAGTAAGTCATATGAAACGATACATATGAACAGTCTCTAGTTGCATTCCATACCTCTTGGATCCCTATTAGCTGAAGGAGGAGCCTCTTTCCCAGAAAGGGAGCTCATATTTTCAATATCCTTTTGCAGAGGATCCATATTAGGCTAGGTCATGTTTTATACTATTCTATGTGCCACCTTATTGTGTTATATTATTTTAACAGCTAGATACCTTGTCATTCACCTAGCAACAGACTAATTTGGTGGCATTTTCGTGTAAAGAAACAGATTTCCAAACTACTGTGACAAGCACATGTCCCTGTAAAAGAAAGGTGTCTTGTTCTGAAGGCCAGCAAAGGTTCCCACCTTGCTCAACAGCACCTCCAAAATGCAGAGGAGGAGGAAGAAGGTGGCAGGATCTAGCCTGCCACCTGACAGCTTGGCAATGCTAAATTAGAAGAAAACACACCATAAATGTAATCCTTTAATGGTAACCCGGTTTTCTGCCTTCTCCACACTGCCTCCTCGCTTCAGCTGTTACCAGTCCACCAACTCTCCTGGCAGTGGACAGTGTGACCGACACCTCAGTTACAATGAAATGGAGGCCACCAGACCACATCGGAGCGGCCGGGTTAGACGGCTATGTTGTAGAGTACTGCTTTGAAGGAAGTAAGTGACAACAACTGTGGTATGTTACTCATAATGAAAGTAGGTGAGACTTTCTCCTTTTTTTTCTCCTTGGGTGCCAGGTGTTCTTACTTTTAAGGCAGAGACTAGTCAGTCAGAAAACCTGAAGCAGCAGGGCAGTGTTCGGGCTTCCTTTGATTTGTATTCCAGATCCTGCCCCTCAATTGTACTTCAACCCCTCTCAAATTTGATCTGAAATACAAATCAAACCCCATACAATCTGTTGTAGTGTACCATTTTAATCCCTACCCTCTGTTTTTTTTGAGCTAAACGAAGAGTCAGTGCAGAAGAGTGGATGGATGAATGGATAGGAAATAATGAACGGCTACAAGTGCAGTCCAAAATATTTACAGCTTGGCTGGGTTTTAGGGACAGGAGGTCTTTAGTGTGGTAAATCACTATCTTGACATACTACTAATTGGCTGCTTTAAGTGCCAGTTCCCAATATTGAGGACAGACAGCTTCCCCAACAGCTGGGTGTAGAAGTTATCTAGGCATGCAAAGTTCATGTCTGGGTATTGAATTTCTCCAGTGTTTCAGTGTAGTCAAATGCAGGATCTCTATGTCAATCTAAGACATAAATCTATACAGAACTGAAGGAGAAAGATAAAGATATAAGAGACTGAATAAACTTATGAGAGTGAAAGAACAAGGAATAGGGAAATGTAATTTATAGTTCACAACTAAAAGTCTTTGGTGACCAAGCAGCAGAAACTTAGTATTTTCCAGCAGTTTTTCTTCTGAACAAGAGTCAAATGAATTCTATTTTCCAAAAGACAAATCCACCAACTCCTGGGTAAGTATCATATAGACTGAAGTGGTGTGTGCAATACTCAGTCTCTGTGGACCAAGGCCAATCAGTGGGACTCCAGCAATGTTATGTGTTTGGATGAGTGAGGGACAGTTCTTTTCAGTTCCGCCAGCTGCTGCTCTTAACTGCGCTGTAAATCAAGTCATGAGCTGGACATCTTTTTTCATAAAGGCATTTATTTCAAGGAAAGTTTTTCATGAATGCAGTCCACAGCCTGGAGACAAGAGGTCGAGGACAGAACTTGTCCTTCACAGTCACATGTTTCAAATTCAGGCAAACCAGGAAAACAGTAGTTCACAAAAGTGATCAGATACCTCAGGAGCAGAGTGCCCTCCGCTTTCACTCAGGCAAGTGGGAGGCACAGTGAAGAAGAACCACGGGCTTTTCTCAGGAGCACACAGCATCTTGTAGTATTGAGTGGAATATCTGCCAGGAGCAGGAACAGTCTGCAAGAAGCTCAGAGGTCTGGAGAAGATCACCTGAAGGCAGACACAGCTGGAATGGTAGGAAGGGTTTTCTTCGTACATTGGGAGGGAGCTGCGGGAACAGCTCAGGAGTAAGTATGCAGTCTTGCACCAAGATGCAGCATTCCTTTAATGTCTCCATTGCATGGGCAAGGTGTATGGGGATATAAAGGGGACTGTTAATGTGAAGACTTCAGTGTATGCTGTATATTGTGGTCTCTTTAGCACTCGTAGCATGGCAGGGGAAATTTGAATAAGTCACTGTCATAAGCCCCCTGACATTATAGTATGTGACTTCCAAAACTAAGGCAAACTATGATGTTCAGAAGAATCTTCCAAATATATCTTTTAAGGACTATTAGACAGAAGATCATTTAATAGCTGTTGAATGGAACAAATTCTTTACTCTTTCTTTTTTTTTTTTTCTCCCCCAGGTAGGTTTAAAACATATGAAGATACAACAAAATGGCAGTCAATTCTGTCATTTTATTGTTACACATCTTGGTTAAAATACAATATGTATTTTACATAGCTTTCTGAGTGTTAATGTATATCTATATATGCCTCCTGTATATGCATATACATCTATATATACACAATTGAAATTATTTATGTATATATGTTATGAAAACAGGAAGAAGTAAACTTCATAGAAAATACAAATTAAAAAAGACATGTTATTGTAATATACATCCTTTTCTCTATCTTTAGTCCTTTTTTCCTTTCTTGCATTATCTCAGTCCTTCCTTTTCTCAGTCCTTTCAGTGCCTCTTCTACATCAAACTAATTTCTTCTATACTGTTTAATGATTCGCTTTAATTTCAAGGTTCTTTTTATGACTGTCTGTATTCATCTCTTGTTCTTCTAGTTTTCTGTTTGTACACTCATTTGTCTTCATCTTCTCCATTCTTTCATCACTGTCACTGAAGCAGTTTTAAAGAGGGCTTTTTTGAGACTTCCTTATCATAGCAATTACTAGGAGAAATCACAATCTGAAAATAGAATATATATATACATATATAATTTAGAAGAATCATACACCTAAGCATTGGTTTGGCTTCACAAAAATTAGTATTTGTCTGAACCTCATAACTTGATCAACATGGTGGACTCTAGCACCTGATAGACAGTTCACTGTGTATATCACTGAACTGGAGTCTCATCATGAGTATCAGGATCAGGCATTTCATAGGTGGGAATAATGTGAACAAAGAACTCACCTTCCCAGGCCTAGTTTACAACATCTGACTTGAACCTCTTCATGTGGTGATGTGGAGTAGATCAAATCCTGTTGACATGGGAGAAGTCAATTCTTAGTAATATATGCTGCTGACTTGTTCTTGTTTGACATTTCAAGAGTAGTCTGATGAGTTTGGCCCTAGTTTTCCCTAGGACACTATTTATCTGCCTTTAAAGGGTCATTATACCTGCAGATGATCTCGGTTTTTAGCAAGTTAATAAGTGCTTCGGAGAGTCTCTGTTGGCTGAGATCTTTGTCAGTGTACTCTCCCACGACCATGCACAGATACTAGAATAGTATTTTTACTACCCTGAAAACAGGCAAGTCTAGGATTCCAGGAAATCCAAGGAAGTCATAGTTTTCTTCAGGAAATAAAGCCTTAGTGATTACATCATAGCTGTCATCATCTATGATTCTGGCCTTCTTTGATTTTCTTTCTATGTTGCCGTTATCTAAATGTGTTCTCTTCCTGTTTCCCCAAGCTTTTTTCCAAGACTTCTCTTTTTCTGTCTCTCTTACTCAGTATGCTCCTCTGAATTTCTTCACTCTTCCATGATGTGTTTTCTTCTCCTCCTACACTTTCTCCCATCATCCATTTGTTTCATTTTCCTCTCTTCCAAATTTCCTTTTTGTCTCTTTCTTTTCATCTTTCCAGGGCTGTGATCAGGCCCAAAGAAAAATCTCAACCTCATCTCCTCCTTTTCCTTTATCCTTTATCTTTCCTGTGAGCATCATGTATAACTGTTCTTTGATCTAGATGCTCTCTTCCCATCTCTTTCCTCCCTGCAATCTCTCTAAATATGGGTTCTCTAAATCTTTAAAGCCCAGCATCTATCTTTGCATACTTACTAACAGGAATTGCTAACCACTGACAAAATGCTCCATCTGTGTGAAAGTGGGTGTCTCTGATTAATTTTAAAGATGGATTCTCACAAGGTATATCGACAGATCTGTCTGAGGAATTGTTGGAGCCACCTTTTAACCTGGAAGGTACAGTATTCAACAAAGGGTATACATCTTCTTTAATGAAAGAAAAACTCTCTTGATAAAAGTAAAGATAAATTTCTGAGAGTGATCTTTAAGGGCAACAGTCTACAGAATTTTCTGTAGTCTGCGTGTAAGGGGAGAGGGGCGGGTGTTTGGGAAACAGTCATTGATTGTAATCCTCTTCTGCTAGAAGCTGAAAGAAGCGACTTGAAGGAGAACTTAATTCCTAAATGTAAGACCCACAGTTATAAAAATGTGCCACAGTACCGCGCGCTGAATCTTTAGGGCTCTCTAGCTTATAATAGTTCTCTTGTCTTCTCTACCGATATTATAATGCAATCTTTATATGATGTGGAAGGTATTGATGCGGTCTTGCTTCTGCATAAATCTCACTTCCAAATGCCAAGGTGCCAGCACGGTTAAAGTGATCTTTTTAGAGGACAGGGTGGAAAAGAAAGTATCATTTTTAGTTGAAGCTTTTTGAGAGACTGTACTGTTTCCATCACTCTGTGGATCACGTGTGACTGCCTGGGGCTAGCATAAAAAAAATCCAAGAATGCTGTAATTATGTGAATAATTCTGACATAGCCTTCCTTTTTTAAAAGCACCAGGAGAGATGGTATCTCACTGTAATTTGTAAATATTCTGTGTTTCTCTCATCACTGCGGTCTCAGTGGTAGTTTCAAGGGTACTCAGTATGGTCTAATTGTGGCATTACTGAAATTAATTGTAAAATCCATTTTTCTCCAAGGAAGCTGTTAAAACTATGATCACTTTAAGAAGTATCCTCTGTGTCCCCCTCGTTTTCCATCAGCTGAATTTAAAGACTAATGAGATTTTA
This sequence comes from Thinocorus orbignyianus, assembly GCA_013400375.1. Classification (NCBI taxonomy): domain Eukaryota; kingdom Metazoa; phylum Chordata; class Aves; order Ciconiiformes; family Thinocoridae; genus Thinocorus; species Thinocorus orbignyianus. The sequence goes on along the minus strand of VXBW01006301.1, from coordinate 1,547,320 downwards.
CAATGTGATAGAAATATTCTAAAACATTTATTTCTCTAGATATAAATATATAATCAGCGTAAACCCTTAAAGGTTTGAAATGTTTTTCCTATATATGATTAAAGTGAATCAATATCAAGTTATAGCATAATTAGGAAAACAAAACAGAGGCATTCATCAGAATATAATGAATCTATTACGGTTCTGCAATCTTCCTCATAGCTGCAGTGGACATCTTTATAACTTCCTGTTCTTTTGGTTTGTCTTCCCCTCGTCTTTTTCCTAAACTAGCTGATGAATGGATCGTGGCTAACCCAGAGCTGACAGACAAAACGAAGTTTACTATCAATGGCCTGCCAACCGGCTCAAAAATCCTTGTGAGAGTAAAAGCTGTGAATGCTGCTGGTGAAAGTGAGCCCAGGTACCACCCACAGCCTATTTTAGTCAAGGAAGTGATAGGTAAGATCCTGCTGCCTACGCTCACCCACAAATACACTCTGCTTCCATACTTAGTTCTGTTTTTCAAGGCTAATACTTGTTGGAAACTGATAATATGGCCTTACAAACCCACTGTAAAGTGGCTAGAAATTATGAAACCCTCTTCAAAAATATTGGTAATTCTTCCCGTTTGTTTCATTTCCAAGCCTTTATTGCTCAGCCTTTCAAGGTGCTTTTTTTTTTTTTCCTGCAGAATTTGAACTAGAACTTGATGTACAGTTGCACTAAATTTTTGGACTTGCACTAAATTTCTCACCTATTCCTGCCACCATAACATTTCGTATTACAAAAACCAACGGTCTACCACATGTAACATTGTGGGACCAAGAAATTTAAGATATCTCACCCATTAGGCATTTCTGGGAATTGTAGACCACAGAGTTTCCCATCTACACTGATGCCCACCAGTACTGCGTAAGACAGAAAAGAAGACAAATGTCAAACACAAGCTTTTGGCTTTTTTCAGAGCCTCCAAAGATTCGCCTACCAAGACACTTAAAACAAACCTATACTCGAAGAGTTGGAGAAACTGTGAATCTCGTTATTCCTTTCCAGGTAAGAACTACAGACGCTGCCAAGGAGATAATACTTTTTCTTATATTGCTTTTTTTTAACTTCTTTCCATGTAACTTTCATCAGCCAGTGAGGTAATTTAAGCAGATGTGGAAGCACACAGAAGTACGCAGGTGCTTGAAAGCGTTTGCTTTGATGTCTTAAAGAAATTTTGTGAAGCAAATTAATGAGCTGGGTAACCAGCTTAGATAGACTGATTTGTCATCTGTCATCCAAATGACACTTATAAATCCTCCCAGTAGACATTACACGTGAGATAATCGCTAGCACAATGCAAAATGGTTACATCAGCAGTAGACAGATATGACATCAAGGGTGGAATTATAGCATTTAATCTTTTTCTTGTCTTGAGAGAGGAAAAGGGAGGAGAAGAGTGGGCAGAGTTTCAACATCTCCCATAGAAGTTGCAACTTTTAAATCCTTGAGATCACAGCTGCAATATGACTCTTTCCAAGGATATAGCACACGTTTTTCCACAGCATCATGTTTACCTTCATTCACATAACTTTTACAACAGTGACTGCCTCTCTACATGAAGGCTCCTTAATCTTTTGAATACAAGAATTACAGTGGAATTCACTTCTATTAATTTCTGCACAACTAAAGACAGTGTGTGGGCATAATCCAGCTTCTACAAGACTGCTAAAAACCTAATAAAAGCTTGATCAGCGATACACTGCTCTTGAGAAATTAGAGGCATTTTCTACAGTTATTCTCTAAAATAAGGCATTAAAGGTGTAAGATGACCCTTTTCAGACAGCATCTGCAAATTGTTTGTCTCTGGAAAGCAAATGCCATGGTAAAGCAGGTGGAAGTGGAATTCACTCTGACTTAAGTACCTATCTTGGGCACTACTAGGCCCATAAAAGCGTCACACAAAAGATGTCAATTCAGTCTATTTAACGACTATTCCAACTGCTTTTGCAATGAAAGAAGAGAGTTAGGGATCCCTGGAGGTTTAGTTGAGTACTTTCCTCTTTCACTGGCAGTGTAGTGACTGTAGATGCTTTCAGGGGGTGAAATACTTTGTTATGCACTTTCTGGATTTATTTTTTTTTTTTTATAAAACCAGAAATTAATTGTCAAATTTAGACAGATATTGCAAACATTTCCAGTATCCTGGAAAAAAAAAAAAAAAGGAAAAAAAAAAAAGAAAGGAAAGAATGTGATATTTTAGATTAATTAATATGATTGTATTGCAAATGCTGTATGATTTAAAAAAAAAATAATTCTGTTTCTGACAGGGAAAAATGGGAAATAAGCCCATTTTTCTCTCCCTCCCTTTTCTCTCCCAAAATCATACACAAACTGTTTTCTGTTTTTTTACCAGGGAAGACCAAGGGCAAAAGTATCCTGGCAGAAGAATGGTTCTCCAATTGACAAGAACGAAATCAACATCCGTAACACTGAAAATGACACCATCATCTTCATCCGAAAGGCAGAAAGGAGCCACTCTGGAGAATATGACATGAAAGTGGAAGTGGAGAACCTGGTGGACAAAGCTACGATAGATATTCAGATTGTTGGTATGTTTTGGGAAATGGAAATAAATGTATGCCAGAGAAGCAGACAGCTATTCCACAGCTATAGGAAAGCAGAGGAATCCCAAAGAGAAACTTTCTCAACATTGATAACTCTCCACATCAGATTACTTGGCTACACATTTGCAGTCTGGTGCTTGTTGTACAATGTCAATCTCTTCGTTTTTTTTCCCACTGTTCTGCTTTTCATGTTCTTGTCTATCCAGAATGCAAACTTCTTCCAGTTGAGTGGAAGAAATGGTGGTAAATTCACAGTAACTTTGTCAAAAGCATAATTTGGAAGAAATAAGAAATGTTGAAAGTACATGAAAGTAGGAAAGACAGACAAGAAAACACATTTACTTTTCTTTTTTACCAATCTATTTCTTCACATAATAGGCAAAACTGGTATCACATCTTTTATAATGGTTATCCGACTTTGCCTCTTAGGAACACATCCTCAGCTGGTTTTAACTTTTCCAAAACATCATTTCCTTATGCAATTAAAGAATATACATATTAGAAACCATACTCACAAAATGGCCAAGTTAAGTTTTTCATAATTCTGACATGTCTTAACTTTGACAAGGTCCTTTTTGCAGCCTGAACTTTATTTTGACATTAGTTTGGCACATGCATGTTGTAAGAAAGAGAGAGAGAAATCAAACTAAGTGAAAGACGTGTGTAGGAAAGAGAGAAAGAGCAAGCAAACAATGGAAAATGTCAGCTGCTATATTTTCCTTACAGATCGCCCAGGCCCACCAGAGATTGTAACGATTGAGGATGTCTGGGGGGAGAATGTAAATTTATCATGGAAGCCACCCAAAGATGATGGCAATGCTGCCATTACTGGGTACACTATTCAAAAAGCAGATAAGAAGAGTATGGTAAGTAATAAGGAGATGTTTAAAAGGTTGATGTACTCATGAATTCCCTATATTAGAAATAAAAATCCTTACATGTTTAAATTGATGTAGGTGGACAAAGCATTGACTATGCAGTGCTCAAAAAATCTGCAAGGCATCTCTAAAAATTCTAAAAATCTCCTGATAACTGAATCTAAAGCCTCAAAATGGAAATGTTTTCAGATGATGCCAAAGAGGAGGACTTTAAAAAAAGAAATGACAAGTGGATTTCAGGGATGTCATTCTGATTTTTTCCTTTGTATCAGTAGAGAAAATAAAACCCAAAAATATTATGATGAAGTCAGTAAGCTGCTACTAGAATCCAAATGCAGTGCTGTTGTTTTCAAACCTGTGACACCACAATGTGTAAGCCATTGACACCCCTTACTAACCATGGCAACGTAGTACATATGTAACTCATAAACTGCTTTGAGTTGTACAGATGAAAAGTGCAATATAGAGGTATCCATTATTTTCATTACACTAACATGAATTTTACACTTCTTTAAAAGACAGCAGTTGGATTCTTAAATGTAACACTTCCTGCAAATTTAAACACTGGAAATCTAAAACAATATTCTGAGAGTCATCTTATCTAAGTAAAACCTTTTGTTACACTCTCCACTTCCCACCCCATCCACTTTAACATGTTGATCTGCTTCGTGGTCTGATCAATTAATTCCCCCCGAGCCACTATTTCCCACCCTTAATTTTTTGTTTCTCTTCAGACTGTAAGAAGTGATGGTCTCTGCACAACAACCAGGACAATGATGTCCCCTATCTCTAAACTACTGTGTTAAGGAGAAAGCAACAGTGGTGTCTAGAGTCATGGATCATTCAGGTCACAGTGTCCCCACATTCTCCGTGGTGTTGAATTTTGAAATTCTGGCACAGATGGCTGCCTACAGAAAAGTGTTTTCCCAAAAGGCACTTTGGCTTCTAAAGATGACCAGATATCAATGCCAACTGTGGCACAGGGAACTCAGCACAAGTTCATCTTTAGAAAAGCAAGAACACTATGTAGGGCAGAGTAAAGAAAAACAAAAACATTGCTGTGCTCATATTGCACTTTATATTAATCGAATTTTGAGCATTAAACTCATTCAACTCAGATTGTTAGTTATGTATTATGTACTAGGATAGAAATCACACATCCTGTTACTGCTGGAAGATTAAAGTGCTACCAGCCCTCCTCATTTGATCATTTAGATATTAGGGGACCACCTGCATAAAATCACATTTCTCATGAACACTCAACGTGTGGAACAGGGGGTAAATTAGCACATTGGCCTCTTGTGAGCACATGCAACTGCAGAGTAGTACATGCCACTTGTTTTCTTATCTGCAGCAGTTCCTTCTCTGTCAGCAGTAGGGATGGACTAGGAATGAAGGAGCCTGCCTTGCCTTGCACAAATGCAACCTTTGTAATATTGGATTTCTTAAAACAAACCCTCCCAGCTAAGAGAGTGTAACAATTTAGTAGGGTTCACTTTCCGTGTGGCCTTCACTGCCCAGCAGTGAGCTCTCTGGTATTCTCATTATTGCTCATTTCAGATAAAATAACTATTTATTGCCAGCTTTGCTGTTTTAGTATCCATTAACATTCCCTTAAAACAAAAATCTTACTCCATGATTCTTCCAAAGAGTAAATGGCTGAGGGGTGCAGGGAGTAAGCTCACTCTTCACGTCTGTGCCTTTCAGGAATGGTTCACAGTGATCGAGCACTACCACCGCACCAGTGCCACCATTAATGAGCTCGTCATCGGAAATGAGTACTACTTCCGTGTCTTCGCTGAAAACATGTGCGGCCTCAGCGAGGATGCCACGATGACCAAAGAGAGTGCTCTGATTGCAAAGGATGGTTAGCTAATGATCCATTCCTTGTCAAAAGGGAAGGGGTGTGTGTGGAGGCTGGAAGGTGATTAGAGGGAAAGGCCACATCTCTGAAGCATTCAGATGCATTCCTAGCCCCAAGGCCAGGTACAGGTAACAGCTAGGACATTTCATATCAGGACTTCTTGGTTTGTCCATGTAGTTCATAGCTGTTTTTTGTAAATCACGAGTGGGACATTTTTCCCGCGTTCTGACATTTTCTACAATGTTGGATCTCAGACTCGTGCCACCACTGGCAGACCAAAGTCAACAAGAGCTGGAAGAGGAGTAAAGAAGCTGTTCTGCTAGAAATGGTGGATCACTGCCTCCCAGTGGAGACTTGGTATCAGCTGTGCAAGTGCTCCCCTCCATTTAAGGCAAGATCCAACAAATAAGTGTAACTCCTGCTTCACATCTCTTGCAGATGGAGCTGAACAAATTCAGATTCTGTGGTCAGAAATGCTGACATTTAGGAAATGGTCAGTTTGAAGTGGTACTGTAAATTTTTAAATAAATAATAACAACTGCCCTTTATGGAAGGGAAATTATACAAACAGGTAGTTTAACGGAAGAAAATCAAACCAGATCACCTCAGTTTGTCTGAACGAAAAGAAGGTCCCTTCCAACTCTAACCATTCTATGATTCTATGACTGCTGTGATGCAGAGGACAGACAACCCGTGCAACCCACACAGACAGGCTGAAGGACTGAAAGCCCAGGGTACTGGATCCCACTTCCACTATTAAAAAGAAAACCACCTTTTGGTTTCTTTTGGAAAGAAATGGAATCATGAACAAAAGAATGGCTATAGGAATTGTTTTTCATCAACACTGACTTGCCCTTGTCATTAGAGCAAGTATCAGTCCTAAGCTGCACTGAAGGCAGCACGGGAGCTTGGATAAACTTTCAGTGAAGCAAAGATGTTTAATGATACCCGTGCACAGGAACAAATGTCAGTCTGTCCAGCTGCTTTAAATGCCAGCTGATTTTGTGGGTGAAGATGATTTCTTGATGGTTATCTCCATTGCAGAGCAGGGATAAAGTGGGAGTGAGAAACTAGATTTTACTACCATGTTTTCCTTGTATGGAAACTGCATCGATTCAGGTATCTGTATTTTTAGCTCACTGTATGAAGCAGAAAGAAAAATGGATTTTCAGATACAGAGCCAGTAATCAGTAATCAGAGCAAACTGTGAAAAGTAATTTGCAACTGAGCGAACACGGCTTGTCAAGGCAGGCATCTTGCAGTACTTTGTCAGGATCTGTCCTGCTCTGTAATGCAGGGCATGCAGGCAAAGACATAGAATAAACCTGTGTTGTTTTGCCTACCACCTACTGAGGAAACAAAGAGGAGTTCTCAGACATCTGCCCCACAGCATGACCCAGAGCTATAGTCACTTCCCAGGCTCACTTCCAGCCTCCCCTACAAGCGCAATTAATAGAGGCAGGTTGGTACCTAAAGCACTGCAGATAAGAACACATTCAGACTCTTTGCAGCTTTTTTAGATGCCTGGGTATTTAGATACATGCTGACACCATTTTTCAAAATGTTTTCTCTTCATTTCTTAGGCAAAGTCTACAAATACCCAGTTTATGACGATTTTGACTTCACTGAGCGGCCGTTATTTACTCAGCCTCTGGTCAACACGTTTGCTGTAGCTGGTTACAATGCAACTTTGAACTGCAGCGTTCGGGGCAACCCCAAGGTACAGCATAGCTCATAAACCATATCAGTTAAAACACGAAAAGAGTTTAACCTGACAAAATGGTGTTTTTACTATTTGTCTCACTCACAAGCCAGGCTGAAGATAAAAAGAGCGATGTGGGCTCTAGAGAATACAAAACAAGACCTGCTTACCTGTGTTACAGGCGTTATAATAGTCACTAAATCCGCAGTTAAACCGGTTAAAGGCAGAACCTCAGGAAAAGTCTGGGCTGTACTGGGACTGGCACCGGCAGCAGCTGCACAGTGAATATATCAGCAAAGGCTGTTACTACAAAAATCCCCAATTCTTCCCTAAAAAATTAATTATGTTTTAAGAAGGCTCATTGCAGGAATACTCTGGGGACCACACCAAGTCTTAGACCCACTGTGCAACGCATCTTCAGGTTTCTTTTGAGTTGTGTCTTTTTGTGACCTCTTTTCTGTTGTGAGAAACTGGACTGAACTAGTAAAATGAGAACTGAAAAGTGTTTAAGAAGTTTGCTGTTCACAGCTCCTGACTGTGCAAATTGCTGTGAAAAAACATGCTTTTCTTATCAACTTAGAGTAATCGAATGCTAAAAGCTGTTGCTCAGATGTTTGCTATCATTACACAGCTCCTCTTATATTGATAATAGGCTTATATTTATGACTAATTATGTGATAGGAACTGCACCGAAAAAGTCTTGCTTAAAAACAGATGCATGATGCATCCCATATTTGCATTTCAGATACGAATTATAGTTTCCTTTCTATCACTACTTTATCTATTTTGCACAACTTCTGGATTTCTCAACTTTAGCTGAACATCACAAAAGGTGGTAAAATATTTCAGTTCATAGGTTTGTGCATGTGGGCTTTCTTTTGTTTCTACCACAGCCCAAGATCACCTGGCTGAAAAACAAAGTCATTATAATGAACGACCCAAGGTACCGCATGTTCAGCAACCAAGGTGTCTGCACCTTGGAGATCCGCAAACCCAGTCCCTATGATGGAGGTACTTACACCTGCAAAGCAGTCAATGAACTTGGAGAGGCAGAAGTTGATTGCAAACTGGAAGTAAAAGGTAAGGGGTTTAAAACATTGCAAATGCTCTGTTTGTCTGAACACCATCTACACAGGAGACAAAAGTATGCAAGGCAAATGTAAAAGAGAGTTCAAACCACTTGTTTAACTTTCCTGGATCAAAATAATGACTAGGTTAGGACAAAATGAAATATATTGATTGCTTTGTTTTCTTTTTGATGACCAAGGTGCTGTGCTAATGCTATATTGTCTTTCCTGCCCATCCTCCCATGCCAACTTACATCTTCGGGATTGCAAGGTCTATTTCACAAGGGAGAAAATGGTAGAATGCGACTCTGAGAAACTCTAGTTAAAGATTCAGACATAGAGCTTTTTTGGCAAAACATTAAGAAAATTGTCCTGGATAAAAGACAGCTCCCTGAAGGAAATAGCAAGGGGAGAAGGAAAAAAGATCAGATCAGGGCAGACTTTGTCTGCTTTAAATTTATTAAGTAAATCAACCAAACATTTCCTTCCAAGGAAATTTGTTAGTAAAATCACATAGCAAACAGCAGTATTGTTCCCAAGGACACATGTTAGTTGATACAATTGTCGTATTTGCTTTAAGAACAAAGTATTCAGAACTATGGATTTTGCAAATACAAGGAGAGGATGAATTTGGTTGCCCTTCTACAAGTGAAGACATATCTTAATTTTCATTAACATATACATTTTATGAATTCCAGGCAGTTTAGCATTGACAGGGATATCATGAATGGCAATAGGATTTGGATTGAACTAGTAATGAATAATCTCAGGACTGTATTTTTCAGAAAATTACTTTCTAGGAAAAGATGGGGTCATATTTAATTGGACTAGCTCCCACCAAGGGCTTTTGTTTCAATGGCGGAATAAGCTGGGTATTTCTGAAAAAAAATTAATCTGAGATTCTAAGTAAGGAAAGCTGCCTAAAGACAGAAGACAGGAAGCATCTAACTCAAGAATTTAGAGGGAATTTAATCTATCTGAATATGGCTTTAATTATATTATTCCATCACGCTAGTCTATAGTGAAAGTCATAATGTTTAATATCCCTAAGGACTGTAATGTGTTTATTTTGGATTTCAATTTCCATTTTCTGTCTTTTCTGATATATCTTTTCCCACAGCTGAAATCTGCTAGCAAGAAGCCATTGCAATAAAAGTTTGGTCTATGAAGCTGAATATTTAACTACTGTAATGAAAATATGCGTAGCATTCCTCACTTTTCATTATTTTTAAGATACTGTGTTTAAAAGGTGACATCCTCATCCTGGAAGTATGATTGTTTTCCTTAACCATAAGCAAACTTTCTATTTCACAGTGTAACAGAAGACCACATCACCTGACAAAGTTGCCTCATCTATTTTTTTATACTGTTATTTCATTAAATTTCCTAAGTCCTCAAATCCTAAATTTCTTACACGTTTACACTCAGTTGTAACTTTTTAGTCTTCAGCATTTTCCTTGTAGTACAATCAAATACTATATTTTAAATACAAGAAGCTGTCTGTATCTCTCCTTTATTTTCCAAAGCATTTTTACATATACTGTGCAGAATAATGTGAAACATTTTTAAGATAAGAAATAACTAGTATCTCTCCATTTTAGGAAGTCCAAACTCCAAATGTTGCCATGAATTACATACTATTCCTCTTCAGTAATTCCCTTTCCAGCTGTTGTGAAATATAGATGCTTCTGTTGATCTTGGAACGTTTTTGTCTGAGTATCAGGATGAATTAGTTTGCTGGTTTTGAAGTGTGATACAAACACCATGTTATCATTCAGGCTCTCTTTTAATATGCAACAGTTTCCAAGAAATTGTTCTCCAGCAGCAGAAGCTGCTCTGCTAGAATTTTTTTAAGAGAGAAGTGCGGAGAGTTTTTCCCCTTGATCAATACTGATTGGGAATTCAATTTCTTGCATTTCTGGACTGGTATCTGAAATAGGCTGGGAACGCTTAGATCCTTTTCAAGTCAATTAGAAGTCACGTATGTAGGAAAAAAAGCTAAAAATTTGCTCATTCAAGTGATCACTAGGTACAGCCAAGATGATGTCCCTGGTGATTTTTATTGACAACTGTTTACCTACATTTTGTAGATCCAGTTTTCTGACTCAGTGTTCTGAAATGGAGAAAACACTAACCTAAATCCCACCTCCCCTAGTTAATAGATGGTTTCTGAACCCAACCTCATATCAACCATCACCTGCTGCAGTCCCACTCCCTCCCACCGAGCTTGGCGTTGTGGTTCTCTCCCAAAAAGTTTGGCTGTCTCAGCGGTCACCCTCACTGAGATTCCTCTCTCCAGCCTGGCAGGTTCAGTTCCTTTCTGAGGATCGCTTAGACCGACACGGGACAGCTGTTGTCAGGGTTCAGTGCTGACACCCTTAACGTGACTGGCAGTTCAGCCGATGAATTCAAAGGGAATGGGATTAGGCGAATAGAGCAGCTGTAGCTCGGCAAACCAGGGTAGGCTCCGGGGTTTGTCATATGATCCAGACAAATGCAAACGAGTATTAAACAGCCGGAGCACAAAACTCTAATTGCACCTTATTTTGTTTTTCTATTGACCTATGTGCTGAATTGTCATTCTCTTAAGTTTCCCAGCCTGCTTGTTCATTTAGGAGGGCTCTTCGGATGACTGCTCACCACACTGACGCAGAGCAGAGAGTTGTGGATTTCTGGGAAGGAGTTGCCTGTGTGTATTTCCATACATATAGCTGTAAACCACAGTTCAGCTTGCCTCCAGCAAGTAACAGTCATGGTCTGAATTTGTAAAATAAAGATTAAGAGTGTTGCCTGAATGAGACTAACAGGCTCAAGGCTACGCTGTCTTTCTGGTGAAGGCACTGGTCCTTCTCTTACAGATCTCTGGATAGCAGGTCATGCTAAAAATCTCTATGCCGTGTAACAGTACATATTGCAGTAAGAGAATTTCCCTTATGTTGGCAAGAATTTCTTTTATCCATCTATTTCTGTGGTGCTGGAGATCTGAAATTGATCATGCAGATATATATAAACAAGCAACATCATAGGATTACTGACAGAACAGTCTAGGATTTCTGATTTTGCAGTTTTGGAACAACTGAGTAGCTATGAATACTCTGGCTATGAATACTATCACGTGCTACAATTTTCTGCTTTCTTAGCCATTCACTTAGAGCATTTCAGTGCCAAATTAAAACTCCTATTTGTTATTAAATTTAATGCTCATTTATTGAAAAATAATTAATGATAATTCTGAGCATGATAATAATAAAAAAATTTAAAAATACATTTTTATTCTGCTCTAAAAAAAAAGGGGAGGGGGGAGAGGGGGTTGCATTTACTGATGTTATTTCATATAGACAGGACTTCATTCTTCTGTTTTCAGGTTTTGCTGAGCGAACTTAAAGTTGGCAGTTATATGAGCTGCTCAGTGCAACTGCATATACAATGGCTTTTTTTGTAAATATAAATGTGCTGGAAAAAGTCATGTAATAGATCTTAGACAAAAGAATCACTGTCTCATATAGCTTGAAAGATGATGTATACACAGAATCTAATTATATATATTATATAAGGGAAATGCAAAATATGTATCTTTTAAGTTTGAGGTAGATCCGTAACTACAGCTGTAGATCTGTCATTGCAAGTAGTAAGGAACTGATTCTTTACCAGCTTCACTGAGGTCAGTTAGAAGATTCAGATACAGCACCATGCTTCTTTATCATGAAACCAATATTTCCGGAGAATGTTTATCTTACAAGTGAAATCAAGGTTGGTGATCATTCTACTCGGTTAACGATAGTAAAAATGCTGTATAAGAAATATTTAAAAATAAGGTGTTAAGATCAACTGCAAAGAATTTCAAATGCGAATAAATACCACTATAAATATTCTAATTCTGCAGTGATATATGATGGAGTAATTAACCCAGGAGAACCATTCTTCTTGGCGGGGAATAACCAGGTTTATAATAAGCATACTCCTCTGGACATTCCATTTCATTCCCTTCCTCTCTTTCCACATGCAAACGCATTTTCTGCATGCAAAGTGTGTATTTATTTGCTTTCTTAGATTAAACTAGATAGTGTCTCATGGCATACACGGTCTATGTCACATGAGCAAAGAAGGCCAAATTAATCAAGAATATGGGTGTTTAACATCTGAGTTAAAGAGGTTTTAGGCATATTTCTGCTATGCCACTGGGCATAGGACTACCTGTTGATAAAGAATTTGGTTAATGACAGTGACTACCTTTGACCACAACACTTAGACATTTTGAGGAGACATAAATTTGAAAAACAGCTCTCAGCTACCTTGCAGAACTACTGAAAGAACAGAAGTTTCATAATGTTACTGAGCTTGCACGATAGAATCTAAGAATGAAATCTTGATCCAACTGAAATCACTGAAAACTTTTTACTTATAAATATATAACTTGACTTCGTATCTTTTGGAGCTTATTTTAAATTCAGGTTCAGTGGGGTTCAGAGAATTTGGTTCTTTCTACAGAAATGTGTTTGCTTGTAACTTTGCCCAAATCCAGAATATTAGCAGTGCACTTTTAAAATGTCAGAGACGCCCAGAAACTTGTCTCCAGAATGTTATGCATCCAAATTTACTATTTTAAATCTAAAACATATTAAGAAATTAGGCTAGATGATGTTCCTGTAGTATTTGAAGTATAAAGGTATTTCTCTGAAGCGGCTACAATAGGCACAAAGTTGAGTGCTTTTATATATATACATACGGGTGTTCTATAGAGTGAAAATGTTTAATTAGAGGTAAGGGCTCCTATAGAGCATATAATTATAGCATGCTTTAAGTAATGTAAATGTGAATATGTGACAAAGTATCTACTTTAGTGCACAGGTATTAGTCTGTTATTAGTCTGTCCTTGATTATTTTGCCTCATAGAGTTCCGACATATATATATATGCTTCAGTGTTACGTGTGTGCTTTTTTCCCCCAGTGGAAAATAGTATATATATATGTGTGCGTGTGTTAGCTTCCTTGAAGCTACGTTTGGGAACTTTTATCGTAAATATTAGTTGCATAATTTGGTTCCAATCTAGTCTTTAGACTAATTACAGGAGTCATAGGTACTCGTATGTATTAATATAGCTTTTACATATTAATGAGAATTTTGAAGTGGAACTGGATCCCTACCTTTTACTCTTCATGTGCTTCTATTCCTACATATTTTACATGACTAAGGATTAAAACATCATCTTGACATAATCGTAAGCATAATTTCACTCAACATTTTCTCTCTCCTTTTGTGTTTGTGATTAAATTGTTACTTCTTTTTCTCTCTCTCCCTTAGTTACACAGTAAGGATTTTTGAATGTATATTGTCATCTAAGGTAAGCTTTCATATGGTTCTTGCATATGAAGCTTATGTCTGTCTACAGGTCATACAATGTCTGCCTAGTATGGCATGATTTTCATTATTTCACTTAATGAAAATGTTTTTTAAGATTAGTAGCATGATAGTTTTAATGCCTATAAAGTCCAGATTTTTACAATAGTTGTATGATACAGTAATTCCTCTTAGTGGTACATCCCACTACCTTCTAACGGTGCACGTTTCAAGAGAATTCAACAGTGCATGAGTTAGCATGATTAATTAGCATGAGTAAAATGCAAGTAATAAAAGAGAATTTTGCATTTACAGTCAGTTATTTTCATACAGGAATACACCTCTACGTAAATGAAATATTTATTCCACAGTTAATTTCATTTAAAAAGGAATGATTCATACCACATCTTGCACTCCATGAGTTGAAAAGAATGCCATAAAGCATGCCTTTTTTTTTTTTTTTATTTTAATTTTTTTTTTGTCTGTATTGTGCATCTACCTAAGGTCGGGAGCAAAGAGTTCTGCAACAATGACAGTGTTAAATGAGACAGTGCAGTCTCGTAATCGCTCGTAACTAATAGCACTTTAGTTGGATAATCCTCGTGTTAATAAAGGTTATAAAATCCTAAAATGTGTACTCGGGATAAATACTATATGTAAGTATCAGCTCAGTTGCATTTAGCTGAAGCGCTCAGAGACAGCAGTTATCTTCGTCCTGGCTATGTGCTTTTGCTTTAGAGCTTTTGGTGTGTTCCAGAAAAGGCTCGGAAGGTAAGTGCAGTTATTAGCAGGTGGTTCTGCAACTTGCAGAACAGAATACTCACGCAGATTTGTAAGATGAACAGTAATGGTACGCAGCTTTCTTAAAACAAATGCCACTCTTTGCCTTGAGAAAGGGCAGACTCTAATGTTTTAGCAAAATATTTATCCTTTTCCCACTGTTCCTTCCAAATGCCATTTGATTTCAATGAAATTAATAGAGATACCCAGGTGTTTAATTTCCATGATAATGTTTTTCAATGGCACGAAATTTCATTCTTAATTTGCATTATTTGTATTAAATTACTGCTTCTGCATCAGTGGGATATGGGGTGCCCTGGCTGGTGTGTTAGATACTACATGCTGATTTTTCTGAGCACTGAAAGAAATATTCTATCTTGGGTTACTGAAATCATTAAATGTTCTCCAAAATCTTTTGCCTTGTCCCTTTTTCCAGAAGACCAAAGAAAATATTGGGTACTTCCAATAGCTTTCTCATAAGCCCAGCTTTCTTTTATAGCAGTAATTTAAAAACAGTTTGGTTCAGTTTTTTTACCCACGGCGGCTAAGCCACAATCATAAAGCACATAGACCTAAACGGCTGGGAACGGTACTTCTGTTCAGTGAATACTGACTCCAACCATCATAAAACTGGGGTGGGGAAAAAAAAGAAAAAAAAAAGAAAGTTTAGTTTGACAGAGACAGGAAATAAAATTTTGGCAGGACTGGAGGAAATTGCTGCAGCTGAGGAAGATACTGGCCACAAGCATGGAGTGAGGCTCCCCTGTGGTTCAGTACAGGACCTCCCAGAGCTTTGAGATCACACACTGATAGCTTCAGCCCCTGGGAAAACTCTAGATCTCTCAGGGAATAAGCACCTGGATCCAAGGTGATTACATGGAGACTATTTTTAGTCAAAAGTGAATCCAAAAATCATTCTTCAGACTTCCCCAGCAGAGGAAAGGTTTGACTTTCATCACCTCTCTCTGGAGTCTAAAGGTATCTGTGTCTAAAATCATGGGGTTTTTTTTTCATGTTTTTACTTACGTCATCCCACCCGTTATTTTCAAGCAACATGGTAAATATTTTGCTAAATACTTATAAACCATTACAAAGCTCAACAGCCATATAATTTGATTGTCTCTGCATGTTTTCCACAACTCATCATAGTCAGGTGTTTTCTACGTTGCTTCCTCTGGGCTGAGTTCCATAGTCTCTGACTATGCTCCACCCAGCCTGATGGAAACCCAGGAGGGAGGGTTATTTGAGGTGAAACTCATCATGAACTATTGCATGGGGTGTGATAAATGACTGAATATGTGACAACCTAGGAATGAAATTCACCCCCTGCAAGAGGACAGGAAAGTTCTGTGCAGTCCAGAGATTAAGTAACGGTCATTTCTCTTGCTGGACTTGGGAACAGGGTTGAATTTTATCACATCTCCAAATGAAGTGTGCAATAGGGATTGACTAAATCTATGTGGCTTATACCAGAAAACTAAGGTACAAAGCTCTTGCTCCAGGGACCTGCCACCTGAAGGTTGTCTTATTCCTTGTTTCTAGGTGGGCTTTCGTTCTTCAGGCTGTTGATGGATGGAGTGCCTCCGCATATCATTGATTCATACATGCGCGAAGTACAGGCAGACAAGACTGAGGGGAAGTGAGAGTCTGTCCACAGAGTTTCCTCCCACCGCACTGGAAATTGGTAGCAGAATTACAGCATTTTAGTTCTTGCAATGACAGAAGAAACGTGTGGTTGGGGGTTTTGGTTTTTTCCCCTTTTTTCCCTTTTTTTTTTTCCTGTTTCTTATTTGTTGGTGGTATTTTTTCCCCCCTACCTGCTCTTACTGAAAAGAAAGAATACGCATGGATTGCTTTGGGGTTGAAATGAAATGAACTGAAGACAACACACGTTTTGTAATGTTCGGCTTTATTTTCTGTTTGATATTGTGTTCTGTTTTTTAACGAGGAAAGAGGAGAAGCTGTGTAATAAACATGAGGAGGCGGTCAGAGTTTGTACTCAGTACAAAGTATAATCCTCCTCCGACTGAAGGTACATGGATTAGCCAGTAGCTGTGCAATAAGACCCTTGGAATACATACCTCTGTGATAATGTATCTTATTCACCTGAGAATTGTTAAACAGAATATGGTTTTACTGTAACGTAATTAATACATATGTCCTTAATGACCATTTAAGCTGAACATATCTTCCTTTAGAAGTTTTGAGTTCCTAAGTCTGACCCATCAGTCTCTCAACTGAGCTGAAATTGTTTTATTTAATGTACAATAAATATGAAGTGTTTAAGATCTATCAAGTTCTTGTTTATTATTTCTTTAGGGGTTTTTTCTCTCTCGTCTTACCACAGTCCTTTTTTAATTTCCACATACTGTAAAGCTGGAACTTCAGACCTCCACAGTGAGTGGAAAACAGTATCAGCAGTCACCTATCCCCGACAGGCTTTCACTTGAAGGATGTAAGTGAAGATAAATGCTATATATGCATGCAATTTTGTATCTGTAATACAAATATTTTAAATATTACAAATGCCACCCATGACTGCTTTCATCATTCCGGATCTGCCCCCTTCCTCAGCAATTCATGGAGCTCTTGTAGGTATCGTAGCAGAAAAGGGACTCATACCATATCACTTTACAGTTTGCTGCACAAGCCAAAAATGCCTTACACAATGTGAAATGGCTGTTACTGTTCCAACTCCAGTATCATTAACCCAAGTATTTCAGGAGTGGGGGCAATTGTCCGTAAGTCTCTGGCAAACTCTGAAGCATGTGAGACACAAGGTTACACTTAATTAGGCCAGGTTAGTGATTCCCTACCACCCTGTCATTTATTAACCAGTTCTCACTCTGGCTGTATAGATCGGGTAGGTTTTGTGCTTACGGACTAATGATTGATCTCCAATTAGGGTTTATAAAGATAAAGGTGTCCTTAGACCAGTGGTACCTTACAATATGGTTATTTGATGCCAGCGCCTTTTCAAACATCCAGCAGCCAGAAATTAAGCAATAACAAAAGAATGTGTTGCTATGAACTGCAACTGCTGAAGTGTTTTTGCAGTCGAGGCAGCACTTCTTTCCCTTTGAAATGCATTTTCCCTTCTGAATGCTTTTTCTCACTTTACTCTGCAGTCCTTACTCACTCTGAGACCCATTTTCTTCTTTCTGTCTTTGTGATTTCTTCTGTCCTGCTATGTGTGCAAGGAAGCAATTCTCCATTCCCAGCGATCCTGCACACCCCCACATGCATTTCACCTGGCTTCTGCCAAAATCAGTTCTCTCCTACCCATTCATTGATACCTACACATGAAAGAAAGCAACATGTCTACTAAGCAAATTTCATAAAGGATTAATAATTTCTCTTTATTCTGTATCTCACTGGTGAATTGGGACTCCCTTTGCCTGTTTGGAAGCACAGAAGGCTGTGGGAGAGGGTCGGTTTGAACAGATGCCATGCAGGTTTAAGCACACAGCCCTCATTTAAAACAAAATCAGCCTGCTGAGATATATTATAGTCAGCATCAAAGGCTATCGTTACTGGGAGCTTGTGCTTTTCAGTGCAGCCACCTGTATTTTCTATACAATGACGTTTACAGCTTCAGGCTTACCTATCTATCTGCCTCCTCAGTCTTAACGGGGAAGCCAGCACAAACCTCAGCTTCTGCTGATGGAATTAGCTACTCTAATTTCTACCAGATGCCGGCAGTGTTAAAAGACAAGCTGAACTAAGCTACTTTTCACTGTGTGAACGGTAAGCTTTATATCCGGATGCCCTTAATCCCTCCCCAGCTGCGTTGCCCAGTGCTTGCCATTGGCCGGCCCCTGGGCTCGAGATGTGCCACGCCAATGGGAAGCACTGGGTATCGGGCCGTAGGTGGAATTGAGATGAGTGGGCATTAGCGTGCTATAAATTCATGCTCTCACTAACTATGCTGGCCAGCCAAGCCTCTGGATTAAAAATTAATTGAAAATTACTTTGGTAGGAATGATAGGATGGGGTGGGATAGGAAAGGAATTTCTAATAGATGTAATAGATGTATAGGGAAGTTGTTGAT
Source organism: Thinocorus orbignyianus (assembly GCA_013400375.1). Taxonomy (NCBI): domain Eukaryota; kingdom Metazoa; phylum Chordata; class Aves; order Ciconiiformes; family Thinocoridae; genus Thinocorus; species Thinocorus orbignyianus. The sequence goes on along the minus strand of VXBW01006301.1, from coordinate 1,529,049 downwards.
GCCCCATCCCTGGAAGTGTTCAAGGCCAAACTGGTTGGGGCTTTGAGCAACCTGCTCTAGGGAGAGGTGTCCCTGCACATGGCAGGGGGGTTGGAACTCGATGATCTTGAAGGTCCCTTCCAACTCTAACCATTCTATGATTCCATGATTCTATAAAACAGGCTGCAGAACCTCAATTACTGAATAACAAAAGATAGAGTTTTCATTTATGATGATTTGCCTAATGAGATTCTCTGGGGATGGTGTTTGATAGATGAAATAAAGTGACAAAAACCCCAGAAATAAGAAAATGCTAATGAAATCTGCAGTTAATACCAGTTTGGGAGTATAAAGATGTACCAAAGACAGCAAAAACTACAGGCAAAACAACCTACAGAGAACAGAAGCAGCAGAATGCCATGCCAGAGAGGACATGGCCCAAAGCTCCCAACAAGATGTTTTTTGAAAGTCAGCTCATGGGGCATTTCCAATAAATTAGTGAACCTGAAAGAGACCTAAGAGTAACAGAGAACAGCAAACAAAACCTGGTCATATGAGATAAAGAGCAAAACACAAAAGCCCCAGGAAAAGGGAAACTAGTAGGGTTTTATGTTCCTAGATATCTCTTAATACATGAAACCAGATTAAGTCTTCAGCAAGTTGCATTACTCATCTTATCTGTTTGCTGTGTACACTCTCCATCAACCAGCGTGTGCTGAGGTTAAAGTTCAATAGCACCTTTAATAAGGTTTTTCTTTTCTGCACACTTTCATGTCTCTGGTAGGAGTTTAGCATTTCTGAAAGCTCTGCCTTGGTGTGGAATTACACAGGTCAAGGAAACTTACTACTTGGAATAGGAAGGCTGACTCAAACATGTACACACAAAGAAGAATCAAAGTTAATAAAAGAAGAGGGTTATTTTTAAGGAAGCCAGAGGAAAATACTTGCTCTTTTCCTGGTTTGTTCTTGCCCGTGAAAGAGCATTTGGCATATAAATGTTACTGTTGTATGAATACAGGTCTATTCTCAAATTGCTGTACAAGACACTGCTACAGGCACAGTAGTTACCCATTTGCATTGAAAGATCAGGGCCAGTAACAGCCCATTTTTCCCTCACTGAAAACAATCTCACAGAGAAACGAGACACATGCAAAACACAAGCAAATCTTTTAAAAAATGCTTAAATTGGGATATGCTGTTTATAAGGAAGTTTTTACTGAGAATCTGAAATTTTTAAAAAATATTCTTTTACAAAAAAATGTTTTAAGCTTCCTGTACCTTCTTTCGGGGGGAGTGTGGGGAAAAGTATAATATTGCTGCCTTTTACAGAGCATTCTGAAATGATACTTACTTTATGAATGTCTTTTGTTGCATTATGAGATTCTGGAGCAAAAGGCATTCTATTTTAAGCACAGTGTACTTACTGTCACTTGATTTTCATGGCCCGCTTTCCTGACTGACATGTAAATCTGCTGCTTTGCTGAAGCAGAGAGCGTTTGGAAGCAAAACTGTATCCTGAATACCAAGGAAGCACTAGTAGTCTAAACACTGGAGTTTAAATTCTATGTTTTCTTCTTCTATACCTTGTTCCTCAATACTTTTTAAATTAAAACAAATCCTTCCCAAGTGATAAATTCAGTAGGGAATCTATTTCTTTCTTTATTCATGTTGCCCTTGCTTTTTATACCATTTAACTTTCCCTTCCACTTCTTTTCCTGACTTTTTTTCTCTTGTTTTTCTCCTGGTATCACAAGGAGCTTGAGCAATTTCTGCATAAATACTAGTACCATTATGTTCATCAACCACAGCAACGCACAAGATATTAAAAGAAACAGTGGTTTACCTTTTTCCAAACCCAGTGATTCCAGTAGACTGGGCATATGTCTGTGAAACCTGTCACATTTCCCTTTTGCCATTCCCTAGCTGGCTGTTAACTCAATCTTTATTCATGATTTTTTGTATTACCCGCTCCTTTGCTGGCAGTTCCTCTCTACTCTGTTTCGGCCCCTAATCCCAATTGCCATATCATAGTTTATTTAGTGATCTGTAAACGAAATCAGCTGATGAACAACATAGCACTTGGGACACACATACCATGTCAAGGGATTTTGAAACCACCCTTTTGCATACGTCAAGCATTCCTGACCTCAGCCGTAGAGAAAGCTACTCAAAAACATATTAACTTTATCCAAGTGAGTCGGCTCACTTTGAATAACAGGAAACAGCTCTGTCCAGGAAATTGTTGTGCTGGCCTGAAAGCACCAGCTTCTGGCTCACAATGGAATAACTTGAAAAAGAATTCCTGATTCTAAAATGCCATTTGGGAATATAATATTCGTTAGAGTTTGCATTTTACACTTTCTACTTCATCGTTGATACAGCTACACAGTGCTTGGTCACCTCCAGAAACCACATACCCTCCTAGAGAGTCATGGAAGGCTCTAAAATCCTTCACATGACCAGTTTAAATAACTGAACAATTTCTGTAAGGACATATTTGTGTCCAAGTGCCTTCTCCAAGCAGGTGAAGGAGGCAAAGGCAGTCCTGCATAACACAGTGTCCTGGTGACCCGTAACATTTAAGATGGCCACCCTCCAGGGGGTGGCCATCCCAGTGGCGGGGGTCCTCTTGGCCAGGATGGTGAAGATTTCTTCCCTGCAGACACAGCTGTGGTGTCCCGCTGACCGCAGGGAGATCATCTGTGGCCCAACCAAGCCTTGCTCCAGCAAAACGCCTCACTGGCCACCTGCTGCTGTATTAGAAAACGTGGGAAAGGAAAAATAAGGAAAAGTAAGGAAAAAACATGGGGGAGACAGAGAGTTCAGCCCACCCTGCTTGCACCCAGCAGTGATGAAGGGAGACATGGACACACAGGCCCACGAGCCTGGGGAAATGGCCAACAGGTGGGCCCGACCCCTCGACGGCCGGGGGATCCCCGTCCCCTCAGGGCGAGCCGGGGTTGGGGGAGCCGCCACGGCACGCCCCAGAAAAAGGGGCCAGTGCCGCCGAGGAGCCGTGCTCTCGGGGTGAAGGACCCAACGGCGGCCCCGGGGGTG
>VXBW01006301.1:1442744-1518495 GCA_013400375.1 Thinocorus orbignyianus | reverse complement strand
GCTAGCTTTACTAGTAACTGCTTGGAGACAGGAACACTGGTGAGGTGCTACCTCTGCTTCTCTTAATCTCTCTTTTTAAAACTCCCCTTAAACAACAACAAAAGCCCTAAACAAACAAATAATTAAAAAAACAAAACAAAACAAAAAAAAACCACCAAACCACCCCCCCAGACTCCATCTTTAAACTCAAAGGGTCATTGTCTTGAGTTTTTTCCTGTTGTAGGGAGAAATGAAGGACAGATATTGACAGGCATGGAATTATGTAAATAGTAATGGCACAACTGGGCTTTGTGGGAGAGAGAATAAAAAGTAAAATAAAAAAAAAAAAAGGAGAACTGGAGCAGCTGGTATGAACTGTGGGCGTGAAGGAAGAAGCGTTAAGGCCCTGACCTGGTAAAGGAGAGTTGTGGAGCACTGAGTGGGTTGGGGAGTCCAGCCCATACCCTCGAGTGAAGAATGGTAAATGGGAGAAAAAGGTGTTTGGCACAAGGGAACACAGCAAAGGTTCAGGAACTCGAGCACAGGAGGACAGGAGCTCTTTCAGAAGGACCCTGTTGGGGAAAGGAGGATGCTGAAGGAATGCAGGGAGTCCTTGGTGTGCACAAAATGCATTTGGGCTATNGACTAGATGATCTGAAAGGTCCGTCCTAACCTAGACAATTCTGTGATCCTGCGATTCAATACAGGAGAAGGAAAGCATGGATTATGGACTTGCAGTTCAGGCAGTGATAGTGAAAAGGCTTGGGGGGACTCAAGGGCTTTCACGGAGAGAGCAGAGCTGAGGAGGGAAGGGAGGCTTGTGATAGCTGGCTCTGTAGAATGGCATAAAAGATGGCATAGTGCATTTATGCATTTATAAAAGGGTGCTATACCTTTCTGAAACATGCTGTTTAGAAAACCATGCACTTAGGGAGACCAAAAAGCTGGGGATGGTCTAGGTGGCTGCGGCTAGCTTTACTAGTAACTGCTTGGAGACAGGAACACTGGTGAGGTGCTACCTCTGCTTCTCTTAATCTCTCTTTTTAAAACTCCCCTTAAACAACAACAAAAGCCCTAAACAAACAAATAATTAAAAAAACAAAACAAAACAAAAAAAAACCACCAAACCACCCCCCCAGACTCCATCTTTAAACTCAAAGGGTCATTGTCTTGAGTTTTTTCCTGTTGTAGGGAGAAATGAAGGACAGATATTGACAGGCATGGAATTATGTAAATAGTAATGGCACAACTGGGCTTTGTGGGAGAGAGAATAAAAAGTAAAATAAAAAAAAAAAAGGAGAACTGGAGCAGCTGGTATGAACTGTGGGCGTGAAGGAAGAAGCGTTAAGGCCCTGACCTGGTAAAGGAGAGTTGTGGAGCACTGAGTGGGTTGGGGAGTCCAGCCCATACCCTCGAGTGAAGAATGGTAAATGGGAGAAAAAGGTGTTTGGCACAAGGGAACACAGCAAAGGTTCAGGAACTCGAGCACAGGAGGACAGGAGCTCTTTCAGAAGGACCCTGTTGGGGAAAGGAGGATGCTGAAGGAATGCAGGGAGTCCTTGGTGTGCACAAAATGCATTTGGGCTATAGTATGATTTTTTTATTATTATTATTTTTTCCTCCCTGCACTCACTCCCTGCTGTATTACAAGTAATACAAGTTAAACAGCCCCTTCCTTTCTCCTGCTGTTAGTACAATTGTATAGTGCTTTGTGAAAAACAGAAGTGATAGAAATCACCCATATTTGGGGGGAAGAGGGAGGAACTCCAGTAAAAATGTCTCTCTGTATTCTGGATCCTCCAGAGAGGAGGCGAAATTAGTTGCTGTGGTGTTGGACCAAGGAAGCAAGTTCATGACTAAATGTGATGAGAAATTAAGGAGGGACTGAATCTTTAAATGTTGCATAAGCTTAGACTGTTGAGCTCTGTGGGCTGGAGAGCTTTGCTTGAAATAAGTGGTAAAGGATCTTCTTACCAAATCCAGTCTTCTGCAGCTGTCCTTGCTCTTCCGTGGTGTGGAATCACAGGGCAGAAGAATGAGGACTGCTGTTCAGCCTACAGCTTCCTGAAGGAGAAAGATGCCACACATACCTGTCAAACACTGCACGCACATTGTTTTGTTTTGACACCCTCTGGTTCAGTAGATGGCCAGACCTGCTGTACCAAATCTGTGTGTGACAATGTTCTGGGGCTGTATCATCTTTCAGACATCCTTTTTAATTGAAGTGGAGAAGGCTGCTTTTTTTCCCCCCGCCTTGGTTTGTTTTCTCTTCTTGAGCTCCATGAGAATAGCATCTAGCTCTGGCCAAATAATATATTTACTTGGACAGGATATAACTTTGGGCAGATATAATAAACACCTCATCAGTGAAAAGCTGATGATTATTGGGAGCTTCCTGACCTTTCTGCTGAATCTGTCAACCGTGTCGGCATTCTCAAATGCTCCCACTTCTCTAATTTGCACACTACTTGGGCCCAGCGTGGGAAGCTGTCAGGGGACTTCCCTCAAAGGAGGGCCAGGCATGTGGAAAGGAGGAGAAGACAGCAACTGTATCTGTATTGAGAGGGCATGTAGCAGAGAGAATCCGCAGTTATTAGGAACTTCAGAAACCTCTGTTCACCCTCAGCGATTTGGAAAAGTGTGTTTTACCAGTAAAAACATTAGAGCATTGATTTAATCTGCTAAATACGTGGTTGATCCCAAGGGACCTTTGATTATTACCACTTTGGGTTAAATTTGAACTGACAGCCATGGGATGGAATGCTCCAGATTGTGTTTCTAAGCTCTCTCAGACACCTGTTCCCCAGTTCTTACTAGGATCTTCTTCTCTTCTCTTCTCCACAGCTGTGGGGATATAGATGCATCCGCTACAGGTATTAACGGATGCAGATGATCCTTACTGGGAGGAGAGTGAAAATTCTCCCCTTCTTTCCAGATCGTCAAGGAGCAGAGTGTTTCAGTTTTTGAGTCTGGAGGGACCATTGCTTTGATTTGTCCTAGCAGGAGCTCACGCAAACAGATGTGGATCAGCGGCCTTAATGATTATACCTGTACTGTAGTTTGCAAGTCAACAAAAGCCATTGCTTTGTCAAAAAGACCTTGTAAGTTTGAGTTGAAGTGGATTTATTTGTTTATTTTACCATTTAATGTGTTACACTTGCAGTGAGGTAAGGTAAATGTAGATGATATGACCTAAACCAAGAATTCTTGCATCGTGTTCTGTGGATTATGGAAACTTTGAGAAACTACAGTAACCAGCATGTAAGGCTTCTGTGTTGAATAGAACTGAGGCTGTATTTCATGGAGGTGCATTTCAAGAGATTGTGATAATACCAAGCAGACAGCATTATAGCTAATGGTTAAAAAAATATATGTGCCATAACAGGTTTCTGTTCCTGATTAATGTTTCAGTTTTGGAAATGATCCAGTTAAGAAGAAACCGCTCTCGCTCTGGCACTTGGCTTAATTGGTGATGTGCCCCACGCTGGGGGGTGTGTGTGTGTCTGAATGCAGAGTGGGTAAAGAATTTGGCTAGCATAGGTAGCACTGGATACTTGTGTCCATGATGCAGAGAATCTGATGATTTTTAAGCAAACTAAGATCTATTTCAGTTATAGGTAGGTGGTTGCACAAGGAGGGGAGCCAAATGCAACTGAAAAAGCCTGGCAATTCTGCCCAGGACACCACAAGGTGTGCCTGGTTTACTTGCCAAAGTCCAGGGATTTGTAGTGACAGGTTTCAGTAGATCTCACACTATCTTTTTGTAACTACCTGAAGTGTTGCAGTAAGGACACCTCATAAAAAAGACACTGCATGTTACCTTTGTGGCACTTTGCAGTAATAGCAGTGATAAAATTAGAAATGTCTTTAGGATACTGCTTTAAAGGACTACAGTGAAACCAGGGGCTTCTCTCAGCCTTTCAGCTCATGATGCTTTATTCATAGGTCTCTGAATTTGTCTGATTTGCGTTGTTTGAGAATATCTGTTATTGCTTATACAACAAAGTTATCTTGATAAACCGGTATGGGTACTCTGGAAGATTTAGTATGTGGATTGTATCCCAAGTCAAATGATCTTGGCTTCAGCTGGGTCCTGACTGCTTTTACGACCTGAAATACTTGAGCAATGGCTCAGAGTCCTTTGCTTTGGCAAGGTGAAGAGTGAGAACTGAGGCTGACAGGTAGCTGCTGCCTCCCTGCAGAACATCTCGGCAAATATGATCGCACCAGAAGAGGCCCGTGAGCTCTCCACTCCTCCAGGGTGGCCAGAGGCTCCTCCTGTTGTCCACATGTTCTGCCCTTCCCCCTTTGCCAGAGGAGAGAAGCTCTTTCAAAAGATGGCTAAGAACTCTGGTTTAACCCTGTTCCCCAATACTGAATTCCTTTGTGTAACTAGACTAACAAGGGAAAAGAAACCAAAATAACTTGAGCAGTTCCACTAGTAAACATCAGACAGGTCTTGCTGTTGTCACCTGACATGGATTTCTGTTGTGTGATCTTTTTTTTTTGGGGGGGGAGGGAGGAGGTTAGGCTATCAGATAGCAGCGTGTTGAATGTCTGTTGGAATGAGTATATCTGTTCACCCTCTTTCATCTGATCTGTGATCACAATTTTTTTCTTAGTCTTTCCCTTTAATTCAAGGAAACTACTTTGCCAATTTTGAAGAATTTTCTAAGTTTTCTGGATTTCTAGGTTCAATCCAGGGTTCTTACCTATAGCTTGAGTCCCTGATTTTTTTATTGTCTTTTGCGTCTAAGCTGAGTGAAGCAGCCAACCATCTGACTTCTTAAATGGTGGGATGCTTTGTTAATTATCCAAATACCGGGTAGCAGGAAAATCATAATTTTGCTGACAATATCATTTCCATAAGCACAAAACTAAGCAATAATATAGTGTATCAGCCATGAGGAAGCCTTAAATGGTAGCAGAAAGAAGCTGTTCAGAACTGAACTTCACTTAAGCACAGCGGTTCTTGGGAAGGATGTGTTCTGTGATCAGTCTAACTAGAGGTGTTACTTTTTTTTCCTAACTCAGTGAGTATAATAATGATGAGAAAACGGGGTGTCTGGAGGAGCAGCTCCCCTCATCTGCATTCGTACTGCTGCCTTCTCTCCCTGCCCATGGACTGATGGGCAACTGTCACTTTTCCTTTTTCCCCAGCAGTGATACTGGGTTTGTGTGAGTGTGGACAAATCTCAGCTCACCAAGATTTGATCTGTTGTCTGAATCTCCTTACTTGCCTTTACTGGCCTTGGGAAATACATGTAATTGTGTTGGACAGTTTGTCCTGCAGGAGAGGAATCGCAGAGGTGCAGAGCCACAGCCCTTTACTTGGGAGTGGGAGAGGGTTCAGCCCTGTGCCTGCCTGTGGCTGTTCACGTGTTTAACCTGCAAGTTGCATTTCCAGCTTTTATACCTAACTTTGACTCTCCTGTTGTGAGCAGTGCTTCTAAACATTAACAATACCACTGAAAATCACTTGAGGCAAAAATGTTACCTGTATTTTGTGCAAAAGGTGTTTGTAAGTAATTTTTAGTGAAAACTAATTCCTAGGCAAAGATACACTGACTGTGTATGAAAATAACGCTTCTGAATGTTACTACTGTAGGAACCTAAGACTGGTGCTACTAGTCTAGTTACTAATACTAGTGTTTATGTGACTGCTTCACAGCTTGTTTTGAAACTCTGGTAGTCTGTATTAGTAGATAGTGGCTCCTTCATTTTTAGTGAGTGACTTAATTTCTTCAAACCCTTGTCCAAAGGGCCTGTGAAGTTAATTTTTCTATGTGGAAAAAAATCTCTTTTCCCTAAAAGCTGAAATTTTTACTTACTAAAATGTAATGGGGTGTTATGTCTATATATTGTAAATCTGATCAAATCATCTAATTGTCTGTCGTGTAGATAGCTGAGAACTTCAGTGTCTTGCTACAGCTTTCTTTAGAAAAGATTAATTTTATTTTCACAACATTTTTCAGCATGAAGGATACAAATAATTATAGAAATACCATGGATTTACAGTGGAAAAGTAAGTTAGTCAATGCAGAAAACAGGCTAAAGTTTTGGGGTTTCTTTTTTAAAAAAAAAAGACCTGTGTTTCACTGGTGTGTCTGAAGTAGTTCATTGTCGTAGTAACTCCAGTTCATGGAGAGACTAGCTCAAGGAATTTGGTTTGTCCATTAACTAAGTAGAAAATAGCACAATGGGGTATAGTTCTATGCTGAACAATATTTTACCTTTAACGAAATAGATTATCAGTTGAGAAATTGGGAACTGCCTAGTGACCTTCTGTGTGAATCTCTTTCAGGCACCTTTTTGGGCATACATCCTGGGTGCGTTAGGACTTTTTATCTACCAGTCTCTGGATGCCATTGATGGGAAGCAAGCCAGAAGAACAAACAGTAGTTCTCCTCTAGGAGAACTCTTTGATCATGGTTGCGACTCTATTTCCACAGGTAGACCACCTAATGTTACCCATCCTAGTTTTAAAATAGTTACCTGTTTTTAAGGGGAGCTGATTAATCACAGCTTTGTTGACCTCTGGAGATCACCTAGTACAACTCTCTGCTCAGAGCAGGTTCATAAAATCCAGGCTGGAAGGGATCTCCAAAGGTCATCTAGTCTGACCTCCCCTCCTTCTGGGATAAAGTCACCATTTCCTGGTCGCTGCAGCCAAGGCTGCCCCTGACCTTGCATCCCTGACCAGTACTGGGGAAGATATTTCAGAAGTACCTTTGGCAGATGTCAAGTAATGTGTTCTGTGCTTGCTTACTGTGCATCTTCATGTACAGTGTTCTTTGAGCTAGATGGTGAGCATAGAGTTCCATAAAGGCATACTTTAGGATACATAGCCTGTGTGGTCCACTAGGGTACAGGTGATGCCTGATAAAGGATTATAAGGACCTAAAAGACTGACACTGGCGTGCAAAACTCAGGATTCTGCTTTAGGAGTGAAGTGCTGAAATATCCATTTGGTAATGGGGCATCCAGCCTGGCACTTAAGAGAAGGATAATTTATATTCTGTAGAAGAATCAGTTTAATAACCAGCTGACTGGGAGTTCTTAAAAAGTAAGCCTTGCTCAGTTTTACTCCCCGTAACTTAGCTGCTGTTGGTGGAAATGCCTGTACATTTATAAAAGATAAATGGCTGAAACATTTGCTCTGGGAGTCAGTACGTTCTTTGTGCCTCACTCCCCAGAGAAGTGCAGCCACCAGTCTCAGTGGAAGCTGTCAGTGATATGAAGAGCATGAGGTGACAAGGTCAGAAGGAGGGAGGGTGACCACTGTAGGCTGGGTGCAGGGCCCTCCCTTGGAAGAAAAGGAGCCCTGTGTTTTGGTCTCTCCTGCAAAGAGTGTCCCTGAGGGTAGCTACTCTGTAAAGTTGTCAGGCATAGTCTTAACTTCGTGATAGTGATGTAAAATGCCTTGTCATTTATTTATTTAACTGCAAGTAAAGAGGGTGTATGACTAATGTGTTTGTTTCTGCTTTTCAGTTTTTGTTGTCCTTGGATCCTGCATAGCAATCCGACTAGGAACAAATCCTGACTGGTTGTTTTTCTGTTGTTTTGTGGGACTGTTCATGTTCTATTCTGCTCACTGGCAGACATATGTATCAGGCATACTGAGGTTTGGAAAGTAAGTAGGTATCTTTAGACTGTCTGAGACTGCTACCTACTTGATTGCTGTTTCTTCTTGGCTTTATTTTTTTTCCCCCTGCTCTCTCTTCCTCTCACCTTCTTCCTTATTTCCCTTCCACCCTAGCAGGCTTGTGTTTTACTTGGCAAGAGCTTTAAAACTCTGCCTAATACTGAGTAGAGGATTTGTTCTTTTCGCAGCTGATTTTTAGCTATATATGCTTTGTTTGCATGCATTGCTCTCTTGTCTGCTGATTTGTTGTGGGAACCCATACAAGCACCGTGCAAGCTCAGGCTGGAGAGGTCTTGCCTGCAGTGTAAACAAGTGCTGTGTGTAGGAGCAGGGACAGAGCAAGCTCCTACATCTCCTGCAGTGCCTCCCTTTGTCACCTCCACAGAACATGCTCAGCCCAGGAGACTCTGAACCACATGCATTTTTAGAGAAATTCCCTTGCTAATCATAGAATCATAGAATGGTCAGAGTTGGAAGGGACCTTAAAGATCACCGAGTTCCAACCCCCTGCCATGGGCAGGGACACCTCTCCCTAGAGCAGGTTGCTCCAAGCCCCATCCATTCTGGCCTTAAACACTTCCAGGGATGGGGCATGGGTTTTCCTTCCATAGACATCTTCAGTCTTCCTCCCAGCAAGCTCTCTGCAACCATTGCATCCTTTGGCAAGAAGTCCCACACAGCTTGAAGAATTACCCCATGTTTATTTTGAGGGCTCTACTTTTAATCTGGCTCCTGCTGGCTTTGATGCCCTTCAGGTTTTGTGTTAGGTCACAGTTCTGGAGATTGCTGTGATGCCGTTTATGACTTGGTAGAAATTTCATCTGTCTTCACTGCAGTGTGGGAGGAGGAGTCGTGACATTTGTGTAGAAGATAACGATTTCAGTTTAACTCCTTAATAGTGTGGGGGTTGCTGCACCCTGCTGCAGCCGTGGTGGTGCCCAGCCATGGCCTGCCACTGTTTTTTGACAACGAGCTGCACTTCAGCAATGATTTCTGAAAAGAGGAGAAGACACCACTTTCTGTAGCAGCCAAACTGGAAATATGTGCTAGATGAAGGCTGTCCTCCTGCTAATCCCAGTCACTTGTGAAGCCACCTGTCCGTTGTCCTACTTAGCTCTGACCTGCAGGAAGCACCGTAGCAAATCTGAGCACGCTGGGCACGCAGGCTGGCTTTGCATACTGTCCTGTGTCTGTGGTAATGCTAAGAGCTCTTTTCTATTTGCTGATAATGCATCTTACCACACAATCTATAACTCTTTTAACTGCCTACCCATCCTCCTTCCTTTTTTTTTTTTTCTTTAAAAGAACATCTTGTGCTGTAAACAGAAATAGATGCTTTAGAGCAATGGCTGAAATAGGGTATTTTCCACACACGGCAGTGGACTACACTGAAGGGAGAAGGACTGTGCCATGAGCTCTGGCATTTTGTGTAAATGATTACTTTTTGGTGCCTTTCATTTTTTCCTAAAATGTGAGAATGATTTCCATACATGAGGAAGGTGCTGTAAAACATAAACATTTCTTCATTAAAAACTTAATGGCTTCTATGTCAATATAGCGATAGTGCACAGTACGAGCAACCCAAGGTGGCCTGGTGTTCCATGCTTACTGTTTTTTGTTAGAGACAAATTCTTTCTGAGAACTTATTTCTGTTCAGTCCTAGAATTATAGAATCATAGAATTGTCTGGGTTGAAAGACACCTTTAAGATCATCTAGCCCAACCATCAGTCAAAATCTGATAAAAACCAACAACCCATCACTAAACCATGTCACTATGTCAGCCCGTCTTTTGCATACCTCCAGGAACGGTACCTCAGCCCCCTCCCTGGGCAGCCCATTCCAATGCTTCCAGTGTCAAAACGTGTCAGAGTTTTTTCCAAGGCTCACAGTTTTATATCTCTTAAACATAGAGGTGAGACTCTAAATGAGGGCATTAGTGTATTGCTGTAATTGTGATAATACATAATAACGTGGGCTGAAGCTTTCAGTGATGCTGTTCCTAAATTAGCAGTGCTTGATTTGAGAAGTCAAACAGGAGGAGAGGGAGTCCTAGCGCTGGTGGCCAGGAAGGAGCAGAGCGGGTGGGTGCTGTGCCATGCTCAGGTTGTGTAGAATACTGTAACTGCACAGTGCCTGGTGGGAAAACTTTGGACTCCCATTTGGGCCATGTTGCAACCAGCAGCCTCAGCCTCTGTAAAATGAAGTACTGAATTTTAGCACGCGTTATGACTCAATTTCAAGCCCACTGTAGGTTAGTCAGCAGAACTGGTTCTCCTCAAAGTCCCGTGAGCAGGAGAGCTAGGACCAGTGAGGGAGCACAGGAGCGTAGGAGGGAGGGGACCACCCATCCCAGTGGCTTTGAGCAGCGACTGGCACCTCAGCTCCCCAGCTGGCTGCAGCTTTGATTTTGGCTCTCCCAAAGCTGAGTCTGAAGCTTGTGATGAAACCACCTGTTTTATTGCTGTCCTTTTGATGAAAGAAAGGAGTTTATTGTTACTGTGATTGTCAAGATGGGATAAATGTTTTCCATTAGTGAAGAGCTGTTTCCCATCTACCTTTAAAAGTACAGTTTCCTCTGCAAACATTAAGCAACAATACAGGTTGACTTTGGTCATAATACCTTAAAACTGCAAATCTATTGCTTAAAGAAATGTTGTTTTAAACACCCTTCGTCACTCTTTATCAGTAACCTCAGTACAAAGATCAGGTACCTGTCTCAAAACCTTTAGGAACATAAAAGGAACCTTAGATGTGCATTTATTTTGTTTATTTTCAAGCTTTATTGAAAGTTTTTATTTTATTTTTTTTCCCCTCTTGAGCCTCTGCTTAACTTCCTTATATATGTTCACGTCTTAAAATATTTCATCAATCAAATACAGTAATAAAGAGCTGGCTGTCTTGTCTGGGAACAAAAAAGGTGGACTATGGAGTCTTGAGGGCATACAAGGCACCCTATTTTAAAAAATGTTTTTATGGAAAAAAGCAAGATATCAATTATATGTCCTCTGAAACAGGCCAGATGCTTAGCTGTCCACTCACTCAGGCCTCAAAATACTGCCCTTATGTTATCTGTCAAGCTTTCATGATGTGATGCCTTAAGGAAACCTCTTCTGTCCCAGCCTACTCCTCACAATCCATACTGGTATATGATATGCTTTTAACAGAAGCTTTTGATTGTGTTTCCTGTGAGCTTGCCTTAAAACTTTGATTTGATACTTGCACATCAGTGTCTCTAAATTTATACAGAATTCTCAAATCGCTAACAATGTATTCATTAAAGATGTCTACCCTATTAAAATTACATGTAGCTTGCTCTAGATAAGGAATATAGATTTAATCTTAAATCTTAGCAAAGATCTGTGCCTCCATAAGGAGTACCGTTCTCAAAGAGAATCATATTCCATATACATTGATTTAATCTGAAGGAGAAAATTAAAAGTCAGTGCTCCTTCCTGCTGCTTTGCACTTAGAGCAAAAAGGCCTTTTCTTTAACTAAATCCCCTTTTCTTTTTATTTTTGTTTCCTTTTTCCTTCATAGAGTTGATGTCACTGAAGTCCAGATAGCCATAGCAATGCTGCTCTTGATCTCTGCCTACGGTGGCACGGCAATATGGGACTATAAGGTAAGGGTATTAAGTGCTCAGAGCTCCTGTTGAGTGTTCCGTTCCTGTGAAGCATTCACAGTTCCTATGGGATTTGTGGCTCTCCTGTGCAAGTCCCAGCAACACCTACTGGTTGTCCAGTGTTCTGGTTTAGCTCGTTGTACAAATGCAGGTTATTTTTGTGCTGTAGTTGACTTAGGTATAATGGTGTGACTTCCTATGCCCAACTCTAGAGCTTCATAGAGGAAAAAAGACCCATCTGCTGTATTTAGACTTTTGATCTGAAACCAATACTTTGCAGCTACTTCAGCTTTTACAAATATTTCTTTTGTTCTGGTTTTCTTTCTTTTGTATATTTTGTTGTAAGACATGCATTCCTGTGGGTAAACGATTTATAGGATAGGAAGTTGTTGATGCCCCATCCCTGGAAGTGTTCAAGGTCAGGCTGGATGGGGCTTTGAGCAACCTGCTCTAGGGAGAGGTGTCCCTGCCCATGGCAGGGGGGTTGGAACTTGATGATCTTTAAGGTCCCTTCCAACTCCAACCATTCTATGATTCTTTTAAAAAATTTGCAGCTTTAATCTAAGAAAATCATGAGATGGAGTTAGGGTTTTTTTGGTGAAGTAATCTGTATTTATGTGCTGATGGAGATGTACTGATTTTTAACAGTCATGTCACAGCTGACATAAATATAATTAAAGAATTGTTTTCTGTCCAAAAGCATTTCCCTATCTCTGGCTTTTATTCTCATCTTTCAAGTTACACTTTAGTGCATGGGATCAGAAGTGTAGTAGACCAACATCTTCATCTTTGCTTGAGTCTTTACTCAGCCATGTATAGTTCCGCTGGTTATCACACATGCGAGAGCTGAGACCATTCCATGCTACTGATGACCAATGGTAATTAATCTAAATATAACTAAATATAATCTAAATATATATAATATAATTCAAATTAATTGCTGAGTAAACTCATGTATTAAGAAATGTTTAGCTAAAGATTGTTTCCTTCCCTCATTCTGCAAGACACTTTTGTTCTATTTTCAACCAACTTATTTTCATGTTGGAAAATAAAACAGGTGCATTAGACTTCAATTATCATTGATTTCTTTTTTTTTTCTTCAGTATTAGGATCTGTGGTAGTTATGCTGTATTTCAAAGCAATCTATATTCAAAAATATAGTAATGGTTTTAATTTATTACTCCTATATAGAGTAGGAACTGTCCCTTCTGCCCCCTCCCATGCCTCGGTGATTCTGTGTCAAATATTTTTGAACGTAGTAAAAATACATGAAGACCATGGTAAGGACAAACGCAGTGAGATCTGGGTGAATTTCCAGACCAGAACTTAAGTACTCAAAAGTTGAGTTTGAACATGACAGAAGAAATTCGTCTCCTTAGTAAGGAAACAAACTCCAAACACTGTCCTCGGAGCTTGTTTCCAGGAAAGCAAGAGTTCAAATAATACACTTGTTTAGTAGGTGGCAGTAGCTGTTTTTAATCGCCTTTTTTAAAAAGTTGTTATCCTTAGTTTTAATATCTTTCTCTTGTTTTTTTCCTGCTAAGGTCCCTGTGACGGGCTTAGAACTGAAGTTCTTTGCAGTTTTTGGAATCCTGTGTGGAACAGCAATGTCTTTTTTCAATTACTTCCGTGTCATCTTTGGTGGAGGGGTTGGAAAGAACGGATCTACAATAGCAGTAAGTTGCTTTAAATATCTGAATGAGGTCTGAATAATTTACACCTGTAATTTACTGCATTTCAGGTGATCCTAAGGGTTTTCATAGAATCATAGAATGGTNGATGTCCTTTCTATGTTTTATCTGTTTAAGCATTTAAGCAGAGGAGCACAGGAATGTTGGATGGCTACAGCAAAGGCTTCTTTATCTACATTCTTCCTACCTGTCCCTGGATTTCTTCCATCACAGGAACCAGCAATGGATTTTCTTACAAAATTGATTAGTGGTCACTGCAAACAATACTAATAGCGTTGCCATAATGCTAATGGATTTTCTCTGAGTTTTAATAACTCTGGTTTTGTTTAGTAGGATTTGCAGTATGTATAAAATCTGGATCTTACTGTGTGACTCAGGCCTAAGATACATTCTCTGTCCGTTTGTATTTCAGGGAACGAGTGTTCTCTCCCCGGGCCTGCACATTGGGCTGCTTATCACACTGGCCGTTATGATCTATAAGAAGTCCACAACACAGCTGTTTGAAAAACATTCTTGCCTGTACGTCTTGACATTTGGACTTGTGAATGCTAAAATCTCTCAGAAGCTGGTGGTAAGGAATCTTGTTTCAGTCTTAAACCTCCTCCTAGAACTAAACTGGTTCTTGGCTTAATGCTTGCTGGATCAGTGGGCAACCCTGTATTACCAGTTACATTATGATCAGGATGTTGAATGAGATTTGGGTTCCTACGGAGAGTGTTACACATGACACTGATGCACACACATACTTGTCGTTGAATGTATTGGCTACAACTTTCAGGCTTGTTTAACTTCATCCCGAGAACATACTGTCCCTCTGTAACATTGTGACTGCAGTCCCTCAAGCCTTACTAACAGTGCTGTGACTTCTGATTTAATTATCTGAAATAAGAATTTAATCATTATAATGAAGAGAGAAACTTTTCTGCCTTCATCTCTTATAATTAAAAACCTCATCAATGGGTTAAAAACCATAAAATCTGCCTTACCTCCTATTTGCTAACAACAGTAACCTAGATTGACGGTTCTGGATGGGATGGAGCTCACTTTCTTGCTAGCAGCTGGGATAGTGCTGTGGTTTGGATTTGGGATGTAAATAGTGTTGGTGAAAGGCTGATGGTTCTAGTTGTCAGGCCTTTGCTGCTGCTCACACCACCCTGCCAGCAAGGGCTGGGGGTGCACAAGGAGTTGGGAGGGGACACAGCTGGGACAGCTGACCCCAGCTGTCCAGAGTTCCAGTTGACCAAAGTGGGGATGTTGGGAGTGATGGCGTTTTGTCTTCCCAAGTGACTGTTACACATGGTGGAACCTGGCTTTCCTGGCAGTGGCAGAACACCTGCTTGTCCATGGGAAGCAGTGAATGAATTCCTTGTTCCACTCTGCTTGGATGTGTGGCTTTTGCTGTATCTATTACACTGTCTTCATCTCAACCTCGAGTCTTTCCTCACTCTTCTGATTCTCTCCCCCATCGCCACTGTGGGGACCGAGTGAGGTGGCTGCGTGGCTGTGGCTGTGGGCTGGGGTTAAACCACAACCCCCAGCCAGCTGATTTATTATTTCCACACACCCCACACCACCACCCCTCAGCATAATATTTTTCGGACACTAGAAGACTGATATTCTACAGAGTTTCTTGCTAAACACTGAACTATTAACATGGCTTGAGAGAATGCTGATAAGACTGAGCTTTAAGATTGAACTTGAGGCTGGTCATCCTTTGTCAGACACCTTGGCTCCCCCTTGCTCTTTCAGAGGACCCCTTGGTCCTTCTAACCAGCAGCCATCACTGTATGTACGTCAGCTCAGGGATGGACACTTCGGAGCAAACATGTTTCCTTTGATGTTTTATGTGTCCCTTCAAGGTTAGTCTTCACCAGAGGCAAATCTGTGAAGGCAGGGGTGAAATGTTTCCATGGGTTTGGCTCTCTCTGTTTTCTGATACTGTTTCAGGAGACCTTGTCCTTCTGGAACTCTGGAGTGAGCAAAAGGCAGTAAAAACTTAAGGTGTGGCCAGGTGGGAGGTGCAGTGGAAGCATGAGCCAAGGTCTGTGCAGGTTGTGTGGATGTGCCAGAGCTGCTCCATGGGCGCTAATCCTGCAGAGCTGTTGCACATCAGGCCAGATGTGAGCCAGGAATTGCTCCCTGCAGTGGATCCCTTCAGCAGCAGAACTGCATCCTTTGTTGGCTTAGAGTGGAAGCTGTTATGGATTGTCCCCTCTTTAGGTGGGGACACTCACAGGCTTTTCTGTGAATTTTGCTGTGCAGTGTAGAGTTGAACATGGTTTATGTTCTGCTGAGACTACTTTCTTCACAGGAACTTCTCAGTACCTTAATCATATTTGCCAGGTATCCACAATGTGTGGAAACAAGGATGTGATTTCTTACTGCAAACTTGGCACCAAGACTATTATTTCCCTTCCATTTTTGAGCTGCTAGGTATGGACTCTTCAAGTGTCCTTCACTAGGTCTCCCAACTTCTTACAAAATACCCTTCTTCTGCTTCTCAATTAAAGATGAGCTTAAGTTATCTCTTAAAAATGCCAAGTATGGAGGAGTCAAGGTGCGTGTGTGTAAGATTCTTCCCCTCCCTTCAGTAATCTTCTTCTCTTGGTCATTTTGTACAGCATCCCTGTGCATGCATCACTGTCTCTACTAAGCTGTGAAAACAAGTCCTGTCACCTCAGCAAAAACCTAGTTTCTGGTTAGCTTTTGGCTAAGTAAAGCCGAAACTTTCATGTTAGATATGTAAGCAACATTTTGAGTGAGTAACATTTATTGTCAGTAACACACTTGTGTGGTCTGACCCTTCAAATACAGCACTGAAAATACAAAGTGGGAACCCCTGCGAGTGGCTCAAGTGCCCTGGTAACATATTCAAAAAGAACACTGAAGGACATATACACATTTCTTATTATATAAAGTCAAACAAAATACCAGCTGGTAATTGAAGTAGCCGTTAGCACTGATTGCAGTGCCATATATTGATTGAATAACCTGGAAAGAGGTTACTTGGTCCTTGGGAAAGAAACTGGCTGGGAGCAGCAGCTCCGAAGCATTTATGAAGCCCTTGGCTGGCCTGCTAATTGCTTCCTAAGAACCAGGCTGTTGCAGGGTAAGGATGTGCCCTGGTTTCAGCTGGAATAGAGTTAGTTTTCTTGCTAGTGGTTGCTGTGTCTTCAGATTTGGTATGAAAGCAATGCCAGTAATGCATATTGCTTAATTTGTTGCTAAGTGATGTTTATACTAGTCAAGGAGTTTTTTCAGCTTCCCATAGAAGCTGAAGAGGAGCATGGACAGAACAGTAGAACGGCCGATGGTATATTCCATACCATAGACATCATGCTCTGTATATAAATGGGTGCTGGCTGGGGTGAGAGGGGGAATCCACAATCTCTGCTGGGGTCCATCTGGGCAACCAATTCACCGGGTGGGGAGAGTGATTTGCATCTTGTGTATTCTTTTACCATTATTATTGTTGTTTTTTCCTTTTTATTTTGTTACTGTTCTAACAAACTGTCTTTATCTCAACCCATGAGGTTTGGCTTTTTTCGCTTTCTCTTCCTCTTCTCCTCCTTCCCCTTCTTGAGGGGTGAAGGGGGATGAGCAAGAGGCTGCGTGTTTCCAGTTGCTGGCTGGGGTTAAGCCATGGTGGGATGTCATGGCCTTTCATCACTAAGGTGGAGTGTTTCTGGTAGTTCTGGTAGTTACACCAATTTCTTTTCTTTCTTCTTAGGTGGCTCACATGACAAAAAGTGAAATCTGTCTTCAGGACACTGCATTTATTGGGCCAGGACTTCTGTTTTTGGACCAGTACTTCAACAGTTTCATTGATGAATATATTGTCCTATGGATAGCACTGGTAAGCGTTTTGTTTTATACTTTTCATTCGGAGCATACTTAGAGGAGCAGATTGAGGAGTGTCCTTGTCGTTCTCCTCTGCCATTTCGGACTCGCTCAGATTTCAGCTGGCAGAGCAGAGGGCATGCCAGGCAGGATGCCACCCAAACATGTATTTTGGGAGCTGACTGGCTTGCTTTCCTTGGAACAGAGAGATGAAGGGAAATTTACTGATCTCTCTTGTAATTATGCTTTAGTTCAGGCAATTTGTTTATTCTGCTAATTACAGACTAACCACCTTTATCAGACTTTGTAAGTGTTTAATGCTCTTTGGTTTTGGGGCTGGTTTGGTTTTTTTTTGTTTGTTTTTGCTTAAATAGAACACTCTGTAAGTTAAAATTCTCATTAAACTTGTTGCTTGGATAGATTGATTAAAGTATAGATGAATTTATAGTAGGGACAATATTAAAAATACTTGTTTGTTTCTTTTTTTTTAACCTGTTCTGTTTTGTTCTTTTGAAGTTCATATCCTTGTTTGATATGCTGAGATATGCCACTGGTGTATGCCTACAGATTGCTGCTCATCTTCATATACATGTCTTCAGAATTTCATCTCATCAAGCTCCTGAACAGGTTCAAAACCATAATGACTGATTAAATAGGTCAAGGCCAAGAGGAGAAGCAGTTAGGGGAATGTTGAACGAAGCAGCCTCTCGTTTTTGGGAAGACAGATTAAGCTTTTCAAGGAGAGAGTTTTATGAGAAAGCTCGCTCTATCTCAGATATTACCAGATGTTAGAATAACTGAACATAAAGTCCTTCAGATTCTGTTGTGATCAGAACATTTGAATCAGGATGTTATTTCCCTCTGTGTTCCAGACATTGCAGCTCTTGTTTCATACCATGAACATCACATTTGAAACTTCTGCCATTTCCCGTTAGATAACCTTCATTCTGCAGTTCTGGTCTGGTGACCGTAGGCTGCAAACCAAGGTGCTACCAACCAGAATTCTAGGAGGAACTTATCTTTCCCCCTAGACAAAGTGACTAATCTAGCATTAGTTTCTGAAATCTTCTTGAAACTGGTGTGAAGCGGTTGCCAGAGGTATCAGTGAATACAGTACTGCATTACTGAGGCTGCTAAAATGAGGCATCTGAGGTAAAACTACTCATTAAGCTCTGTTCTGGTATTTCTAAAGAATAAGCTACTGGATCAGTGGGATGAAGGAGGTATAGCTCAGGAAACTTGTTCTATTTCAAAATACTGAGTGCCTTTAGGATTCATGCGTTCTGTAGCATTTAAATATATAACCTGTTTTCAAGGCCACTTTCTGGTTTTGTGGTCCTAATAAGGTTTGCCTCGTTGTCCTGATTATTATGTAGACTAGAGGTAGCTGTGCACTCCAGGGACACTGACTTTACCTGCCCTAACTTGGATTTGTGAAACCGCACAAAGGTCTTTCATAAACTTAAATGACTGTGACTGTTTGACTGTGACAATGCAACCCACCCGTGTGCAATTCCCTCTGGAGTATGTTCATCTACCTTATACTCTACCTTATTTGTCTTGGAACTGTCACTCTACTTGATTCCAAGCTGAACTAAGCCCTAATGTATGGTCAAACTCTCCCAAAGAGAAATTCAAGCCCACTACCAGCCTTTCTCTTTCTTTTAGAACCAGCTGGCTGACGTAACGTGTCTAGAGAAAGGGCTGCTGATGACATCATAGAAAAGCTGAACAAAAGCAGCTTGTTACCTGTACAAGCAAATCATGACTCGTGCACAAACCCTCTAAGCTTAATGTCCTTTAAAGAGGAACTATTTGAATATTATTTTTGTAAAAAGCTGTTGAATGTTTCTGTCTGTTACCGTTTTCCGTTGCTGATACATAGCTGAGCTGTGAGTTTGAGTCCTTGAACTGTACAATAAGGGATGCTATGGTTTGTTACGAAAATATTACCGCTGCAGCTTCCTAGCTATGCATTAATTCAGAAAAAGCTCCTTGAACACCTCAGGGAGTCTGAAAGTGGTGTATTGTCTGCTCAATCTGAGAGGAATAAAATCCCATCTACCACACTCCTGCCTAAAAAGGCTGTACTGATACACTTATAAGGTAACTGTTAATGGCTACTGCCAGGACTAGCACTCCCAAGTGACTAATTCCAATTCCATATGACTCCTACTACTCCTGTTTGAGGCTGGGAAAGACACAGCATCAATACATGACCTCAGCCTGAACCCAGGCCATGGGCAAATGCAAGGGGAGATGGTAAAGACCCTTTCAGTTTGTCTGAATACTGTAAACAGTTACCTGCCCCATGAAAAGACACAGGCAACTTATTTAGAGTGAGGAGGTTTGAGTCCTCAGAATGCTCAAAAGCGTGTCATGTTGTAGTAGGTGTAAGTAGTTTTGAGGTATGTGGACAATGGGAAACTAATGCAGAAATTGGTCAGAAAACCAGAAACACGAGGCAATACTAACAAATAACCTAGTATTGAAGATAGGAAGCAAAAGCTTAACTATATTTCATAGCATTGTCTAATTATCCTTAGAGGGCTGCGACTCAGCAGCAGTTACCTGTTACCCACCAGGGGCCCATATGGCCTCGTACGTCCTGCTAGCAATGCAGCTTCTGTGTTTGTTCTTTTCCCCAAGTCCTAGGAGAACAAAATAAGCTCCAAACCAGTTGCTTGTTCAACTTCACTCGCTACCTAATAGCTAAAGTGTATCTAAGTTAGCTGGCAGTAATCTGGCTCCCAGAACTGGAGAACCACCACCAAATAACTTGATTCTCAAATAAAAATGCTAGCAAGCTGAGGAGAAGAGTCTGTACGGACTGGTTTTGAAAGACATTGTTACAAAAACATCACATTTGTGTGCGTGGGTGTGTGGATGGTTTTTGTGTTACCCACTGCTGTGTTACAACGAAGCATTAAATGTGTTAGGTAGTTCCTAAGTTGTACAAGTGGCTGTTCAGATGTAATGGTTTTCTGTAAAAACAAACTGCATGCAACCTAAGCTGACTGTTTAATTTATACTGATTTACTGTAATGAGATACACGAAAGAGAAATGCTTTATCCTTAAAGCTTAGGCCTCCCTAAAGTGCTCATCATGTGGAATTGCAAAAAGGCTTGTAATAACTTGTACTAAATAAACAAGCTAGATTACTTCTAGCAGGGGTTCTACGAGAACTATATCCCCCCAAATGCACAATGTTTAATTACGCTTACTTGAGCAGACATCATATAAAGCTGTGATACTCAGCTCATCATTCAACTACAGAAACCTGCTTTTTTGAGAAATTACAGCAGTTCATAAATCTCTTACTAATACCAAGATATTACAATGCCTAGCCTAACAAAAGAGGTAACAAAAATTACTTTATTTACTATAATACACACCATTAAACAATCTTACATGAGCTGTGTCACACTCTCTGAATGTTCATAACTGCTGCTCTGTCAGCAGACTTAAATCTTGAGCCTGCCCAAGGCTGCAGCTTGTGAAAAATGCTTCTATTTGCACAATGTACCCAAAGGCCTAAGAAGTTAGCATGTAAAATCTGGGTAATGCATTTTTCACTAATTCTGCCCATTGTTACAGTTTGGCATTATAAAAAGTGAAACAATTTAAACAGGCCAGTGCTATTGGATATTAAGCAGTTAAAGATTAATTGGACAGACAGTAAGTGGTTTGGGGTCCGTATCTCCCCTGCAAAGTAATAATGTAAGAAAGTGTATTATTAAATTTATTGGACATGAGATTAGAACAATCCATGCAAGTGTTTAATAGGAACTTTAAAACATTTAAATCTTAACATACTTCTCTATGGCTAATGCCTGTACTTGTATCATGTTACTTAGGTACAAGTTGTTTCTCCATTGAGCCATCAGAATAACATGGACTGAAGAGACTTGCGAACGGTTGCCATCTCCTGCTGTTGCTGTTACAAGAAAAGGAGATAATACTGAACAAATGCCATATCACTATGATTCCTTTGAGCTAATTAAATAAACGTCAAATGATTTATTTTTTTTTTTATAGAATGTCCTGGTTTTGCATTTAACTAACAACTTCAGGGGTTTGATACTTACAGTGTCCATCATAATCTTCTTCTGCAAGAGAGCCATTTCTTTGCGAAGTTCACTTTGAGCACCAGCGAGAAGATTCTCATTGCTCTTCTCCAGCTCTTCCATGCTCTGCAGTTAAGGATAATCTTAGTTTAGAACTGTTCAAAGGGTTCATTTAAAAGAAACAAGCAAACTGTTGTTCAGACTACTGTTTCATTTTTACAGCAAATAATTACTGAGCATTGATGAGTTTTGCCCCAACCTTGACACACAACTCACACAGGACTCCTTACTCCAATCCACATTCCTATTTAAGCTAAACGAACCCTGTGAAACAGTGCAGACCCCATGAATGATACAGTCCCCTCCACTCAGCATCTGTGAGGTCTCAGCTCATTAATCCTGCACATCAGTAAAGGTAAGGGTTCTACAAGGAAAGATTAAGTAGAGCATCTGTGAAGAACAACAGGGGGGTTTAATACTCTGACAACCTTGGAGGCTTGAAGTAAGGACTGTAAAACCCATTAAATTTCCTTCTCTTTGCACGCTTCTCTCCAAATAAGCTCAGTAAAGCTCGCAGGTTACCTTCCCTTTTGTACATACAATTATGCCTAAATCTACATGCGTGTAGCTGCATTGTCCTTGGCTTGTATTAAGCTTATCTGAGGTTTGATTTCTACCTTTTGATCTTCTCTGAGGAGAAAAAAAATAATCAAAGTAATACTTGACCTTCTATTCAGGTTTTAATATTTGATGAAGGCATTTTTGACATTTTGGAACAGTAATTATTTATTAATACTTCTGTAATATCCTCTGCATATGTTGGCCACCTTAAACTAAGAGTTGCTGTACTTCAAACTTACTTTTCAAAGCTACCGGATCTGAAAAAACAACCCACCCCATATCCTAATTAACTGAAATTTCAGAAAGAGACCAGCTATGAAATCACATGAACAGGAATTAAGGTTTGTCAGAAACTGACAGACTTGAATCCACACCATGTATCAGTATGTGCTGGGGGCTGCCCCGCTGGAAAGCAGCTTGGCAGAAGAGGACCTTGGAGTCTTGGTGGACATGGAGTTGAACGTGAGGCAGCAGCATGCCCTTGGCATGAAGAGGGCTCACGGGCTGCATTAGCCAGTGCTCTCAGCAGGTCAGGGGAGGTGACCCTTCCCTTCTACTCACCACTGGTGAGACCACACCTGGAGTACTGTGTCCAGATCCGGACTCCTCAGTACAAGAGGGATGTGGACATACTGGATAGAGCCCAACAAAGGGCCACAATGGTGATTAGGGGACAGGAGCTTTTCTCTTCCGAGCAAAGGCTGAAAGCTGGGACTGTTCAGCCTGAAGAAGAGAAGGCTCAGGAAGAGATCTTATCTATATATGTAAATACTGAAGGGGGGGGCTGCAAGTAAGATTGAGCCAGGCTCTTGAGGGGCGCAGTGACAGGACTGGAGGCAGTGGGCACAAACTGGAAACAGGAGTTTCCCTCTGAACATCAAAGAAACACGTTTTTACTGTGAGGGTGACTGAGCACTGGAACAGGCCACACAGAGATATGGAATCTCCATCCTTGGAGATACTCAAAAGCCACGTTCTGAATAAGTAAAGGAAAGATACTAACATGAATATTCACACAAGACTGTTATTTTCCTTAAATGAACCTTAAAACTCTGTATATCGTAAAGGTTGAATTAATATATCTTTTTTCAATGATGTTATGAGTTGCATCCTAAGAAGAAAATTTACTGTACCTTTGAAAATTGCTCATAGAGTTGCTTAATGGTTTTCAGTCTCTGACTTTGAACTATTCTTGCCTGCTGAAAAACTTTTTGTTGCTGACGAAACATGTTCTGAAGCAGAAGCAAAAGAAATAATCACGTTAGTTAACCAGAAGCGCTCAGACAGCAACACTAGTATCATGAACGAGAATCAGAAGTTCTGCCTTCACTGGAAATCTGGGTCATGTAATGTAGATCTCTGCCGGGAGAGCTATCCTTGTTCTTACTAATGAAAGAGAGATTGAAGACTGGAATATGCCCTGGGTCACCTCCTGAGGTCCCTTCCAACCTGAATTATCCCTATGAGATCCTATGGGAATTGCTATCTGACACAGTTCTTGAGGGTATCCCAGGGAAATGTGCTGCTGAGGGAAAAGCAAGCCTTGCAAATGTGTTGGGTGTACCCATACCGCAGCATCGTGTGATTATATTCCATTGTGTTGCTCCTGTTCCCTTTCAGTAATCTTACATTTATTATATACAGGCATATTTTTAAGCAATGCACGCGGAAAGACAACTGCTTTCCTTTACTCCTTTGTTCCCTGACCGCTAAGACTATGGATGCACAGGAACAGCACACGTTGTTCTTCTCTGTAAATGGTCTCGACTTTTTCCAATCCACCTGCCGGCCTAGGGCGTCACTTACTGTCATGTATAAATTTGCAATAACTTTTATAAATACACCCCTCTTCACTTTAAAAACATATTCCCACACTTAAATATTTACAGTTTGAGAGCCACCAAACTTGAATTAATTTTTCTGTAATCAACTTGTGTGTTTCTTTAAACTGCATAAAGTGATTTTATATTTCTTGAGTGACTACGTAACAATATTCCCTCCTTGTGAAAATACCACAAAACTCCTGCCATGCTGGAAACCCACCACTAGCTTTTCTTCCTGCTCCTCTGCTTTCTGCACATCTACATCCCATTGCTGGAATAAAGTCAGGAACTGCTGGGAGAACTCATGATTGAGCTTCTGCCTGTAAAGAGACGGTAGCCCAAAGTATGACAGATTCCATGAAGAGCTACAAGGAAAGCTGAGGTTCAACACACACATGGAAGAGAATAAAAGGAGCTGGCATAGATAAAGAAAGAGGCTGTTTTGACATCTGGCTGTAACTGAATACTGGATGTTTTGAAAAACTGAAGACACACACACCTTCTGAGTGAGTGTGGATTATATACAGCACTCACATACAAAATTCAGTTGGGTTTTTTTTTAATAAAAAAATTACATCAACCTTCCTAACAGTGTCCGGTTTTCTGAGGTTTACTGTATTTTTCTAACCCCGCTACAGATCTTGGCTTTAACACAAGGGATTTACAATAAGAAAAAAATCAATTAGTTCATTCATTAGCTCATTATGATCAAGTTTCTCTACGTAAACTTAAATTTTGCTCATGCAAGTTTCAAATATAAATATACATCTATCTAAAATCACCAGGACAATTACAAGCATTCCTGACTTTCAGTTTTCAGCTGTCTCGTTTTTCAGTTTGTTCTACCTTACCTGTGGCATCAGAGGTAGTGATTAAATATGCCTTAAGAGGCAAGAGGAGTGGTGTGCAGGGTGAGAATTACTTACAACATGAAAATGAAAATTATTTGCTTTCTTAACCAGAATGGTCTAGAAAATTTACTGAACATTTTTCAGTTTTCAAGTAGAAACAGAAAACTCCAACTGAAGTGGAGAAAAGAAAAACATCGTTTTAAAAGACAAAAATAACATCAAAGGTCATTTTCCATAAAGATAAAACAAAAGTAAAACCAGCTCCTTAAGGTTCCTGGCTCTCAAAATTCCAAATCTCAAGTTTCTCCATTCAAAAGAGAAAGCGCTGCGCTGAACTGTCAGTTTAACCATGGACACAACTGGAGGCAGCAGACACACAGGACCTGAGCAGGTATTTGACTAGTGGAAACTAGTTAACGTTGGGTTTAACTGCCAGGAGATGGACCAACTACCTGTGCTGTGGCACAAAAGGGAATGATTTCACAGGTCTGAAAAACAAAGGGAAACGTTACCTTTGCTCCTGCTGTGTTTTCCAAACATGCTCAATCTTCTGGTTACTGGTTTTGAGTGAGGCTTTCGTGTACATCTCTAATCTTTTCCTCTTAGCTAAGAGAGCCTTGTTAATGTCAGCTAAAAAGCAAAGAGTATTTAGAAATTAAGCATATCAAGTCACTCTGTACAGCATTTTCTTATACAAATAATGAAAGTATTAACCAGCTACTGAGTATGTAATACTGGCATTAAGATGGTTTCCCTCCCTTCTGCAGCTTTTTGATGCTTTGTTACACTATGATTTGTATTGTACATTCTCTGCAAGAGAAACATGTTTTTTCTCTAACCTGTCACCTATCTAGAATTCAGCTGGGAATTTAACTGTAAGTGAAGCCGTCTGAGGATCTGGCTAAATTAAATCCAGTGAGGTGACACGCATAAATCTCTCATCACTAGACAGCTGGCATTACTTACCCTCATCCTTTAGCTTTTCTAGAAACCTGTACTCTTCTTCCTGACTGCTGAAACTCTCTTCTCTACCAATTCTCCATTCTCTGCATTTCTGAAGGTGTGAAGTACCTACTTCTCTAGCTCATTCTGTATCACAACTACAACCTACTTCCAAAATGCCTTGTCTAGAATTAGAACTATTTGTTCTATTTAACTGTTTGTATTAACATTTGTATTAACATTTACGTGACCTGAATTTCTCACTCAAGTCTTGCAGTCTCCAGCCTCTTGTATGTCATTCTAACAAAAAATTCAGCAAGAACAGCTAAATCAGGTTGTCCCTCTTATCTACAACATAATCACTACCTCTTAAAAATTGAATTGATAATCAAAAGCACTCATGCATCTTTCCCTTCTTGTAATCACCTACACAAATACTTAAATCTCACTTTATATGCAGTTATTCCCTACTCTTTTTTCACCCTTTCCTCTGCTTAGATATAACTTTTTTCTGAAAAATGGCTTTTTTTCAGAAATGGTGAGAAATGTTACAAAGACTGCTCATTTTATGTAAATCCTGGTTTACACTAAAGAGTTACTGCCAATTCTGCAACTTAAAAATTGTTTTTCAATTTATTAGAATGTAAACATACTTACCTCCAAATCTTTCCAGCATATTCTGTACTTCACCCCTACAAAACAGTATTTAAAATTTTTATTTGCCCGTTTTATGACTTTATAATAAGGTCTGTTGTGTAAGTTTAAAACTAATTTTACTCATGTGCCTACTATTTGTAAGCAGTGACAGAGCTGCTTCTACAAGATAAAAAATAGCTCTATAGTTCTCTTCCCGTGAGAGGTCTCTTTTTAAGACTAATTTACTTTAAAAAAATAAAATAAAATACTAGAGTCTATTAACTTAGTCCCCAGTAAAAGGGCAGTATCGGGGATTAAAGGGTCCTGAGTGACAGAGGATCATAAATAAAATAAAATTGATCGTTTCCTATACAAAAAGAAAACACAGAAAATATTTGGAGTATCAAATGAAAACAAGCCCATGACAGTCAGCATGACTGGAACAGTAAGTAAAATCAAAGACAAACAGTAACAGTGTTGTTTTTACAACACTTTCAAGATGATAACACCAGTGTGTAAGGCAGTTGTACCATAGCTGACAAGTCCAAAATATTTTTCTTGTTTTATATCATCTTCTTCACAGGGCACCACTTTCTTTTTTGAAGAGTGAAAAAAAAGACCAAAACCACAACATATCTTCAACAACAGTTACAATCTTATAAAGTTACTAAGAGCTATTTCAACATACGCATTTTTATTACATTTACTCTGTAAAAATAACTTATTTTTCATGCTATTGGTGGATCATTTAAAGGATTGTTAATATCCTCAACCAACTAAGATCAGAGAGGAAATAATAAAATTATCAACAATTTAGGATATACTTAAGTCACCTTTTGATGAAAATAATTTTAAGAAATCCAACAGACGCATCAGATTTTTATGGATATTCAAAAGTATCTACAAAGAAACTGCAGAATTACTCATTTTAAAATGCTACGTTTTCTTTTTTTTACCTCCAATTATTTTATTATTGTCACCTAATTTTTTAGCAAAATGCTAAAAAACCACACCAAGCAAAACAAGCATATCCAGTGAATAACTGGAATCAGTATCCATGTAAGACTTGTGCATTCTGGAAAAAAGATAAAATCCTAACCTTACCCCACGTCATCTGGAACCACATGAGTAGCCACCAGTGGTCTTTTCTTCCCATGCTTGTCCAGTACTGGTGTTTCACCTTAATACAGATTTCAAAAAGATTTACAAAAATCTCTTATATTTTGTGGGACTCTTTTAAATTGTTAAAAGCATATTTACTTTCCTGTAATGCTACTTCTCTGAACATGTCCCAGTTCCCTTCCATAACACACGTAGCTCCTAAAACTTTGAATCTGGAGTTGACAGATGGTGATGAATTATTTTGCAAGGCTATATTTGAGGTGGCACTGCCAGTTTTAGTTTCTCTGTCCACTAATATACAATGACTGCCAACTCACAATATATCAGAGAGGTGAAAATAATCTAAACATTGAAAAAGACCAATCCATAAGAATTTTATTGTAGTGTAGAATAAGTACCGAAATTGTGTACTCTGACCTTGAAAAAGCAAAATCAAGAACAGATATGTATATTATTTCCAAAAAGAAAAATCCTTGCCAGTCAGATTTCTGTAGGGTGTTGGGGTAGGGGAGGCAGGGGCAATTTAGTCTACACAAATGAAGAAAGGGAGAAATTAAGAGAAAGAAACACAGAGATAACTGCTGAAAGACAAAAATCCAGAAATGGAGTCACATCAAACTTTATAACGGATCATCATGTGGTGAATGAGAACCACATTTTTAAGTAAAGTCTACATTTTACAACACTTCTGCAAAATTAAACAATAATCCCTTGGTCAAGTTAATTTCTTTTTTCTTCAGCTTCCTGTGCTGCTGTTTCTTTCTTATCTTTGGTTGTGACTGAAGAACTCTTAACCTTGCACGCATTAAGACTCCAACTACCCTACCCTATCAGCACTCCATACATGCAATCAGAGCTCTTCTGTTTTACCCCAGCCTCCCAATGTTACATGCAGCCAGGTGACAGAAACATGTCATTCAAACAAGGTAACAAAATCATGTAACAAAATCCTACACTATTAAAGACTCCACCTGTAATTTTAAGACATAATAGTGCATTATACAGTGCTATTCTATTGCGCTCTCTTCTCTTACCAATCAGAATTACACAACAGGAGGCTGTCACCATTATGAACCCTGCTTACTCAAAACACTAATACAGAAGCTTCTCGATTTCTATTCATAGTCAGCAATATTATAAGCTACACTTAAAAAAATAATTTTTTAAAAAATAATATAAGCACCTTCTCTAATATCATCCTCTGATCCACTCAACTCTTTTCTTTCTTCCTGAAAGTCATAGGCAGGTATGGCTTCATCATCCTGTGCTGGTTTACCAGCTTTTCCTCCGTGTTTTCTCCCCGATGGTGCCATAATATTTTCTTCCTACTGAAACGGTACATTGTATTTGACACATAACTTTCCCCACAATACTTTGAAAATAAGTATGTTTTCATGTTTACATTGACCTGTTACGGACACCCCTGTAACAGTCTCCACCTGATCACACTAAACTACTGAATAGGGAACACTACTTTTTAATACCCAGCTTTTTCCTGTGGTGCCTACTTCTCTATACAGTATGAAGATTTTTAGGTCCTGTAAGTTTCTTTAAATTATTAATTGGAAAAATCAAAAGCTCTTGCATTAGAAGTATCCTCAAATAAGAGTAAGTTTTCAGGACTCGTCTTTTCAACTACTACAGCTGTTAAAAACATGATTGAAGGAGAAAAATACCGGTACGTCATCTAGATGTGCTTGTCTCTGTGCTGCTACACAAAGCGCTTCGACTTTAAAATGCAAGCATGTATTTTAGCTCTTTTAGGCACTTTTCTTTGTACTGGAAATCAGTATACAAACCAGGAATCGCCAGCCGCTCCAGCCACTGTAAAACCATCTCACTGCCTCACAACCCCGTACAGCCTTCACCCATCGCATGTGTAGCTACCTGCTTTTGCCAATTTATCTTCAAGCTCTGTGTTTAACAACGATCTTTCAGAAAAATTCACCTCTTTCTTTTCACCCTGCCCAAGGAAGACGGGAAAGAAAACAGTTATTTGTGTGAATATCCTGCGGGTGCTTTCCAGGGTGGAAGCCAACCTGTTTTTACCTCAGGGCAGCAAGGGAGACTTGAGCCCACACCCCACCGCTGACTCAACAGGTGTTGAGGGGAAAACGCTGAGGGGGTCTCAGAGGCTGAGGGGCACCGACATGTCCTCACCCTCCCCTTCTCTCCGCCCAGCCGCGGGCTCTATCTCCGCTCCCACCTCCTCGCAAGAGCAGCCGCCGCCTCAAACCCTCACACCCTAGCCCAAAACCCCTCACCCCCGCCGCCACAGCTCCTCCAGCAGCTCCAGGACTCCGCCCGCCACCCCTCAGACGGCCGCCGCAACCTGAGGTGACCGGCCCCCGCCTCAGGGCCTCAGGCGGGAAGGCGGCGGGCCCGGGGGGCGCATGCGCAGAAACAGCCCCCTCAGGAGCGGGCCCGCAGCTGCGGCGTTAAACTCGTTTAAACCACACCTCCCTTTATTTGCTTCATTTTATTTCTTTATTTCATGGAACCATAGAATGGTCAGAGTTGGAAGGGACCTTAAAGATCACCGAGTTCCAACCCCCCTGCCATGGGCAGGGACACCTCCCACTAGAGCAGGTTACTCCAAGCCCCATCCAGCCTGGTCTTAAACACTTCCAGGGATGGGGCATCCACAACTTCTCTGGGCAACCTGTTCCAGTGCCTCACCACCCTCACAACAGAGAATTTCTTCCTCATATCCAATCTAAATCTCCCCTCTTCCAATTTAAAACCATTACCCCTCGTCCTGTCACTACACTTCCTGACAGAGAGTCCCTCTCCGGCTCTCCTGTAGCCCCTTCAGATACTGGAAGGCTGCTCTAAGGTCTCCTTGGAGCCTTCTCTTCTCCAAGCTGAACAGCCCCAGCTCCCTCAGCCTGTTCTCACAGCAGAGGTGCTCCATCCCTCTAACCATCTTTGTGGCCCTCTGCTGGACCTGTTTGAACAGTTCCATGTCCTTTCTATGTTGAGGACTCCAGTGGTGGACACACTTGGGAAGACCAAATACAAAAACTAAATTAAAAAATAATATATATATATATACATAAAATATCCTAGCACAGTTTCTATTTTCATCCTTCTCATCATCCTCAACCACTTGAGAAATTTTACTAGGTATTTCCTTACCTAAGCTTCAGTGTCCGCTGGGTTGGTCTGAGGTGGAGCTGATGTCCCTCAGGGTGCCGCACTGGGCCTGGCTCTGGACTCTGAGCCTCACCAGGGCTGGGGTGGGAGCATGGTGGGGCAGACACGCAGCCCGGACACTGCTGGCATGGACTGACCAAGGAGATGCTCCATATCATAGAACATCAGGATCTGCAAGAGAAGCTCGGTGGTTTGGTCTTTCCAAGATGGCCCATTGCTCAGAGACTGGCTGGGGATTGCGATGGTGGCTTCAGTGGACGTAAAGTATCAACACCTGGTTTTGTGTTTCCTCCTCCTTTCACTTATTAAACTGGTTTAATCTTGGCCCCCGAGTTTTTCCTCGCCGTTACTTTTCCAGTCTCCTCTTTCATCCTACTGGCAGGAGTGAGTTGCCACCAGTGTTCTGTTCACATCTTACCCTGCTTCGCTTCCTTGCTTATTTCCCCCAGGGACTCTGCACATCGATTTTCAGTGAATGCTTCTAAGTAAGTTTATGCTACATCTTTTGGCCTCTTATATATCACTTCAGTAGAAGAACTGCCTTAAAATTTTGACTTTTACTTAAAATTTCAACCTTTTTACTTCTTCCAGCTATTTTGACTAGAATGCCACATATTGTTTGTAAAAAACTCCAGATCCTAGTCAAATTTGAATCTACCGAATAATAGCTTGAATTTTAAGAAGCTATCAAAGCTTTCTTGTATTTCCTGAAATGTTTAATTTTCCGCTAGTCTGAAGTACCAACAACTTAAACTACTTATATTCTAAATTTCAGCATAATATATATTTCTAGCATGAAATATAATCTTAATAATTAAAAGTATTTGCATTTTTTTTTATTCTGCTTTGAGAATCCATTCCTGCTTCAAATCAGTATTAAATTATTACTGTTTGAAGTTCTTTTTTAAGGGAAAAATAATAACTTTTAACACAAGGATTCAGAAGCATTAATAGCTAATTTATCAAAATGGGTGAGTTTTGCTTTAATTTAAAACAAAAGCAACAGACAAAACTTTTATCTCATTTTAGTTCATTCCAAAGCAAACAAAGGATCTTACAATACATATGCACATCCATTTCATACATGGTCTGATTCCAAAAATTAATGCTTTTTTGAATACTGTTAATACAATTAACTGAAGATACACCACCAAAAATTACTGCTTTAAAAGATTCAGTATCCTTTCCCACATAAAAGTGTACTGATCTGATGTCTCACCAAAATACAGGGCACCAAACCCTGTTGAATTTAAAAACACGAAAGCTTCATGTGTCAGTACAAATATTGGGTTTTGAGTGAAATACTGCTCCCATACATTGCTACATTAAAACAGTTTATTACCCATTCATATAGAGAGGCACTTTTGCTTTTATATTTACAATGCTTATGAAACACCATACCTTGATCATTTTCATTTGATCACAATCCTCTCTTTGTAATCAAGAAATAACAACATTGTATTCTTTGGAACATAATACACCAGATACAAAGTATCTTTCAAATATCCATTAGTTGTTCTTTTACTGTGTATTTTTTATTAGCATACATTTCTTCCAGACCCCAATTAAATACTACAAATAGGGGGATGAACTGTCACTGTGCCTTAAAGAATGTCAACATCAATAAACATACACTAAATATAAATGACAAGTTACATAATTCTCCATTTTCCCGTAGGGCTAAAAAAAAAAGCAGCAACAACAGAAATTTGCAAAATGTTTTGGAATGCAAGATCAAGGACCCGTTAAGCTGATCCCCAGCAATTTTGCCTTCCAACATTTTACCTAGTTGGCAACATCCACTGCAATAAATGCAGCTACATTTCTTTAGGCAGCCCTTTTTATAAAAAAGGATAATATGGCCACGAACTAACAGCTGTAAAGTAAGATCTGTTGAAAACTGCCTACGTACAGGTTTCCTGCAATTATTTTATTTTTTGCTTTGTCACAGCTCCAGCAGCTTTGATATCACAAAGAGTACTGCAAAGATTCATCCTGCAAAGATTCTAACTGCAGATGCATGATTTTTTTTTCTTTGTATCAACGCAGTTTAAATGTCAAACCATAGAAGACACTTATGAGAGATTTTAAATGCTTATCACATCTTGAGGTAGACTGATCTCCAAAGTAAAGCTCTTTTACACTTTGATTCGTTCATGACCAACTTCCTTTTGTATCCTTCTCCTCGGAAAAATCTTTCGTTTAAGTGCAATTAGCTGAAGAGGGGAAGAAAAAAAGACAATATTTAGCTAGAGGTGCACCATTAGTTAGACTTTCATTCTAGACACTGTAAGATCTGTGCCATACATCTTTTATTCAGTCAATACTGTCTTTTTTTTTTTTCTTGTTTTTCTTTTTTCTCTCCTCTGCACAGGAAAAGTTACTTACTCAGCTTCACCTATTAGGCATACACGTTCCCACTGGACTTCTCAATAACCAGAATATAAGCAGAAAGTAAAAAATACAGTATGCCTATATTCTGATTATTTTAAAATTAATGTATGTATTTAAATTAATGTAACACCAAACTACATTCAGCTTCCAAAAGATCAACACAAAGCTGGCGTCTTAAAACAGTATTTATATACCTAGCTGTACTACTGAGTTGAATGCTCCTTTCCAAAACCAAGTCAGTAATGGAGGGCAAGTTTTCAAATACATACAACAGGCTGAAAATCAAGGGAAAGATTCATGCAGAAGTTACAGGTGGGAAAAAAATAATAATCAAAAGCCAACCTTTCAAGAATTACACCCTCTTCATCAGACCACGGAAAGTGTTACTTAAGGACCCCACCTGCAAAGAATTACCCACATGATTTGTTCCATTGACTCCCTCTGAGTTTAGCAGGATTAATCATGTTCAAGAAAGCCATTTTACGCTTGCAGAACTGGAGGGGTTTTTTGCTTCGAGTCAGATTCAAAGCCTTCTGAGAATTCAATAGGAGTCTTTGCAATTACTTAGGGATGAGATAGGGCCCCTAAATACACTGAGATTCTCTTCAAGACTAGTTATTGCTGTTAGTTACATTTTCTTCCTGTTAACTTACTTTGCACTTTTACCTTTGTGTGGTTAATAATCCAAGACTTTAAAAAAGAAATTACTGATTTTGAACATCCAAATTTATCACATTTATGATGGACTTGACAGTCACTAAGCAACTGAAAAGGGAACATCAACTCTCCTTCACCTCTGTAAGATTCTCTTTTCAGGGAATCTCAACATGAAGGCTTAAAAACTGAAGCAACCTGATCATCAGTCATGTACCACCTTTACTTCCTTCACAAAGGAAAAATCCTAGCTATTTGTCAAAACCTATTTAAGAAATCCATTTTATATTATCCTGAAGATACAGCAATCTATTAAATGTTACAGAATTGATGGTGTTAGTTTTACCTGTTCAGCAAAAAATGAGATGACGGTAAATACAATCAATGTTACTAGAACACAGTGGGTCCAGAATTTGAGCTTGTCTCTATATGCCCTCCTGCACAAAGAAAGAAACAGAAAATATATTATTATAAATATTATATATATAAGGAATGCAAATATATTAACTTTAAAGAAGTTTCCATGACACAGGAAAAGCAAGTTTTTCCAATACTTAAAGAGCAGCTAGGAGGAGGACAGAGGCTCTCTCTTCACAGAGCCACCTGCAGAGAACAAGGGACAACAGCTACAAGTCGGACTGGGAGAGGTTTAATCTAGATATAAGATTATTTTTTTTTTTACAGCCAGAATAGCTTTAACTGGGACAGCCTCCTCAGGGACATGGTGGAGTCCCCACCATTGGAGGTTTGCAAGACACATCTGGACAGGGTGCTAGAAAAATCTCATCTAGGCTCCCTTTCCACATGAAATGTTGGGTCACATGATCTTTCAAGGTCCCTTCCAACCAGGTCTGCCCTATGATTCCGTAAAACATTTTGATAAACACGGATTTCCACCAGCACTTCAAGCATGCTTTAACCTACTCTGGTAGAAATCCGCTTCGGCTACAAACAAGTCAAAATAAAGTGTTCTTTCAAAGCTAACAATGTCTTGATAGTTGTCCTCAAAAAGGGAGCCAACAATACAACTACTCCTCCAGCTCAAATTTCTACCATTAACTGGCTGAAATGGGTTTGCCCCCCACTCCCTCTGCCACTGCTGCAGCAGGGCTTGTAGCACTACAACCCACACCTATTCTTGCCACCTACAATCCTTCTGATTCCTTCTACAGCTCCTCTCATATTTTCCTCTTTCCTTACCACCGGCTATTTCTCACAATTTGATCAGCAACAAAATTACGTATTAGTCTCCTTGTCTCATTTTTATCACCCTACCTGTCAACCTTTTGCTTGTACTCTCAAATCAACTACCCCAATTTCAGAAGTTATTATTTATAAAATGGCAAGAGGTAAACACACATACAAATTTCACACATTACGTGAAAATGAGACACAGAAATAATTTCTGATGATTACCCAGCTGATTATTGCTGATGGATTAAAATAAATAAATAACTTATAAACATCACAGCTTATAGTATCCCTGTGCAATAGGCATTCCCAACAATGTATAGGGTTTTTATATTTAAAGGAAGACATATGTTCTTAATTACTTAAAAATAAATAAAAACCAATAATAAATTAAATTTTCTTTTGAAAATGAAAAAAAAAAA
Organism: Thinocorus orbignyianus; assembly: GCA_013400375.1. Taxonomy (NCBI): domain Eukaryota; kingdom Metazoa; phylum Chordata; class Aves; order Ciconiiformes; family Thinocoridae; genus Thinocorus; species Thinocorus orbignyianus. The sequence goes on along the minus strand of VXBW01006301.1, from coordinate 1,483,836 downwards.
AAAAAAAAGAAATGTTAGTGACTTCAGGAGCACCAAAAAACCCCAAATCCTGCACACCTCAAATTTTAGCCCATTCAAATCTTTTCACGTTATTTTAACTGTTAACTCCTCTAGGACAATACTGGTGAAAAAAAAAAATGGCTTGTACCAGCAAGTTCTGTAATTCTATGCTATCACACTACAGTAACTTGAAGAGAACCTGTGTAACGTACCATTCTTGGAGCTCATGCATGTGAAGGAAACGATTCCGGTACTCTCTTGGCAGTTCAAATTGAGAGGGTATGGGAAACATTGATTCATAAAAGTCCCTAAGCACGGCTTTCACTGTCTGAGCATCCTTATGATTGTGATCAATATTGTCATTTAGGCAAACAAATTTTCTAGAAAAGAAGAAGTCATTGTTAGAATATTTCTTTAATAATGGTACTGACAAACCAAGAACACAAGTGCAATCCTTTTAAACAAAATCAATACGGTATCCTTTTAAAAACAAAGTTATGTATTTGATAATGGTAATCGCTTTCCTTTTCATTGCATTATTTTACATTGACTTTAATTCTAAAACCACCGAGGCTGACAGCAAGTCAAAACTGCTGAGGAATCCCATCACAAGTGACATCTCTCTATTTATTTAATGCTGCCATCTAACGGGCACTGGTGTGCATCATCCAGAGCACCACAGCACACAGACAGCAGGTTAGAAGGTCAGCATTGTGATTTGGCTAAGAGTTTTTGTAGTTTTAAATACATTATCGTGAGTAAAGTATCCTAAATAACAAAGTGAACCCTACTGCTGGAGGGTAAACATACTAAAATATAAATATTTTACTGTGTATGCTGCAGTCTTCAGAAAAAGTCAACATAAAAGCTACAGAAGACTGTACAACAGAAGGCAAAGCTCGATCCTCAAGCTTTGAGTTACTAAGAACACTAGATAAATTGGGCAGGACATGACTTGAATCACAGACCCAAAACTGAACTTCTAAAATCAACCAGAATACAAACAATAACCTCTGGACAGAATTTATGTGGGGATCACTGACCAAATAAGCATGCTCCCAATAACACCTCCTGCAGAGAGTTATTTCTCATTTAAGAAACACTCAAGTAAGTTCCTGCAAATTACTGAAACTAAAGCAGCAGCTTGTGTGCTAGACTGCTATGTACCCTTGGCCATGTTGCCCTGGAGTCTGACAACAAAAATTCCCGTTCCCACATATGGGCAAGGTTATGTGCTTTATTTATATTGTGAGACACAAGACCCTTACATTTTCCCCAGAGAGAGAAATCATATCTGGTGACATATGCCTTGTAATTGCTAACCTTTGTAAATAAGTCCTTCTTGTCAGCTGTATTCTCTATAGTATGGTGTGCTCTTTCAAAGAGCAAAGTTCAGGCTTCCTGCATGATCCTAGGAATAAGGAAACCTCTAGAGCACGTGATTCGGCCTACAAAAGTGGTAATGCCTTCTCCTCAGTCTGGGCTGAATCTGGCATAATTAGTAACCCTGCTCTAGACAATTACGTGCCGGGGGAAACACGCCTCTCCTCTTCAAAGACCAGCAGGCTGTGGCTACGCTATCAGGTAATACTGCGCAAAGCAGCTGGTTATGGCAATCATATGTCTTCACTATAAGCATTTGGGGAGTTCACTCTGGACTATCCCTGACCTTGTCCCTTGGACTGGCAGCTCGTTAGCCCTGGGAATGCAGTAGCTGCACTCCTGGGGTGTATATCCCTGCTTAGCTTCATCTGAAAGCGATGCAGCTTACAGACCAAGCGGTTGCTACACTTTGATAACAAATCAAAGCACAGTAAGAGGGAGCAATGAGGATATTAACCCATTTCAAGTGGAAAGACGGTTTTAATGCATCCAAAAGAAACCAATTCTGACATTCCTTTGGATATTCCAGAACTAACGCCTAGATGGTTAAGGCTCACTACTTCTTAAGGATGCAAACCGAACAGATTCAGTTTAGGCAGATCAGTAAATGAATAATACTTTTAGTTTGTCCCAAGAGAGGCACTGAATACCTGTTTTCAGAGGCTGTGTATAGTTATTATGTTGTTTTATATGCAGGGAAAACATGGCAAAGAGAAGGAAATGTGATGCCTACACAGCCATGCCAGCTCTCCTTTGCTAACAGGATATGACTTTAACAAGTCCTCCACTGTACTGTGCAGGAATACAGCCTGAGCAATTGACTTCACGGACCAGCCAGCAATCTGGGAGTACAATACACTATTGTTCCTTCAGAGAGAAAAAAAAGAAAAAAAACACCACACAAAAGGGTATGTATGTATGGAGTTTCAGACAGAGTCCATAACAGCATGCCAGTGCATGCAATGAAAATTAGGAAAGATTCAAGATAGCTCAGCTCATCTGCCTTATCTTGCCTGCTGAGGTTATTGAGACAACAAGCAATAGACACCCTCACCCAAACACATTCTCATCTAAGGATGCAATCACTCCACAGAACAGGCAGCTCCATTTTAAGTTGCTAGGAGGCCTCAATACATTAGGCACACTCATACCACAACCAACATAGCGTCAGGATCAAGCCTGACATCAGTAGCAACCTTTCAAATTAAGAAGCCAGTGACTGCAAGCATGAACTTGAAAACTGAAGGTGAGAAACTCGTGTTATGTGCCTTCCTTGGGCCTAATGCAACGCTTGAAATCATGCCAACATTTCAAGAAAAGGTTCTAGACAGCAGATAGAAAGAAATGGAGAAGGAAGAGAAGCGGCAGGATGAGTTTGGGCATTGCCCACTTTTCTTTTGAACTGAATCATTGTGGGAACTGGAATGCAGGAGTTCCGTGGCCAGAAGGCACTCTTGTACGAAGGAGGAATAGATACAAACCACCTTCAGCTGCAAAATACCTCAGGACTGGCATTCCCCTTTCTGAATGAATGTCCCAGCAAGCACTACAGTGTAAGAGGCAAGGGAAAACCTGCTCTTTATCTACAAATGCAAATAATGGTATAGCTTTACAGGCAGCTGAGATTACACAGCAGCTTGCTGTGACCTGCCAGAGGTTTCACTTGCCCTGGCCCAAGGTATCTGGTCCTGCTTTCCTCCTTGCTCTGTTTTTTGACAGTTGTCAGACTCCCTCCTTGAGGCCAAACTCATGAAAGTGGTGGAGAACTCTCAAGTTTTCTGCAGACAGAAGTAAGATGCAAGACAAAAGTGTGCAACTGAGAGGACGGATGGAAGGAAGGAGAGGAGCACTTTTAAGGCAGCTATTAAATTATCTCACCATGTCTTGTTGAAGCCCATTCATATGTAACGGGCTCAGGGCTACAGTTAAAGGCTTCTGCAAAGCAGATACAGACTAGAGTCTCAAATACAGCATCCTTTGCTTTGCCAGGTGGATGCTGTGAAATGTATTCCAGGACATTTATTTTCCCCACTTACTTCACAGTCATTTCAGGAGCCTAATTTAAAAGTACAGAGCCCACTCTCAGATTTCCACCCTCCACTTTTCCAGAGTGGATAAAACAAAGGACTGACTACCTTCTGGCTTTATGTGGTTTCTCACCAAATATTTCAGAAAACATTACTACCTCTTGCCATGTTGTAACACAGAATGAAAGCATAATGGATATGCAATGCTGATTTTGTAACAAAACAATCTGTGCCTAAATTTTATTTAAAAATTGCTACATTAAGCAGATCAAAATGCTCCAATTGCCCTCTAGAATGTAAAAAATGAAAGTTGAAAACTTCAACTATTTTTAAGGCTTTCAAAATTTCAAAAATCATAGATACATAAATGAGATAATCCCTAGCATGATGGAGAGCAGTCAGCTTCAGTTAAATAGAAAAAATAAAGTATTTTGGGTTAAAATTGGTCTTGCTGTGTAACACACACTGTAGAAATATATTGAAACACATTGCAAAATTATTTTTCAACACACAGTTAAAGCAGAAAATAAAAATCACCTCAAAACTTCATACAAATCAAGGAACAGGTTACCTGGGATTTTTTCGTATGTCATCCAGCTGACCAACCACATGAGAAACATTGGTGCGAATCATTTTGAAGGCAATTTCCTCTTCTCCCATGATTTCAAACCTTATCGTTAAAAGAAAATAAATTAAAATTTATTCATGAATAGAAGAACGTGACGTCAGGTTCAGTAAATACTGATTTAAGATTACATCTAATAATTTATTTCTAATGTGACTGTCCAACCTTCATTAGAATTTATAATTTGTTTTCTAACAGTATATTTACAGTTTTTAGCTAATGTTCTTGTACAGAATCACCTTCTTGTAGATCTATTAGTAGCCACAACTAACCCAAGGAACTGAATTGTAACATGAACTATGTAAGCTACAAGTTTTGGCATAAGAGTAACAATTAATCTGCAAGTAGACAAAACACTATGGTTTTGGGTTTTTTTTTTTTTCTTAAAACACAGAAAATTTACAATTGTAATTTATAATTACACTTCAGACATAAGGAAACATGTTTTTAGTACTTAATCACCAATCCCAGAAAAACCTTAAAGTAATGAAGAGTATATAAAACTACAGCCTTAAACACAAATGAAACCTTCCTCATCCACCTAATTAATAACCTGCAGGCATAACAAGTATATGAAATGCAGAAGTCTATTATCTCCAAAGGATAACTTGAGTTTAACAGGGGGTCAAATGGTCTTTCAACAGTCTTACTAGAAGTATTGAACTGATATTTTTCACCTTTTGTGTCCTGATATAAGAAAACACCCTGCCTGCTCCTTGAAGTCTCACCTGAGAACATACTCTATTTAAGGTCACAAAATTAACGATACAGGTATTCAATATGGAAATTCAACAGAACGAAAGAGCAACTTGCATATTAAACTGACTTATAATAATGTATTTATATCATTAAGCACAGCAAATCCTTGCCTCCACCCCTACATTTTTTAATCTCATTTGCTGGGTTAGCTTTTCAGTTTTAGAATAAACTTCCCTGGGAAAGGAATTTTCTAAAGCTTACAGCACAAGCTGAAGTACTATTAATTTATGTACAATAATGTCCAAAAGCTGCCCTAAACAGCATCCGTAACATTTTCTTATTCTAAAGTTTTATTTAACTTTGTAGCCAGTCCTGGGACAACTGCATGTTTCAGAGACTCCCCACCACCCTCCCCTGCCCAACAGCACTGGTGGAGCAATGGGCAGGAGATCAGGCTAAAAGCTCCATGCCAGCAAAAAGCCTCCTTGCCATGGAATTGGTTTACAGGTTTCAGAGAAGAAAGATCTGAGAGAACCTGATCTCAGGCTGATCTATACAAATACAATTATTCAAACACACTCACAGTTATGATCATGCTTTGTCCTGCCCTTTCCAAAATGGGGATGGAAACACTTTTCTCATCCCACTCCCTTCCCCTCCCTGACACTCCTCCTTCCTTACAAGGAAACAACAAGGTTCATAGAGCTAAAGTGTACGGGTTTGTGGGTTTTTTTTCCTTCTTTCTTTTTTTTTTTCTTCTTTTTTTTTAAGCTTCAGCAAAAGTAAGGATGAAGCGGATTTACAACTTCTAGGTACAAGACAGGCTTTTTCCTTCTTATTATGCTACTTTAGCTGCCTTCAATCACTACATAGAGTCAATTTATCTAGCCATTTAAAAATACTCTGGTTTACTTGTGTACAACACAAATTAGGATCTGCCCCAGACTGACACAAGTAGAATGGAAATATTTAGTCTGCTAGATAAGAAAGTATGAAAAACAAATAATGAAACACACATCAGTAGGTATCAGCGTGCTTCTTCAGTTCCACTGTTAAACTAAGCTAAGATTTGTTAACATGGAAATACAATCTTTGGTCATGTATATATTTATAGCTCTTAATACTCCACAAAACCTAGCATGGCTTTTCACAGGACTGGAACAACATACCTGTATTTGTTTTTGTCTTTGTATGCCTTACGAATTCTGTCAGTCACAGGTTTGCAATTAGTCACTAGGTTTTTTGTTACTGGAGGCTGGAAGAAAACATTGCTTAGATTACAGGCTGATGAAAATTAGAGTCTGTTATAAAGACATATTTTGTAGAAAAGTTATATTAGCTGGAAATGCTTGAATATGCTTTATTTTCCTGGAATGAAAAGCACTAGTTTCTTGATCAACTGTTAAGGGGGGGGGAAACCCAACCAAAACCAAGATACTGGTGTATAACATCACAATTTGCTACGCATGCAAGTATTACATGAAAAAATACACATTATTTTTGGCAAAATGCACTGCAACTTCCAGATTTCATCCTTAAAATATTCAGAAATTTTAGCTCATTTGACAGCTGTCTTTGACGTTCCTCTGGTAGAGGCCACCAGTAACACTGGCCATGCCAACTCCACAGAATAGCTGATACACGGTTAGGCCTTATTTCTATCACAACCTACACTGAAACAATTATGGGAAATAAAATCCCTATTCTCAAGGGATGTTTCTATGGTTGAAGACTCATTCCAAGAAATTTAGCTACTGAAGACAACAGAAGTAAAAATAAAATAGGCCTCAGTGCTAAACACAAATAATATTATTTCAGTATTTGAACTGGTAACATGAGGCATTACTGCTTAGATCAATAATATTTTACTCACTCTCCAAAAAGATTATTTGACAACATTCCCAACCACTGAGGATTTTTTTAACCCCGTCTTAAAACATATTCATGGCAGCCATCCCTTATTCACAGAATTTTGCAAACTGAATTGAGAGTAATAAACAGGAAAAATGAAGTAAGGTTCTACTGGATGCAGCATCCTCAGACTGTGCAGGAAGCTAAATGTAGTTAGTCTGAAGCCTTCAGATTAGGAAGAATTATTCTGAAGATCTCCACCTGATGATATTTTTTTTTTTTTAATTTTGTTTTGTTTTTAAAAACATGGGTAGTAATTCAGATAAAAACTTATCAGGAAGTTCTAGTCAGAGAGGTATCTGACTTATTGTCTTTTTGGTTCACAACAGTGTATTTTCTTAACAATGATCACTTTTTTAATCCCTTATATAATAAAATAAAGCTCAGCTTGTCTAAGGTTTTAAAGGAAATTAATAGCTTTGTAAGTTAGGAAGTAGCCTGTAAAGTTTTCATTTTATAACATTTATTTCACGTACACACATGTCAAAATTTCTGTATTTCTGTAAATATTTCATAGAAATAAAACTAGCTTTTCAAGCACAGAAAATAAATCCTCAGGAAAGAAACCAAGCATCTTGTAAAACCAATGTTTCTTACCAGATTGGGATCATAATATGCTTCCTGAGTTGGTGGAATGACATGGATCTGAGTGATGTTGGCAGGAAGGGACTTAGAGCAATTTATTAGCATTTGTTCCAGACCCGTCAAATCCTAACAGAAAGAAAAAAAAGGAAAAAAGACATAATTCTGTTTTCTCCCTCACGTAGTTCTGAAAATCCAGGGTGGATGTACATATTTAATGTTATCTACCTCAGAAAATTCCATGCTATTGTTAGAAAAAAAAAGCAGCAAAATTTCATAGACGCAGTTCAATGACTCCTGAAGTCAGTGGGACTTCCCATATGCCCAAAGTAAAGCAAATGCTCAGTGCATAGTTGAGCTGAGACCAGATAAAGCATGACTTAAAGTAATTTTCATTTAAAAATACAAAACACCCCTTTACTGATGATCACAGGATCTTCATGGTTGGAAAGGACCTCTGAGATCAAGTCCAACCATACACACACAAAAACCCTCTACAATCTTGGCCACCAGAGCATACCCTGAAGTGCCACATCTACATGTTTCTTAAATACCTCCAGGGATGGAGACTCCACCACCTCCCTGAGCAGCCCGTTCAGTGCCTGACCACTCTTGCAGTAAAGTAATTCTTCCTAATATCCAATCTAAACCTCCCCTGCTGCAACTTCAGACCATTTCCTCTTGTCCTGTCATTATTCACTTGGAAGAAGATCTCAGGGCAGTACAGAATTCCCAAACTAGCAGAGGCAGATTAAATCCCAAATCAAGCAAACAAACAGAAAAGTGAACTTAAAGGACAGGAAGAAGCTTTTCTGGCTAAAGTACAGGTGAGGAACACACTAAAGTTGGTCTGTATTCCAGTTATGCCAATATGCTATTTCAAGAACAAATTATTTTATTGGTTTATGCTGATTCCTCTCTGTAAAACAGAAGTTACACACTTCATTCTCTACTAAATGTCTCTAAGAGCAGAAGTCCTATAGAAAACACATCTCTTTGTTTATCAGGTTCCCAGAAACACAGAAATGTGAATCCTTGCATATGGTCGCAGTATTTACTTTTTTACTACCCTTTTTCCTCACTTCTTTCTTTAGGCCACAAGTTCCCAGGGCAAGGATTGCCTTTTACTACATGTAAGAACAAAAATAAGCACAGCAGGATCCTACTCTTTAGAGAGGCTTTTAACTGCGAGCACCTTTTCTGACAACCTCACACTAAACGGCTTCCTTGGACACCAGTGATCCATTTTCCTGATGCTGCTAGAACTCAATTTAATTGCTGACTCCGTATCACAGTGATGAAGTAGAACACAGTGTTACCTTCTCCAGGTAAAATTTAAGAATTGCCAAATGTTAATAAAGATTTGACTCATTTTAACAGTTTTGGTCTTTAAAACTGAAGTTACTCTAAAAGTTATCGGTAAGGAAAGAGTACCTGCAAACTCAGTGGTAATTCATGGATTCTCGTGGCCAACGTGCGAATCTCTCGGTCAGACAAGATGCCGGATTGGTCAGTATCAACCTCATTGAAGATCTGAGAAATGTTCAGTGGCTGGACTGCACTCATAAGGTAGTAGAAATAAGAAAAAGCAAACTGCATATCTTCCGAGTGCCGCACTTTGTGAAAAGAGGTCTTGTCAAACTCCTCAGGAAACCTATGTAAGAATGTAAACTAATTTAGTACTCCAGTTTCTTAAAGTAAACCATTCCTTACCTAAAAACAAATTCTCATTTAAAGTCTCCTTATCTATTCTCAAAACTCTCCTTATTTTAGGACAACTATCATGTTGTAATGAATTCCCTGCTTCCCGTTTCAAAACATAACTTCAATGAGTAGCCAACATCACATTTGAAATAGATATAAAAAAAGCATCAAAGAATGGCAGAATTAACTACAGTTTTACATTCTTGCAAGCAAAGACATACTCACATGTCTTGTAGCTCTTGCATTACAGTGCGGTCAATCATGTGAGGCATATGAGCAGGGACTTTCCGAGATGTAAATCCAAATTTGCTGTTTAAAAGCTTATTTACATATCGAAGGGAATCCGCAAATGTATCTTTCAGCTGCCTTCCAAAACGTTTGCCATCAGTAAAGTAGGACATTTGTTTGAGTAATGATTCCTCTTCCTAAACAGCAGGACAGGGATAAATCAATGTTACATTGCCAAAAAAGACTGAAAACATTAAACCCAGGAAAAATGACATTTCAGCCAGTTTCCAGCTCTTTCCAATATCTGAAAATGGGAATAGAGGTTTCGGTTATTTTTCTTCATACTTCCTGTTTCTGAAAAGAAAAATCAGGTAACCTTTCCCTTAAAATATTCATGCTTTCAGGAGAAGTTGTCTATGAAAACCTTCCTTAATATTTGTGCTCTGACACCTCACTGAAGTCCCTGCTTACTATCAGATTTATTTGTAATACTGTCATTTTTTGCTGATAATTGATCCATGTTTGATAAACTGAAATGCTATGAATATTCCTCATGCAGGATTTCTCATTCCTCAGATGAGCAGGGAAAGGTAGTATTTTACAAACATAACCCCTTTGCCATTTGGTGTAGTGCAAAGCAGTTGCTCACAACTGAAACACAGTCTCTATCTTCCCTTCTAGAGGTTTTTCAAAACTCTGCCAAAATGCTACGGCTGAAAGCAGCAGAAGCTTCCTACATGTTCTCTTGACGTCATCTGGATACCCAATTTTGTTGGGAGACTTTCAATTAAACTTTTAGAGCCAAGTACTTACCATTATACTTATTTTTTAAATTTTCTTTTAATAGACTGGATCTATATCTGCATAAATGCAATCAAAACAAAATTTAGGCTTTTTGTTGAAGTCCTGTATATATTTAAACAATAGCAGTGTGTCAACATACAATAAATAAAAAGTGAATCTGACTGGGAAAAAAAAACAAGACAAAATAGTAGAAAGGGAAAAGAAATGACTACTCAGCTTTTACCACTTAGCTAAGAGAGGCTCGAGTCATAAACAAATCAGATTTTATGTGAAAAGTCAAAAGGAGCTTTCAAAAAAATCTCAGTATTTGCCTCAAAGGCAAGACATGTTCCCAATTTATAGATCACATTAACAGTATCCCATTAAATACAGAAAGATGCAACTATTCCAATAAGCAATGACATCAAAATACTCACATCAAGAAGGTCCTGGAAATACTTCTTTTTCTCCCATGGCAAAAAGCCTCTGTAACTTCCAGCATAAGACTGTAATCTTCTCCCCACTAGGCCCTCCCTTACATTTGTATCCACCTGTACACCCCCTTTTCCTCCTCCCATCCCTTGCGCATCTTCTCCAGTATCTAAATTCTCCATATGTTTTGATTTCTGAGTTTCCCTTAATACGAGTGTGTTCAATATTTTTTCTCGAGTTTCATTTTTATATCCTATGCTCTGGGAGGGAAGTGTGGATTTAGGCTTTACTTTATAAATAAGTTTATTTGTGTTTGTTGTCACAACAGTCCTCTTTGTTCCTGTAAGCTTTGAAGGAACTTCCTCATTTGCTTTTATCATTTTTATTTTGCCATCATTTACATCTTTATGAGGCTTCTGCCAGCTGGTATGGCTTTTCTGATCTTCTGAATGATTATGCATGCCCTTCTTTTCCAGGCCTATAATACTCTTGACTGTAGCCAAGAACTGAAAAGGTCTCAGGAGAGCAGCCTTGGATAGGTTAAATCCTTTCTGAGTGATATCACCATTTAGCAGTTTCAAATCCAGGTTTTGCAGTGCCAGCTGAACTTCTTCAGGAAGGAGAGACACGTTTACCGATGGTATTATCACTTCTTCATGCAGACTCTCTTTTGTACCATTTCGACGTCTGCTGACTCTTGGAAAGCGTTTTTCTTCAGGAATATCCTCAAATATCATTTCAGCTTCTGGTATAGATGTTACAGTTTTAAAATCAGAGTCGGGTCTCTGCACAGAAGTTGCATTCAGTTTTGGTTCCTCTCTAGTATCAACTTCAACAGCTACCTGCATTTTAAACTCTTCATCATTCTTATTCAGAAATGTAAGGTTAAAATAGATGACCGTTGCATTCATGCCACTATGCATTATGAGGTGGATAGTCTTCCATTTGTTAGCAACTGAAGCATGTCGGATAATTGGATTATCACTATATGAACCCTCAATTCCTTTTTTGGCTATTTCGCTGAAGCTGAAGTAGGGCAGACATTCACCTTTGGGAACAACATAGTAGGTCTGATTAAGCTGAAGTGTCACCTTATACATCTCTTCAAAGTGATCTGGAAAAGCACCAGGAAACAAAACAAATTTCTGTCAATTTAGAGCATGACACTTATCTTTCAGACTTTTTTAATTGTAATACGCCCACCTAGATTCACCAGATTAGCAAGGAGACAGCTTTGTGAAAGAACACTCACTGTAGCTTCCAGTTCCTTGCTCACCTATTTTTAATGAGTGACTAGAACAGAGTCAGATACATAAAGCTGTCAGACATTCCAGTGTTAATTCTAAACGCCAGTTTAATTTATCACTCTCAGTCTCCACCTGAAAAGCTTAAGTGGCTCATTATTACATGTCACTTAAAATTCTGTATCAGTCATAAGTAACATGCCCATACTACATTTCTGCTACATTTTAGTAGATTTATGTTACAACATAAAGTTGGATTTCACTACTAGGTTGAATTTTGACTTGAGACTTCCAAAATCAGATTGGCTGAATCGAACTTCTCCCTCCCACAGCAGAAGATGGATTATCTGTTAACTCTCTCATGAGCAAAACCTCAAAGACAAGAACAGGATTGCCAGTAGTGCGTTCGTCTATGCTGAGATGCAGGCAAGCCTCCTGTCTTCCAAACAGGCCAAATTCTTCCATTTCTGCTCCCCTGAACACACCAAACAGCACTCTCAATCACTTCATTCACTCCTGCCATTCTTTCATATCAAAATAAACTTCACAGGTGACTGAAAGTAACTTTTGGCAAGAGCCCAGAGCCAAACTTAAACTTGCACTGTCAGCAGCAGAGAGGTTCTTTACATTTTTTAACCATTACGGGTATCATCAAGTCAGCTGTCCTTATTTGGGTAAAGACTGTTTGCATAGCTGAAATGTAATTTCTCCATTTAAAATGTAAGCCTCTTGGGAGAAGGAGTTTGCTCTTTGCTGCTCTGTAATGCATCGAGCTCCCCACCCATGCTTGATGAGGAATAGTTTTATTGAATAAAGCAACATACAGTATTGATTCAGGTTTGGAATAATGCATACAAGAAGCACATGACTTTTTTCTTCAGCTGCTAGCAACTCTTCCACAACTGTACAGGGGATCTGAACCCAATCTGAGAGTAATAATGAAAACCAAAAAGGTCAGGCAATTCAAAAACAGAGAACAGAAAGTTCATTAGTGATGTGTTTTACATACCCTGGCCACAATCACCAGCATCAAATCCACAGGACAGGACATTGCAGGCCTGATCACAGAATTTGTCTGCTAGCCAGGAGTTAGCACAGCCTTGGTTACAGTACGAAACACCACTTATTCCTGCACCAAACTGCCACGGTGGTCCATTCCCGATACCTCCGACTGCAGCCCCACCAGCAACATAGCGACTACCCCCACTGTTACCTACAGGGAGAGAAAACAAAAAAAAATCCTGGTCATTTGAAACCTTCACTTCTGAGAAAAGGCACGTTTTAAGTCACAGTGTTAAAGCTAGACTGACGAGTTGACAACCTTATTTATCACCAGCAAAATTGAAATGGGAGAAACGCTAACCAGACCTCTGTGAGTTAGTGTAAAATCTATAGAGAGCACAACTGCACTGGTAGAAGCTTAGGAACCAATTTAAAGTTGCAACTAAAACTCCAGACTATTTTGTCTTAATTTCAAAAAGGCAGGCAGAAAACTGGTTTACTCTTCTTGTGCTTGCAGTCTTGATTTTACAGTGCTGTAGAGAGGTATCACTTCCTCAATCTAGAAGTGCCACTTCATTTTCCTGCTCTACAGTCCTGAAAATTCGATCCAATGATGCAACTTCACAGACCTCTTATTATTTGGATTCTGAGTCCAAATAATATACAACACTTATACATATCATACAATAATATGTAATAATAATTCGCATTTCAAGAACTTTTCTTTCAGCTAGTCAAATTTGCTGCCCAGAGAAAGCTTTTCCTACGCTACCTACTATTTGCTGTCATTTTCCATAGAAATTTGCAGTTTTCAGGAGTTAAGGTTTTCATCTGTAAGCCAACTTCTATTATTATAGGAGGCAAATTTTGTAGCTATAGGAGAATGACAAATTACAGATTTATTCTTGTAAGAAAAATCAAACAGTTCACTTTTTCTAAATTTAACATCTTACCAATGCAATCACCTCCATCCCAATCACACGCTGAGTTATTACAGGCTTTGTCACAGTAACCATCTTTAATCCACGATCCAGGACATCCCTCAGCACAGTTTGGCACAGGCCAGGTCAAATAAACCTGGAACAACATTACAGTCTGAGACAAGGGCTGGCAAACAGAAGTCAACAGAGTTTGTTTCTTGGAATACAGAGACTAAAAATAACGGCCCCCTGTGTATAGTGCCTTAAGCATTCACAAAGCTTCACAAACAGCATTTAATCCTTACCACCTGTGAAGTTAATGTTATCCCTTTCAAAAAGAAGGAATAACTGAAGAATTCCCAAGGCCACACAGCAAGGCAGCAATGGCCAGAAAAAGAACTTCCCAAATCCACTTCCGGCAAACCATGCTCTGATGAAAATTAGTATTTTTCCTTTTATCAGATAAGAAGGGGGAACTTAAACTCTTGAAATAGCTCTGCAGTTCACTTGTTCTCCTGACTCAAAATGTTTCTTCATTACTAAGCAGTCATGAGATAAGCAGCACATGCTGAACATAATCCCTGAAGCATCTGACCCTCTACGACTTAAATAATTCTATGAATTGCCAAGATAAAAAAAAAAAAGAAAAAAAAAGCAAGCAGCAGCGTGTGGGTGTGTGTATTTTCAACTGGGGAGGCATTAAAAACCACACACACTTTCTTTTAGGCATTAATGTCTCAAGATTTTAGCAGCACATTTCCTGCTGAAACACTGGTCAGGTTATCACAACCAACCTTGCAACTAAACTGACTCTAAATTAACTGAGAAGAATAACCGAAGAACAACAGAAATGCACTAATAATACGATTTTGCAATTATATGCCTACATCCTTAGAGATGTAAAACAACTAAAAGCCTCCTAACATCTTCAAGGACTGAAACAGTAGTTTTAGGATAGCTTAAATTGATTTTCTACAACCCTTCTGTGTTTGTACACAAATGTTTGCATTTGCCTGCATGAAGTGTTTAATTCAGTACTCTCTAGTGTCTTGTGTACTGACTGCTTTAATATAAATAATAAATATAAATCTTAATTTTTCCTCCATGTTGCTCTTGTAGATCAAGCTCATGGATGAAAACTGCTGGCAACCAGAGTTCTTTATGCAGGAATATTGCTAATGTGTCCTCAGCCTGATTTCCTTGCTTAAACCCAGTTGTTGATACTAAGTCTGTTGAAAGATTAAACAGCTTGATGTTCCTGAACATCCAGCAGTGTATCTTCTAGTAAAAAATTATATATATATAGAGAGAGAGAGATTGGACAAATATATTTTGGGTGTCCTGGAACAGAGGTAATTAACGGTAAATTTAAATATTAGACCAGTTTGAATGTCATCCAAGCTTAGTATTCCTGTAGAAGAACTGATTCAGTTTTAAACCTTTTCCACAAAACAATAAGAATTTAAAAGGGAGGGAAGACTGGCAGCTGCCACACATGACATTAGTCTTACCAGTGCTTCAACAGAAAGTGGGAGAATCAGAGAACACCACTGATAATAAACCAAAACTTGAACAAAAATAAGATTCTGCAACCCAAACACTGACACAGCACACATACAAAACCCCTGTGCCTTTACTAACAATTGTCTAGTTAGGAATACTGAACTTTTACCTCTGGAAAAGGTAGTGAAGGCAAATCTTATACTTGCTCTCCCTTTCTTTGATTATTATATTAGTATAGAAAAGTTTAACTTTCATAATGGCTTACCTTTTGACCTTTAGAGTGACTGTAAAAATCATCAGGCCAAACATCCTTCCCAAACATAACATCATCATTGAGATAAATAAACTTCTGAGAGAGGCCATTGATACGATGAATGTGACTTTCAATAGCTGGTGAACTGAAGGTAGGCAAGTGACTCACATTCTGAAATATTTCCTAGAACAAAAAAGCCCCAACAACCCAAAACAGTTTCAGAAATAAAATACCCCAAAGCATAAAAAGTCAGACACAGCAGATATATTTGATAAGTATCTACTATAAAAGAGTTTTATCAGGAACAAGAAGAAATGAAAGACAAAAAGTGAAAATATTTTAGTGAAAAAAACCCCACCACCCAAACCCCCCCGTCATCTCATTTTCTCACTCAAAAGCATTTTCAAACCCGCTGCTTAACTAAGACACCAGACCTGGTTCAATGCAAAGACACAAACTCCTCTTTCACAGGGGACTGGATCAGGCCCAATGTACACATATTCACACTTTTCACACAAAATTTCAAGCAACTGGAACCTGTCCCAGCATTCAAAAAGGCAAGATTCATCTATCTCTTTCGACTAACTTCAAAAGTAGACAGCAACAGAAGTTGAACTAGTATCTTCTTACCACTTTGGTTGCTCAAGGCTCCAATGGCATTTCCAGATTCCAAAATTACCCCCTAATTCGTAATAAGAAACTACTAGAGTATTTTTGTTTCACTTATCCAGGAAGCTTGAAGGATTCTCTTTCTCTTTTAAAATAAACTTTTTAGAATGCGTAGCTACTTTTTTTGCAGCCATCTTCTTAGTTTCAGTAACTGCAAACCATCCTGTCTGAACATAAGCTTCTTAGGTTATTGCTGGTCCTGAGAGACTGTTTGTGGATTCAGACCACATTTTCTTCTCCCCAGGTTTTTTATAAATAGATTTATAAGGAAATTAGACATAGGTATATGTTACCTGAAGCCTCAATATTTGGAAAAGGGAGGTAAATGAAGGGTTGATTTATATTCAGTTATCTGCCTAGCCAAAATACAAAGACATATTGGGATTTAATAAAACCATAGATGAGAGGGGGAAGAGTTGGTCACTTCTACCTTCCAAATAAATGCAGCTTGTAGCTGAAAGGGAATAACCACATTTCAAAATAAACACAGAATCTTTACTAGTGGTACTTTCATGCTGGTGTTTTTGTTTGTTTCAGGTTTTTGGTGGGGTTTTTTGTTTGGTTTTTACCTGATGTGTCACTATGGTTATCCGAGGATTATCGAGGTTAAGCCAGGAAGGAATCTGCCCATTAGTGACGATGAAAATATGTCGCACCCAAGGGGCATGCCTCTCTATTGATCTCAGTGAATACCTCAGCTCTTCGTTATCTTCAAAACGGCT
The DNA here is from genome assembly GCA_013400375.1 of Thinocorus orbignyianus. NCBI lineage: Eukaryota > Metazoa > Chordata > Aves > Ciconiiformes > Thinocoridae > Thinocorus > Thinocorus orbignyianus. The sequence goes on along the minus strand of VXBW01006301.1, from coordinate 1,467,149 downwards.
GGCAGAAATATCTTCATCCTGTTTAGACTATAAAGAGAAAAAAAAATCCTTTTGCAGATTTTTAAATAGAACATTCAAGTTCTGATCCAGCTAGGTAACAACAGTGTGCTTTAGCATATGGATGCATAAGCATTTGAAAACTTAAGACATTCAAAACAATAAGCATACTGATCAAGCACCATTATTCTTCTAAAGGATCATCAAGGTGAACAATACAATCTTCTGACACCAATGGTTAACAGCCTGATATAGTTAGGATGAGGGCTGACCACACTGCAAGATGACAGAGCCCTGTCTGATGGCAGCTCTTAAAGAAACAACCCCAGAAAAAGCACATCCTCCTGTTTTCCTGGGTTATTAGTCTCAATTATTTCCTGATCTTGATCAAAAGCCAAGCTACATTTCAAATCCGTAACATCACCTTTCAGAAATCCAGTTTTAGGAGGCTGGCGCCTTCCAAGTACATTGCATCATAAGCCCTATATAAATGTTGCCTAATATAGATACACCGTGAGGGTCATGATGTAGCAGGTCTTCAATTATCCCCTACTCTTTTATTTTAAATAATTTAAACAGGAGAAAATTAACAAAACCGAGCCAAATATTCACTACTAGATAGCTAAATGTTTCCTCAGGTTTTTGTTGAAAGGGCAATATTTTAATTAGAGGCTCTTCAGGTAAGTAACAAAATTAGATTACATAACACTAAGATATTTCCCATTTATTAGACCTTAACGACCACTTCTATGAACAACAATTAGGGCTGCCTAAAAAGAACATTTCCAAAGGAAGTATGACTGACAAACAGGAAACTCAACAGAAATTTGAACATTTAACATTTTCTCTGCAGAGTCTAAACACTGTAAATAAGTTTCCTTTTCTAATATGTACAGTACCTCAGCTTATGTATTCTCAAAAATATAACAACGGAAAACATTTCAGCAACACCAGCATCCATTGGCTAGGTACACATTTACAAAATAATGCAAAATTTCAACATAGGAAAGTATAAAGTTTGAGTTGACAAAATCAGGGAATTGTCAGAGTTGGAAGGGACCTGTACAGATCATCTAGTCCAACTCCCCTGCTGAAGCAGGATTGCCTAGAGCACATCACTCAGGACTGTAGCCACGGGGGTCTTGAAGGTCTCCGGAGAAGGAGACTCCACAACCTCCCTGGGCAGCCTGTTCCAGTGCTCTGTCACCCTCACAGTAAAGAAGTTTCTCCTCATATTCAAACTGAACTTCCTATGTACGAGCTTGTGCCCATTGTCCCTCATCCTGTCACTGGGAATCACTGAAAACATGAGTTCAGGGTTTGTATTAACAAGGAAAAGTTCCCCAAAAGCCAGCTTCACTGGATACAAGGACAGACTGCAAGCTTTACTGGAAAGGGCACATTTACTTTACCCATACCACTTGATATTTACTGTAAAATGAAATTCTAGCAGGAATAAAAAAAAACCAATATCTTAGAAGATCTTATCTTGAGACAGACATCTTGTTATTTTATTTCCTTTTACTACGCCAAACATCCTTGCTTTTATCAAAAGCATTTGAAGTGGTCTTCGCACATTTTGGAAGAGAAGTAATTAGCATTTTCTCAGCATATATGATGCTGCAAAGCAAAAAACCACCTAAGAAACATCAGAAAGAAGACAATGTTTGTTAATAAAGCCCTCTGTCTCCCCCATACAAGAAGCCTGCTTATCTGCCAGTATCAGTTAAGCCTTTCAGGACTTGAATGCACTTTATCAGAACATGTGCAGAGGGCAAAATTTTTCACTTAGTGGGGAACATGAAAATTTCAATTAAATGTCACTCTGATCCTTCTTCCTCCGTGATTTCAGAATTTGCCAGTGTTCTCATGACGTTTACAACATAATAAATACTGGATTCTTAACACTTCCAAGCTTCTGGAAGAAATCTGATGTTCCTTGTCGTTGACCACTTAGCCTCTACTTGCAGTTCTTAAATACTACAACCTTTACATGCTGGAACAGAATTTACCTACCTGACTGACAGAGCTGAGGTCCCATAGTAAATAAGCTGGATTAAGTGTTAGTTCTTTTCCATCTATTGTCATATTCTTCTTTGCTTGCTTGCTCAGTTCTTGGAAACCTTTAGGGTTATTCAGCTGCAAGAGAGCCACGCTGGCTTCTGAATAGAGCTGCAACTATACAAACAGAGAAAATAATTTCTGGCATGCATCGTCAGCATCACTCTTCTTTTGCCAATTCCATCTTCTTATTGCATTTTTCTTACTAGAGTTACTAATAAGAATGACTAGTAAGCACCGGTTATAAAGAACTACGATTTTGTAAGAACACAAAAAGGGATAGTAAAATGGGAAATGAAAAACATTTAAAGATACAGAGTATTTCTAGATGCTTAATTTTCACTTTCCAAAGAAATTTTCTCTTTATACAATGATCCCACAACAGTAAGGCTGCCCATGTTATAAATATTTCTGGAGTAAATAAGTCCCCATCCAATCCCTTCCCCCTAGTAACAAAATTGATATTTTATTACAACTTTATTATATGACTGAAACAACCATCCTTTTTTTCCACCTTAACCAAGCAGAGCTTTTCTCAGAAAATTAAGGCCACTAATTCATCATTGCTGTCAGAAGCGTGAAATTTTCAGAATGGTTTACAGATCAACCTACAGCTCAGAAATCTGAGATACAAAGGGCTCCAGAACTAATCCATGTGGGTCTCCAAGTCCTTAATGATGGTTGCCAATATGCTGTTAAGGTCATTTCTTAGTTGGGGACTGTTTGATCTGTTTGCTGTTTTTATCTCTTGCCACTAGTAAGTCTGTGTATCAGATTTCATAATGCACAGGATAAGACGGGGCTTGCACTACATGCCCTCTCTAACAGCTAGTATAGCTTACAAATTGCAGGGCATCAAAACATTTCACTAGAAATTCAGCATAACCCAATAAAATACTGTGTTTACCCTGTAAAGTTGCATGCACCAACACAAATAAGCTAAAAGCACAACCACACTTTGATTCCCCAATGTGTGCATTTAACAGCCAGATTGAGAATAAGTGCAGTCAATCATTAACAGCATTTATTAGCTGCTATGCTTAATTTTTGTTACTCCATGCAATGTAAGACAAACACGCATGTCTATCAGATTTTGAGTTGCATAAGATTTGTAAAAGCAATTCGGAAATTAACAAAATTTGAATACTGTCATGTTTGAAAACAGCAAAACCACCACAGTTCATTTCATAATACCCTTAAGTGAATTTTTTTTTCTTTATCTCATCCTTTCTGCTCATTTTAAAACAACACTTGTCCCAGAGTTAGCACCCCTTCCCTTAGCAAGACCAGCTGTCCCACTTGTGACATTTTAAAGCTGTTGATGCTTTGACTCATGTGCTATTTGAGATCTTTCAATCTGACTTATGAGGCCTGCCATTAGAAAAATCTGATAAATCTCAGACCTTCCAGGGAATCATCTGAACCTATGGGTGGAAAGGATGGCTTCAGTAGCTAAATGGCTGAGGTATAGTTACGGACTGCAGCTAGCAACCTCCCAAAATATCAGTATCAAAATGCTACAGATTGCAAAGCTGCCATCAGTGGGTATGTGCTTTATTTAGGAATACAACAGTGTCACACAGTCCCTCAGAATGTGTCATTTAAAACATACGTATAACAAGCCAAAAATATTACCATTCTAGAGCTTTGAAAGCATTTAAGAATGTTTAGTTTCTCTTTGTTACCACCAAAGTCAACAAAACAGGTGCCTGTACTACAGATTTCTAGCTAGGTTTTTGACAAACACTTCTCCTTTCCCCCTACTAACACAGCATAAATGCTCTAGGTTTTTATGTATGTAACAATCCAAGCACAAACAAGAAGTAGTGGAAAAATGTGCTCCACTGCTCAGCATCAGCATTATGATAACCGCTGCATTGAACAGATTATTTTTATTACATCAGTGTTTTTTTTCCACCAAAATATTTTTTTAAGAAACAAGTCTTATCATAAGCAGGGCCATAAATAACTGAAATCTAACTTTATCTGGTGACATAACTAAGTAGATTCTAATAAATTACAAACTCTGCTCAACACATTTTGTTGCTGGTGTATTCAAAATGTAATTCTCCCATGGCAGATTCTTGATGTCTCACAGGTATTATCCTCCCCTCAGTGGGGACACATGCAATTGCCCATACCCTTGAAATACTATCTTCTAGAGATCATCTTCATCCTGACAAAACAGGTCAGCTGATCCAAAGGTAATACGGAGATAGAAGAGGAAAAACAAGCAGATGGGTGCACAGAGTCGGCGCGATCAGGTGAGCCCCGGTTTCTGACACAAGCAGGCTGAAAAGATGCCATGCAGCCACATGAACAGACCACCCGCCGTGCACATTTATATCCTGCACTTGAAAATGAGACAGAAAAACTGCATTCTCCCCACCAGGTAACTGTAAATGCAGGTTCTCCTTTGGAGGCAGCGTGTTTGGCAATACTTAGACTTACTGCCCCAGGAGGCAGGCCAGACAGGTTAGGCCACCCTGTCCAGAAGTGAACTTTCATTTCTACATTCTCAAGGTAAAAGGCCTAAAGTGCAAATTTATATTTTTTTTCCTGAGATGGAACTTGGACCATTAACTAGTCTTTACATTACTACACTTTTTCTTCTTAATGGCCAAAGCTGATTGCCAAGGAAATGAGATGCTCCTTTTTTCACACTAGTATAGAAGTATTGGAAAAACTCCTATGCTCACATAGCAAGGGAAGGGGGAGGCATGTGTTGTCTTAAAGATGTACAAAAAAGCTTTACAACTATGAAATACTCTTGTCTTTACAAATTGACCAAGTTCCCTTTATAAGATAACTAGTAGGAGAGTCATCTCTGAACCGAAAGTGATGCAACGCCTTAGGGGTTTTGGTTTTGGTTTTTTTTCTTTGTTTTGGGGTTGTTGGTTGTTTTTCCTTTCAACAAAGCTTACTTATTACATCCGTGTGAGCATTCAACACCAACCTCTGAACCACCTGTCTGCTCCATCAATTGTGACGAGCAGCAGTAAGAAGCCCAGATACCCCACCCTCAAGGCAGTGAGGACAGCAAACATGCAGCAACACTGTGCTTGCAGTTTCCTACATGGACTTTCTTCCATTAGTAAAATAAGACCATTAAAGGCTTTGGAGGCACTGGAACAGGTTGCCCAGAGAAGACGTGGATGCCCCATCCCTGGAAGTGTTCAAGGCCAGGCTGGATGGGGCTTTGAGCAACCTGCTCTAGTGGGAGGTGTCCCTGCCCATGGCAGGGGGGCTGGAACTCGATAATCTTTAAGGTTCCTTCTAACTCTAACCATTCTATGATTAAAAGATACTTTGCAGCCCTTAGTTTCCAATGTTACTTATCCATATATATGTACACGTGCATGCTGCCTGCAGATTCAAGGGAAAACAGTATTTTGAAAAAGAAGTAGATCTACAAGATCTCAGATTTCCCTGAAGAAGTTAGGATAATAAGTCTTCAAAGAAAATTCACCTTTCTCCCAAAATTTTCATTACTGGATGCAATTTCAGTGAAAAAGTGTTAGGTGCTTTCCTCAAAAAACAAAGTGAAACAAATCAATTTCTCTCGCCCTTTCAATCCTTACATCACTACCTAGCTTTTAAGTCACTAGCATCTTTTTTTAGGTATAGTACAATGTAACATCTTAGAGCCTTTTAAGAAATGTGGCTTAGCAGCAGTCAGCTACTTCAACCAGAGTAAGACCTCCATCTAGTGGCTCACAAACGCAGCATTAACAAAGCATTGTAAAAACAAACCAGTCAAACAGAGTTTTCAACCACATCTGTCATAACACACACAACTTGGAACAACAAATGTGACCAGCAGACACAACTGTCTACCTACAATATCCACTGAATGAAAAACTGATTCTGAGCTACGATCTCAGGATATGCTTCTGTGGAAACAACCTCATGCACATTTGATAGGTAATTTTTTTATCTTTGCAAATAAAACATTTCTATCATTGTAGGTATAATATAACTAAATCGCTGCTATCAAGAGTAGAGAACCGGTTGGGGAAGAATTCACTGCTATGACCACACAGGGTACAATAATCCAAATATAATTGTTCTAAAGCATCTACCACAAGAAAAAGAAACACAGAAAGTAGTATGACTGGATGGAGAAACTACAGAATGCTGTGGATACCTGAGAAAAACTGTGTTTATACAGAGGTATGCCTAGCCAAACTGCAGAAGAGCAGTTCTCAGGAACAGATAAGGAGCTGATCACAATGATAACGTTTACACAGTGTTTACACAAAGAACACACCAAGGAGAAGAGAATCAACAAAAACAGGAAGATTTGTGGTCAACTAGATGACACATGACTGATGACAAGGAGAAAAAACACTATCAAAATAGGGTAAGGAAAAATCATGTAGAAAGATAATAGGCACGGGATGTTGCTCCCATAAAAACAGACAAGGAGATAGGAGCTATATCTAAGACACCCCAGCAACACAGCCTTTATGTTTATATCTGGACATCAATGCAAAACCACATAGAAACTATCACATTTTCAAGATATGCTACAGAGCTAAGTGAGTGATCAGCTTGGATACAGACAACAGGTTGGTCAGATGCTTGGACATGAGAAGCAGAACTGAAACACAGAAAGAATCCATCTGTCATGTTTTCCACAGGACTAATACTGCTAGGAGACCCTACCGGAATGGAAAAAGGATGATGAAAGAGATCATCTGATGAAACATGGGAAAAGAAATAATGACTGCAGTCAAAAAAATTAAGGTCCAGGCAGAATCTCTCCAAAAGCCTTAAAACCACAAGATAATAAAAAACGCAGCAGATGGCTCAAAGTAATTAGGAGAAATCTGGGTATATCATTCTTCCAAAGTATCCATGAAAGACAGAAGGCCTCTATTATAGCACAAGAGACACAGGCCAGTCTAAGAATAAGGATTGTGCTTGACAGATTTACAGCAGAAACTCAAGTGAGAATTACGAACTTTTCAGTGCTGGATCCAAAAGTCTGCACAGGAGTATTAAAAAAAAAGCACGAACACTGACTTGAACAATAGCTAGACAATGTAATTAGAGAAATAACCACAACTAATGATGCTAGAAAGTGCTTAGGGAGCATGGGGGAACAGGGAGAAAAAAACAAAATACATGCTCCCCCCAAACAGGCATTTTTACACTAGAAGGAGCACATTTTAGCAGCAAATATATTCGTACAAGCCGTGACAGCAGACACCAGAGGGAAGAAGACAAGGTGGTTGAAAAATCAAGGACAGAAGGACACTGTAGGTCCCAGAAAGACACATAAAATCTACTCTGACAAAGAAATACCAAGTGTTAACAATAAAAGAATTCAGACAATCCAGCAAACAGTAGGGTACTATGGATAAAAGAACTGATTTAAGTTAAAATAATTTTTGAAAAAGAGCATAAAGCAACATCTGCTAAGGAACAGTGAATGAAATTCCAAATATTGTTTGAGGGGGACTATGCTACTATGATAGCTTATATCTATGATGTTCGACCAGAGAACAAACATTGTTGAGGATGCTGCTCCAATATATTCCCAGAGGTGGAAGCAGACAGATTTCTTTTCCACCAAATAATCTCTGAACTGATAGAGGCAACATTATTTGAGATACCAAACTGGTAATTAATGAGAACATTACAGAAGAGCTGCTCGTAGGAAATAACCCTAGGTTAGGAAAACATAAGCTAATTGATTTTAAATTGAAACAGAAAAAATATAATTAAGGAACATCTTGTTACTAAATTTCTTGAATGCTAAAGGGTAAGTTTAACAAATGAAAAGAGCCAGTAATTGAAGTCAGAACTATTCTGAGCTTTTCAGTTCCATGAAGTCAAATGCATTAAAACTACTGGGAACATGTAAGTTAAGCTGTGGTGATGAACTAGAAAAGGCTCCAAACCCAAATAGATGAACCTGCACTCAAAGAAGATTCCTCAGAGGGCTCGAAGTCAGGAAGCATTCAGCCACCGTTCCTCGTGCAAACGTGAAATGAAGAATCTAGCATCACAGACAGTAAAACTGAAGCACCATCTCCTGTTGGATAACAATCTCACTTCTCTACAGAAAACGTAAAGTCATTAAAAAAAATACCCATAGCATATAAACCAAGAAGAGATTGACAGATCGATCATATAAATATCCACTGCTATTTAACCAGCGTGCCACTAAGAAAGAGAAGGAACAATGCCTTGGCCACACCAGACCACATCTGCCATCACTCACCTGAACAAGCGACAGATTTGCAATAGCTAGAGACAATTTTTATGAACAGCACCAACACACAGCAGTGGAAGGATGCAAGGAAGTTTACACAGGAAAAAGTGGTAGTGCTGTTTGCAATGAGCATAATCTACCACACAGTCAGGCTCTGACAGGCTGCCAACCTTGGGCTCACTATGTAATACAGATTTTTCACTGCGTAAAACGGTCTGGTGATGCTTCATTTAAAATGTTGGACAAAATTCCAGTCAATCGTGTAGAAGGAAGACAAATACACAATGGAAGTGGCAGGGAAAGGCTCTTGAGAAGACTGAGAGGAATGGAGAGCCGATGCTCTGGGATGAGCACTTCCCAATTAACTTAGTAAAACGAAGGCTAGGAAAAGTCACAGCCACTTGCTATGTAAGCAAAGGGAAAAGAGAGCTATTTAAGCTTAAATAATTGTTTAAGCAATCTCTTTATTAAACTGTTCAAGACAAATGTAGGAAGAGAGGTACAAATGCATTTACTTCAGAAGGTTTCTACCATTAGGAAGACTAAGACAGCCTGCTAACAGAAGCCAAGCCAAGAAAGAAGAAATTCAGCCTGCATTAAGTTGGAATGTGACCAGCCTATAAAACTGGTTACACAATATTGTTTCTGCAATAGCACAATACATGATTTGTTAACCCAGCCTGGGAAAAAAAAAAAAAAAAAAAAAAAAANAAGAGAGAGAGAGAAAAAGAAGAGAGAAACAAGGAAAGGAAGTAGGTAGGTATCAAGCTAAAAAGACAAAGTACCTATGGACTGCCATCCCTCTATCCCTGCTAAATCCTTCACATCCACAAACTCCCTGGCCCTCAGCCCTTTTCACACCACAAATCACATCACTCCCCCATACGTTAGCCAATGATTTTCACAGACTTTTGAAACTTTTACCTATCTATTAAACTTGGCTGTAACCAGAAAAGGTGTCCAAGTGGCAGGGGAGAAGAGAAGGCACAAAATGTTAATGAATGGCACAGTCACACAAACTGTGACCTACTGTTGCTTTACAGGTTGCTAAATTCAAGTTCAACTTCTCAAGACCACACAGAGTACTTGGCAGAGAGAAATGCTGCATGCACCTGTGAAACAATCCAGTGATGTTCTATTAAGGTAACTCTCCCAGAAGCAAAAAGGGAAGAAAAAAACTAAGAAGCTACGTAAACAAAATCCTGTCACATTAAACAAGCCAGTATACTTCCACAACAGAAAAGGCTATAGCAAACGGCTGAGAGAAACTGGTAAGGTTCATAGAATCATAGAATCACAGAATGGTTAGAGTTGGAAGGGACCTTAGAGATCATCAAGTTCCAACCCCCCTACCATGGGCAGGGACACCTCTCCCTCCAGCAGGTTGCTCAAAGCCCCATCCAACCTGGCCTTAAACACTTCCAGGGATGGGGCATCAACAACTTCCCTGGGTTAGTACTTTTTAGTAAGTTGCAGGCTGGTGAATCTAATGCCTAATAACTTGGCAGTCCCAGAATGGACAATTGGCATTTTGAAAGCAACTGTTTGAGTCACTATTTACTACTCTTCACAACTCAAGAAAACAGAGTTACACAGGAAAACATACTACTATCAGAAACATCTTAAGCATCCTAGGTGAGTCAGATCCCCTATGTGAACCACTCCAAAAAACCAATACAACTAAGTTACTCTTTCCTCCAGACCCTTACCAGCTTTACTTTAGACGCCAGACTCTCTGGTAGTTTTGTTCGTAGCTGATTTGTTTCTTTGAATGTAGCTGGAAACCCACTAAGGAAGGCCAAGTCTTGCATTAAGACCAGGCCTGGAACTTCTTTATCTGTAGTCTAGAAACCAGAAAACAGGATATGAAGACTTTTAAACTGAGAGTAATTCACATGTATCTGTTACATCAGGTCACAGATTTAATAGTGTATATTTTATCACTTTACCCAAACTTCAGCTTTGAAATAAGGGTTATTTTAAAAGCTTTCACTTCTTACATGTGACAGAAAGAGAATAGCAGAGAAATACTTTCTAAAAATGTACAAAAAGCTTCACAAACACAAAAAGCTAATCAAAGTATTTTAAAAATACATACCAAATAGCCCCTCCATACTATCTGTTTGCTGTTGTCTTTTAACATTCCAGAATGGGCAGCTTCAACTAGAATACATAAAATGCATTGCAAATCAAAAACTGAAAGTCACTTCTTTCATAAGTTCCAGTGACTAAGATATATCTTTGCAAACTAAAAATATTTGGGTATTTACAGTATGAAGCATTGTTTTTATAACTGGTAAATAATAAACCAGTGATTGGGCTAGTGGGTGGCAGCACATATTAAACAAAATAAAAAGCCTATATATGCTGAACACATGGATAATTTTAAGGTATGCAATCCTTTGAGCAAGGGCAGAACTTACTGCACAATATTCAAATTAGACTTCACAGCAATTAAAAGAGGATTTCTAGAACTAATCTTCCTCAGTCTAAACCTCAGCCTTCTGAAATTATCAGTGCGACACAGATATTCAGATAACAAAGCTGTTTTGCAACAGTCTTAAAGCACGGAACTCTAATCATCTGTAATCAGTTGTCTGGGAGGAAAGCAAACAGTATCATTAATGTCATCATTTGGAGGAACACATCGAGGGCAAGAGACAATAAATGACTTGCTAAAGTCAAACAGAAAATTAGTGGCAGAATCAGTACTGGAGGGGAAAAAAACCCAAACAAACTAATTCACAGCAGTTTACTAAAAAGCTTTCTCTAGAAAACTGGCTGGAATCTGGCAAATAGGTTCTTACCATCCTTAGGGCTATCGAAAACAATTACTGTCACGTTGGTAGAAGGATTTTTTGGTTTTGCTACAAAGAACATATTGTTAGCAGTTTGTAAAGCAGGATGAATGGATGACAAGTCTTTCAGTGTGACATTGGTAGGCAGCGCAGGATCCAGGACGAGCATTGGCACTTTGATGCAGTGTGTCAGCAAACACTCCAGATGCTTCTCACTACAGCAAAATACCAGAGGTATATTTAACACTAGTAGAAAACTTAAGACAAAGATCAATATTAGATGCAATGAGAGATGTTTTTGTAAAATGTGATAAATTATTTCTAACATCTCCTAGGGCAGGGGCAAATTACTAAGACCATGCTTATTTTGCTGCAGAAGGCAGTATCTGACTGTCACAGTTTAGTTCATTCCTGTAACTGTTTCTTCAAAAGTTTTTCATGATTTAAAGGTTTGCCCATGAGAAGATCTTCTAAAGACCTCTAAATAGCAGAATGACCAAGCCCAATGAAGAATGGGACAGACCAGGTCCTGTTGCTTCCTGGCAGTGGAAGCTCAAGAGGCTCAGACCCTCCACAGACAACTACTTGCAGTGCCATGTACGTAGATGGCAGGTGAAAGCGATGTTGAAAATAATTTTCACTTTTTAATTGTAAAACTACAGGTACATACGCATTAAATCCATACTTGGAATAGGAAAGTTGTGTAATCAGTGACAAGGATATGCTTTCTGAACTTCAGAAATGTTCATATTTTAAAAAGCTAATTCATATATGTCACAATAACATTATTTTTATTTAACACATGTATTAACATGCTGTCAGCTTTTCTCGAAGCAACACAGAAGGAAAGCACGCATAGGTTATAGAAACCTCCCCAAATCAACACCTGTTTGCAGCTAACAATGAGCAGGGTATAATTTATTCCAGTTTATGCCCAAAGCCACAAAACACTCACCTTTTCTTTGTTGGTTCTGTTGCATTCTTTCCAAGTATTTCCCTATTACAAAATTAAAACAACTACATTAAGTAACACCGAATTGACAGTGAGGAATTTAGTGTAATTTCAGATTGTTAACTGAGTCAGGGACACATTGTGGAAGCACAGATAAGCCAGTTATAAAACTGCCGAGGCCTTGCCATGGGCCTTCCCAAGGTGAGCAGAGGCTGACACACGTGTCCCTCACTGCTCATCCTTGTGCAGCCCAGCTCAGAAGTTCTCAGTTGTGCTGACAGCTGTGGCAGAAGGACTCTTTTTGCTAACAGGATTTTCAGGGGTTATTATTAGATTACTTAATGAAACTGCTGATGAAATCAAAATAACACTGGTAAGAAACCAGGATGAAGTGACCTGAAATTAGGCTGACTTGCTTGTTTTGCCTAACAAACATACTCTGGTAAGGTCTATCATGCACTTGGCATGTGTGCATAAAAGCTAATGAGGACTAATGTAAAGGAAGTGCAGTGTTAATGCTAAACAATAAGAATACCAGAAGGGCACCCTTCTACACATACCAAGGGAACCACCACCCACCAAGCCACTCTCCCACTAGAGAATAAATCACCTGGACCACAACTAGCTCAGTGTAGGCATATCAACAAGAAAGTTACAACTTACTAAGTTTTGCTATGCAATACAAAATATGTACTCATTAGGAAAGATTTATAGCATCCTTTTCTTTGTCTTCTGCAGTTACCTTGATCCCACGAAATAGCTCTTTTTATAACAGTGCTAGCTGATTTCAAAGTGCATGAAAAAAAATTATCTACAAGGAAGAGAACCAGGTGCCCCTGTAGATAACAAATGTGGCACAGACATAAGTCTTACTCATAAACTTGATATCAACTTTCCAAAACAGTGCTATAGAAAAAAACAGTATGCGTTTTTCCCTTTGTAAATTGGGAATCACAGCATGAGTGGGGACAAAGCTAAAATCATTAATATTTGCTATATAAACTGCTAGGAAAAAATTAGTATAAATTTGAAAGCTTTTCAGAGCAGGGACCACGTCTATGTTTAAGATATTTAAATTTAATGGATTTAAAGTCCTACTGATACTTTCATTTTTTAGATAGCAAACAAAGATTCACAATTTCACTTGTGATCACATTGTCTGTGGCACCTAAATAGCAAGCCATAACATGCCAAAAATCAGATCAACCCTCTCATATCATTGGGAATTGAACTATTACAACCCTTAAAATACAGGCATATTCTTCTATTTAGCGTATTTTCTAGCCAAAACAGATTATGTGACCTCATAGTTGCTTATAAGAACTAAATCAATGGTTACAAGACACAATCCAAGATGTTTGCAACAGCCTGTGTTTCAAGCCTTAGATTAGTAATGCTGCAGAACTGTGTAGCACAATCTATAACACCAGATGCAGTGATGCATGTCTTTCCCTTCTTAGTTAGAAGGCTGACTCATACCTCTATAACATGAATAAATTTCCTCTTCTCACTTTCGGTGTTTGAGAGACTACAAATAACTTTAAAAAGGAGCCTTTAAGAAAAATATGCTTAAGATTTTATTGTGTTCATTATAAAAAGAAATACCGGGGTGAAGAGTGAGGCAGAAGGGGATGAAGAGAGGTTAACAGGTTATGAATCTGAGCTACAGTTTTATTATTATTATTTACAAGCTGAATTATAGAAAACTACACAAAATTACACACACAAAGCACAGTTTTCTGCATGGCATTTTATAAATTCAAGACAGAGTAGCCTTAATTACTTCATATTATTATGCTTTGTATCTTAAACAGTTTTATGATTAGACAGTACTTCATAGCTAAATGAAGAACTGAAACAAGGTTTTGAGAATAATCAAACAAAGAAGCAAGAAAATGCGCTTTGAATTTGCATGTTGAGTAGCATGGGAAAAAAACTAAAGGAGGCTAGAACTGCATTAGATCGCTGCTGTCAGTTAAAGGGAAAAAATGCATGAGATTATTACCTCATTATTTTCTGTTCTTCCTCCATCTGTTCTCTGACCTGTTGCAACTCTTTGATCAGTTCAACATCTGTGCCGTTCACCCAGGTGTACACCACATCAATCGGCATGGGTAAACAAAGCCTACATAATTCAAATGAAAGCTACATGAGCTGTTTAATATTACATTGCAAGTGTTTGTGGCATCCTACAATAGCAATTTCTGTCTAACAACAGATATATTTGGTGTCTGGACTGCAAACAAGACAAAGCAAAAAGCTTCTCTTTAGCTGCATATATCATCTCTTAATTATACACAAGCCTTTGACAAAATAGCAGACAAAAAACCAGAAAGGATATAAAGTGGCTACAACAGTTCAGTAACTAAATGACATCTGAACTTTATCCTCTAAATTTCACTGACATTAACCTCTAATCCAGTTCCTTCGACCTCCTTTCTCAAATCAGTGCTAGCATCCAGGCACATCCTTAATTCACCAACTACATTAGACAGGACGGCATGAAGTATAAAGACTTAAATGGTACTTGCAGTTATTTAGTTGTGCAGAGCCAATAATATCTCAGCAGAACCAGGTTCTATCTCAGGAATACCTCTTAGATATTAATAACACAGCATTTCATAAACCAATAACCTAAGTAGGGTACCTGAATTCAGACTCTAGACATAGCAGTCAAATTCATTCTTGACACCACTTAATATTCTGGAGCTGTTTCTCTACAGTTACAGATTTCCTAGCACACCTACGGCAGAACAAAAGAAAGGATTGTGGGTACCTTTTTTCTATTTGTTCATGACATTCTCTTTTCTGAGGCCCACAGTTTTGTTTAAGCAGGTACTCCAGGTTGCTGCCACAGGTGAACCTCAGTCCCAGAGAGCAAAAGGACGCCCCAACTATTATTTCCAAAAGTTCCAGTGTCGAGGTATTCAATGCTTTCCTAAACTGTAGATGGCCTAGCAAACATTCAGCACTCCTCTAATGCTAAGGTCCACAGGGTCACAGGATGAGGTTTCCAAGGAAAGGTGTTCCCTCCCCACTCACTACATCCTTCAAAAAAACATTCAAAAAGAGACAGATTTTACAAGTATCTCCTCCACCTTCCCTTGCACAGTAAGACAGTAAGGCACGCAGACAACTTCCCCCCAGCTTCACTGTCTGCTGGCTGAGATTCAGTAACTGAAGCACAAAATTTAGTAAAAGGGCAGCCAGGAGTTGGTCACAGCACAATAGACAGGGACATTTTGTACTCAACTCTAGCTGAGCTATGACACTTAGAGGATAACAGCAGGTCATTCAGACACAGTTTGAACATCTAAGAAGCGCTGCCTTCCCCAGGAGTACCACCCAGAAAGTCTCTCACCTCTGACATGAAACACTCTGCAGTGTTCTCTCACAAATACTCTTTATTACCACTGGCAATAGAGACTAGTAAAAAAGGCTACTAAATCAAGTGAATTCTTTTCAGAGCCTCTAGTCTAATTGCTTAAAACTTATCCAAATACTCAGATAAATTTTCTTAATGCATTTTTACAGCATACATTTTTTGAGAAAGTAGTGGTTATCAAACATAACAATAAACAATGGTAACATACACAAATTAATTTGTTGCTCCCAATTAGGATCAGTAACACTGTTAAGATTTCACCTTTTTGGTCTTTGCCAAAAATTTCTGGCTGGTTTCTTAAAAAAAACCTAAAAGTTTATATTTTGTAAAGCATGTACAGTGGTATTTTGCTTTAGAATGAAAAAGGAACAGGAGAGCCACTTCTGCAATATCCTTCTCAAACACTATTTTTAATATACAGAGTCTTTTGCAAATTGTTCAAGGTCAGAAAGATCAAAAGTTTTCTGCCTAAATTCTGGAGCTGTGTTCCTCCTTCATGTGGATTTATGCATTTGGTCTTCATCGCAAACACCAGCCTGGCAAACAGATTAATCCCAGTATGAACTGCCTAAATGGGAATTATGTAACACCTTCCTGCAGAAAATTTTCTATTTTCCTATTTGCTATTGATTTTAATATCAGCAAACACAGACTTGGGAAACTTCCTTGGAGACTCCCAGTTAATGAGGCTTGTTTTGGATACTCCCTTATATTTTCCTCTTCCCAAAATATACCTATTTTTTACTTGCAAACCAAAAATCATCAACAGGTCCTTATATTATCAATCCTGATTCCTGCTTGAAGAAAGCCAGAGCCACCACCGCTCCCAGGTAGGAGAGAGGACCTGTCACATGCTGCCTCTTCTACACACCTGTCCAGACACACTTTCCATACCCGTGATGTTTGTTTACACACGAGAACCATGTCACAGCCAACAGAGTCACAGCCAAAACTGCCACGAGAAGACAAAGCCTCATTGTCTCAGCATCCAGAGCTGCTGAGGAAGCACAGCAGCCTTTGGATCTCTCCCAAGCTGCCATACGGTGATCTTCAACCTTGCTGAGCCTCTTTATGAATGACTCTAAGTCCATTACACCCTTAAGCTCCCCACTGTAAACCTCCCAGCCCTTCTGCCTTATAGATCTCTCTAATTGTCCACCAACAGCAACTCAACTATTCCACTGCTATTCCTGCTCCAGTACCTCTTGGCTCCCTAATTTGTGCATCTATTCTTCTCTCCAGCCTCACTCTGCTCAACAATCAACGACCCCCCAACAACTGATAGCTCTCACTTTCTGTACCATGCTGAAATCAGTTTGCACATTTTAAAAGCTAAGGATTGTTCCTTCATATTTTGTTTCCATACATATTTTGGGGTTTTAAACATAATTTGGCCATGCCCTGGAATAGCAAAATTATACTTCAGCATTTGCCAAAATGCAAAATTTGCTGGTAGAGAAAAATAAAGTAGTTCTTACCCAAGACTCTCATGCATGCAACTCCATTATTTAATTTCCTTCTCTCCTTTTTATTTTCTTATCAAAACTATCTAAGTCTTCAAAAGCAGATTTAGATCAAGCTGCTTGTTGAAAAAAGCCCTGGAATTTCTACTCCTCTATCTCAAGCTGTGTAAAAGCTGGGGCTATGTAAGTAGAAATTTAGTGGCTGATGTGACTACCTCAGAAGTGCAGCAACTGGGATGCCAAAGGACAGATGAAAGGAGGGAAATAGAAACTAAAGTAATTACTAAACTTCAAGACAAAAAAAGAAGTCTTCCTTGGTCTAGTAAAGAAGAGCATTCAATAAGCGTAACTAACAATGTTAGTTACAACATCACTGTTTTTATGGTACTCAGGAAGAAGTTTTGAGTTTATAATCAAAATGAGCTTGACCATGCCCAAATCTGTCTATGTTTTACACTGAGATTTTCTTTATAGAAGTTTGTAACACAACTATTTAAGAAAAACAAAGATATTTTCTTGCAAAGCTCCTAGAAGATAACACTACTTTAATTCAGTTGAAGGTCCATTAATATTTCCTGAAGGCCATACAGCTTTTACTCTCCACTAAGCAGTGGGTCTGCTTAATTTCCAAACCAAAAAGCTTCCTGTTCTCCAATTCTGAATATTTTTCTCTAACACTAAAATATGAACTCATTAAAATCAATGGATAAGCTAGGAACAAAACTGGAAGTCCGCAATCCTTGGTTTGTGCAGAAACCATGTGACACCCTACATGTTGCACTGATACGAGCCTTAAAAACTCCATCAAACCACTAACGATACAGTGTATAATGCAAGACGGAGTCAATTAGTGAATTTGTGAAGTTTGATAATAAAAACAAACTGAACCCCTGACAAGGGACTTCTGAAAGTTAATGGACACCTCAGAGTATGTCTCTGGAAAGACTGATATGAATTTGTTGTTTGTTGGTATGAATTTTTACAAGAAGTTCATATCTGCACACAAATACCACAACAAACCTCCCTGTCATGCCTGACGTAACAGTATTAAAAACATATGGATGAACTGGAATAACTTCAGCATCCATCACGAAAACTTTCGCTCAGGGAAGCTACAGCTCCTGCCCAAGCACTGGATACTTTGCTCAGAACTCACAAAAATCAACACTAGCTAAGGAGTGCTTTACACAATCAAAATGAAGAAAACACACTGCAGAAATGGGAATTGGCTATACCTACATCATAACAGTAAGATCTGGGATTTTGTTTTAGATAAACTCGACCATTTCATAAAAGCACTGTACTTAATTATCACAGAGTCAGATATTTTAGTACTGACAGGCACAAGCTACCATGCTTTAACTTCATTACTTTAGAAATATGTAAACATTAAGCTGATCATCTCTATGAGCTGCATCAGTCTGCTTCCATCTGTCATCCTTGGGAAAATGGAGGAGGGGGATAAGAGATGAGGCTACAGAAGTGTGCAGGATTTACAACACCATGCAATGTACTTTTACAGAGTTACCTCGAACCAGCTAAAGCGTGACAAACTGATCCAATCATTTCTAGTGTCCCGTGATTCAGGAAACCTCAAGGCAGATTAAGGATCTGCTTTCAGGGTGGATTTTTTTTTTTGACTCAAGAATCAGATGATATCTCCTTAGCAGCTTCTTCCACCTACCAATTCACAGTCCACTGACTTCCTGAGCAACAGACCCCACGACTATTCAGACACGAATGGTGAAACCACAGTAAGTCACACAGCAGTTAACACAACTGAAACAAACTGTATGACTTGGTTTTCAACTTGCTGTAACTTCTCCCATGTGCTCAACTTTAAAACACTTCTTCTTCCTAGCTCTATGACTTCTTTACTAAAATAATGTCCATCAAGAGATGTCACAATAAATGTCAGATAAATGAAAAATAACTTTTCAAAACACTGAAAGTTGGAATTTTAAGCACACAGGAACAGTACTTGTATTTTCCTATATTAAGATAGAAAACATTTCATGTCCTCCCTTTACTGTTAACATTAGCACCATTTTCATGCTTCATTAGAGACTGGATGAATTAAATGCATTTAAAATGTAAACTCTGTTACATAACTAGAGTTTTTGAACGCCAAACATCTTCCAAGCTGGAATATTAAGAAAAAATTCACTATTTTAAAACTTGCTGCGGATTTAGAATCACAGAATGGTTTGGGTTGGAAGGAACCTTAAAGATCATCGAGTTCCAACCCCCCTGCCATGGGCAGGGACACCTCCCACTAGAGCAGGTTGCTCAAAGCCCCATGCAGCCTGGTCTTGAACAATTCCAGGGATACAACATGCACAGCTTCCCTGGGAAAACTGTTCCAGTGTTTCATCACCCTCAGAGTAAAGAATTTCCTTCTAGTATCTAATCTAAATCTACAGTCTTTCAGTTTAAAACAGTTACAATAAGGTCCTAGTAACAGTATGTTACTTCCTCTAGAATATTTGATTTAAATATTTGAAAATTCATTTAACAGTGAAATGTACAATACTGTCAACTGCAAGAAAAGCTCACCGATTCTGAAATGATTTGCCAGCAACATTGTCTCTGTATGAATCAAACATAACATGATACTGGTCTCTACTCCACTCCAAGACAACCTGTAAAGAAAAAAGAAAATACCATTGATATCACCACCTTCTGAAATTAGACATTTAGATTTGTCTTTTTAGACTTTTTAATCACAATCAACTTCATTCAAACTGATCTATACATTAATGCACAACTGACAAGGCCTTAATCCAAACTTAAACACTGAGGCAGCAATAAGACCCAGAACTTAAAAGCATACTTGACTTAAACATTGTTTTTTCTCTGCAATAAAGGATTTCATGTTTTACAGACACGCTTTTGAAGCTACTATTTATTTAGGTTACCTCCCCCTTGTCTCTTAGCCTTCAAAAATTCAGGGGTGTTTTCCCAAAACTGAGACCTAAACCAAATATATTTCAATACAAGCAGGAAACCCTTACCCCCGTGCATAATTTTGTTCATCTTCCTTTCTGTTCTCACAGAGGACATACTGAAGTACACACACCTCCGAAATCTGAACTCTGCAAACAACCTGGCCAGGACATATCAAATTATGCAAATGGACCTGGCCACAAACTTCAAACACAATAGCTCTTTCCCGGTACAGGGGACATCTTATGTTGCAGCCAGACTAACCCCGCAGCAAAGTGTATCTGCAGGCTGCAGCCTCCCTTCCATCTCCCTGCATTTCTACCACCCTCCTTCAGCTTGAACAACATGCAGCAAGCCAAGCCACAGAGCTAAACCAACAGAAAGGTGACCCTTAAAAACCAGAGCGGTTTATCTTCCTCTCCTTACTTGTTGGAGCAGATGAGAAATGGTGGGAACATACAGCTGAAGACAGGGTTGTCTTCCCCACCTCCATCCAGCCACAAGGTCACTTAGCCAAAATGCCAAGCTGCACCCAACTTAAGTGGGTAAAGTGCCAGTTGTCCCCATTCCGGGGTGTATTCATAAATTAGCTACATGGGAAACCAATCACAAGCTGATTCTCACTTTGGAAAGCTGGAAGTTTACATTCCATTTCTATTCTTAAATGTACATACATACACAGAGACACTAAACAGAAGCACACCGCTACATTTCCATTACTAACAAGTATCTGATATCATGGTTCTAAAAAGAAAAAAAGAAAAACAAACCAGACTTTTCAATGTTAAAAAGACTTAATATGTTTGATACGGCAGAAGTAATTTGAGACAAAATTAATACAAACATTTAGGTTCTATTCTGAGATAACTTGCTATGTTATCTATTCTAGTGAAAGTCCAACCTTAAAAATTATAGTGGCATCTTCTGCTGCTTTAGAGACAAAGGGGTAGTGGGTTGTTTTACCTGGGTAAGTATATATTTATATGTACTGGAGAGAAAAAGAAAATACCAGGAAAACAGAGTTCTTACTTCACATCACTCTCCCTAGTTTTAAATTTTACTATTGCTTATTTCTTGTATTATGAAAACTACAAAATATATACCATTTCTCTAAGACAGCACTCAGAACCATAACATAAAGACTATCTCTCTCCCTTTTGAGAAGACACTGAAGTAAATTAAAGCCTCCCAGAGAGCTGGGAAGCCCCATCAGGTGGCTGGATGACAAACGTGTGCACACACAATTCCTGCCAAAGCTGCAAACAGTCTCTTTGTAACCAAGATCACAGCTGTACAATTTCCCTTACACAAGGAAGACATGATTCCCCAGGTGAGCATAAAACCTGCCCCCCTCAATACCAAAGCCAGGAAGCGTTAGACTTCTTCATGCACAAGTTGTTACATCCTTCTGCCACATCCACGAGTTTAATACAGCACACACAGAAATATCCCTGCAGAAACATTTCCTACTAATGATAATGATGAACTGATACACACTCATCCGCTTCTAGAAGAAATACAGAAGTATTTGAACGTAAATAAGAATGTAATTTATTGTATCAATAATAAGAGCTCTCCTAAAGAAACACATTAACCATTCAAGTGCTTGCTTTTTGCCAAAAAGACCCAGGACACCTCTCCTTAGAAATACATTTAGGGAAAAGGTTAATTTCTTCCCACCTGATAATTTTTCACCCCTGTAACTGTTTCCTCTTGTCGCATTATTTGTGTTGCAATGATGCCTGGAGGCCATTTCTCCTTCAAACTTTACATACTGATACTATAAAACCACCAAGAGAACGGCATTTTAAAAAGGGGGAGACAC
Source organism: Thinocorus orbignyianus (assembly GCA_013400375.1). Classification (NCBI taxonomy): domain Eukaryota; kingdom Metazoa; phylum Chordata; class Aves; order Ciconiiformes; family Thinocoridae; genus Thinocorus; species Thinocorus orbignyianus. Next base: position 1,445,499 of record VXBW01006301.1, on the reverse strand, counting down.
CCTCTATTAGGACATACTGTATCAGACAGGTGATAACAGTGGCTTTGGCATGTTCCAATTATAAAGTGCTTTACAAAACTGAGCGACCCATGGAAGTATGACCAAGAAGGGTTTACAACCAAACTGCCCTAAAACTCAAGCTCATCTTCAAACTAGGTTACAGCATTGGCTTAGACCTGGCTACCCTACATGTGTTTGCAGAAATGCTTCCGAGTCATGCTTAACGCGCTGTTATTGCATTGAACTCAAGCTTTTTTCTTGCTTCTGGGGGTGGGGGAAGAGCAGAATTGCAAATGCTGCTCAGAGTCTGATAAGCGTTGCCTCACCTGCTTTTTATTGCTTGACAGTTCCCTCCTGATTGTTAAAAACAGTTTAGCCAATAAATTACTAAAAAGATTTCTGGCTTCATTTTCAAAATAGTCTTATATACTATTACTAGTTACTGCCTTGCAGGCTGTGTACTGAAGAAGTGTTTTCTGTTCCCACCACAGTTGCCGGAAGAGGTCCAACACTTCATTCTCAAAAGCCTATATTCTCCTAAAGGCTTAAACTACCACTGCTTACCAAAACACACCACTTTAAACAACAAAAGTAAACAGTAAAACACATGCAAACATCTCTTACCATGCTCACTGNTTGCTGACCAGTTTCAGGAATACATAACAAACGCTTGGTAGGAAGCAAAGTGAAAAAAAAAAAAAAAGGCACTTTTTTCCTGTATGGTCATTCCAGAAAGAGTGAGTGTTCTGCTGGTGTTTTGTGTGAGTTATTTTTAAACATTTCTGGCCACTTTTCTTTCTTCTTAACATATAATTTTGAGAGTTTTCTCCTACATGAATCTGTCAGTTCTTTGTTCAATGTCTAAATAGTATATTAACTCTCCAAATAGCTCTAAAAAGGGCTGGAAGTAGCAAACTAAGGTTTGGTAGAAAAATAATTCTGAGCAGTGATTTCAACTGATTCCCAGTGAAATCAGCCATAACCTGCACAACTACTGATGTGTTTTAAAACAAAACAAAACCCCACCTTTGCAGTTCTAAGGGATCCTAAAGTCCCGTTCTGAAGAAAGGTAAAAGCATACTCCAAGATGTATACACCAGTCCAAGCTGACAGTCTTGTACAAACAGGTGGCTAAAAGTACTACACAATTAATTAACTCGCTGATGGCTATCAAGTGTTTCAGGAACTTGGGAACACTACCAGACAGCAGGGATGAAGTTCTTCATGCAACAAACATGTACAGCTACAAAAAAATAAAGTTCCAATTGTGCTACACTGGAGAGTTTTATGTAATACTCTTTATGGCCCTTCACTTTTTCTGTATCTGAAAGCACCTGAAGTAAAATAGGGAAGAGGGGAAAAAAAAGTAAAAAATAACTTGTCTTGATAAATTGAGGAATCAGGAAATACCAGTTCGTATTTAACACTGCCATCCTTTTACACCGACAAAACCACTTCTTTTAATTGCCTCAATACTTACTAATTCTCAAACACTACACTGATGCGGGATTCTTTTCTTCCCCTCCAGATTCTTTCATTGATGAGTTCCACAACAGACAAGGTAACATGAAATGAAACTTTAGGATACGCTATACACCCGTATAAAATTGTATCTAGAAAAGGTAGAAGTTATATTGCATCTTCCACAAAATGACAGGCAAACTGAGTAACAAGCAGCAAACAATTTAACACAGTCTCTACTGAGCTGCAGGCAGGCTGAACACATTTAACTTCTCAGACTCTGGAAGGGAGAACGCTTGTGTCGCTCCAGGTTGATTTTGAAGGCTACATCAGCACAGGCTTTAGAAGAGTCAAACAAAATTAGAAAGAAACAAAACACAAACACAGCAATAATAAATCACCTGACAGGGGAAGGGGGAAAGATTGCACAAGACAAGAAACCAGGAGCTGCTGGAGCATGCGGATTTCTCCCAGCCAGGGCCCGCCGAGGCTGTCAGAAACCCCGCAGCCCCCGGGGACGGGGAGCAGGCGCCTGTGCCTCACCCCCGCTGTCACCCGCAGCAGGGCGCGATTTACGGGCCCGAGGAGGGGGAAGGCGGAGGATTGAGGCGGGGGGGGGCGGGGCCGAAGCCCCCGNAGCGCCGGGGGCTGGGGCAGGCCCCGGGCCGGCGCCCCCCAGCACGCCCGGAACGCCGGGTCGCTTCGGGCCCTTGCTCCGCCGCCACATCCCAGCGCCAACACCGTGAGGCGCGTTTTCCCCCTTATGTCTCAAATACATGTATTTATACAGACAGATGTACAACCGACATTCACGCCTAAGCCACTCGCCGAAGGACCTCGCTGCTGACAGGAGGTGCCAACCGCCCCGCTCCCTCCCCAAAGCAGGGGGAGCCCCGAAGGGAAAGGCGCTGCGCCGGGCGCCTCTCCCCGTCGGCACGGCCGGGGCTGNCAAGAGGAGACCAGAAAGAGGGGTGAGGAGAAAGACAATGATGATGATGATGAGGATGATGATTCTTCCCCATCCCACTCAAATCACAGAATTGTTACGGTTGGAAAGGACCTCTGAGATCGCCGAGTCCAACCATACGCACATCACAAAAGAAGAAAAAAAAACACAGCAACAAACCCAACCCCAAAAACTAAACAAACAAAAAACTGAACCCCACAAAACAAATCACCCAGTCCAACGATCTCGGCCACTTGAGCATGCCCTGAAGCGCCACATCTACACCTTTCTTAAATACCCCCAGATATGGTGGCTCCACCACCTCCCTGGGCAGCCCGTTCCAGTGCT